>VZTH01011480.1:531541-646864 GCA_013397815.1 Aleadryas rufinucha
TCTGTGTAGGGCCCCTACAGCAGAGTCTGATCTGGGTTCTCATGTATTGCTGAAAGTTTGCAATTAATGGAATTCATCCATTTTAGTGCCTAAGGCTCAACTGCAAAGGCTTGTTTCAGGACAGAGAGCTGATGTGGTACCTTCTCTCACTGGTTAAATATCACAAATCCTGCCTGCAGCATCAGTTACCTTATACCTACAAGCTCTTTCTGCAGCAGAACTCAGCTGATGATAACCAAAGCTTCTACTTGGAGCATCTTCTCTAGTTTGGTTTGGCATGATTACTGTTCACCTGTCCTGGCAGGAGCCTGGTGGGATCCCAGACAATTCACCCTGCTGAGAAGGACACATGCCTACATCCCTGTGCAAGTCAGCAGGAACTGCAGATCTGTGCCTGGATAATGCTGGCAGAGAGCCACTGAAGTTATTTGTCTCCCCTTGTATTTACCCAAATTGGTAAAACTACTCTCTGGATTTGGTCCCATGGGAGCAAGCTGGCAGAACTGCAGGTGTAAACTTTGATTTGCAGTGAAAATTACAGCCCTAAGTGTACAAGTCAACAAAATGCCTTTGTTCACTGGACAGATTGCCAAAGCAGCTCCCAGCCACAGCTGCAGGCTTTACAGTGTCCAGGCTGGCAGATTAGCACTGTTTGGTGGGCAAACCCAGCTAAAACTGAGCTATCTCTACCCAAATGGAGGCATCTGGGTTGGGGGTGTGGCAAAATCAGAATAAAACCAAAAAATCCCACATGCCTATCTTGCAAGAACAATCACAAGAGCAGAGTCTAGTTCAGAGGTAACAAGATAACACCTCTGAAGTTCCAGCCAAGGCCGCTGCGAAGTCCTGGCAGCGTGGAATGATGTTGAGACCGTGGAGAAATGCATTTGTTTCAGAGAGTGGAGGAAAACCATGCTGTTTGTTTGGTTGGTTTGCTTTTGCAGAGCTCACACAGACCTTTCCCAAGATGGTTTCCTCAAATGAATATGCGTCACACACCTGGGAGCTCTTGCTGAACGTTGATCATCAACATGAAGATGTACAAAAGGAATTTTTACTACAGGTCTCAGGGGACCTTCATGTTGGAGGACTGATGCTGAAATTAGTAGAACAAATCAGTGAGTAAAGACCTGTTTCATTTACACAGTGTTATTAAAGCAATATGTGCAGCTTTCCCTCTACGAAGAAAGGCTTCTGTGTGTTTTGAAATGGCACTGCCTCACTTCTGTGTCATGGCACAGAGCGTGGAAGTTCTCAGACTCGGGGTTTTTGTGGTCAGAACCCCTCCCAACACAGAGGTGTTGCACCCTCTGTGACTAAAGCCCCTGTGTTACCATGGTGCCAACAAAACTTTGGGGTTGCCTTTCAGTTAGACAAAAATAATTAAACCAGGCTAACGATTCAACTCCCTCCCCAGACAGATGTTATAGGTGTGTGGTTTGGGGAGCAGGAGAGGTGGGTGATACCCTGTTTATCCACCCGTGGCAGTCAGAGGGACAGGAGGAGTTGTTAAAAGGCACTTCAGAAGTTACTGTTTCCTGTGCTGTTGTGGCATTCTAGCCTGAGCCGTGTTATCCATTGCATACATCCAGTAGGGAAGGGCCAGGAAAAGCCAAGACTGGCCGAGTCAAAGTTAGGAAATGAACAGTAAAATACCCTGTGTACAGTCACAGCAAGTGAGCACAGGAGGAAAATCTGTGATCACTTCTGTCACCCTCTCTGCACGCTTACACACACGTGTCAGCCGGAAACTGACGGTAGCCAGAGTTTCCACTGGGCCAGAAAGCTAATTTTTCACAGTATTTTCTTAAAATACTCAACTGGTGTGAAAAGCTTTCTATATTAATATTTAAAGCAAATCTGTAACTCATTTCCATCAGCAGGTCTCTTGAGACACAGTTCTTACCAGGGACTCCAAAATAGGACAGGGCTGTGCTGTGCTATGGACATGCTGAGGAATAGCCTCTGCCTGTGGAGCTGATGAGGAACAAGGAATGATGCAAAGACTGGAACAGCTTGACCAAGATCACACAGAAGCTTTACCTGCTACTACACATTGACATCTGGGAAGTCATCTAATCTTGGAATTCCCATGGAACTGAGAGCAGCAATACTTTATCTCTTTCCTTGTGCGTGTGCAGCTACTTAGCTGTGTGTAAGCAAGACTTCAAGGGACGCAAAACTGGTTCTTAACACTCAAAATGAGCTGCTCAGTGCTGCTGCCAGGAGGCTGTGGAAGAGCTTGTGCCCATCTGGGTGCACAGGAGATTTTGTGGAAGGATTTTCAGCTTGCACTGACAAGTTGTGGAGTGGGTACCCTTCTTGTTAGTCCCTAAACCAGCACAATCCCAACAGCATTGCACCATGTATAGCACCAGATTCAGGAGATGCTGTTTCCCTGTGGATATCCACAAGACTAAGGCAGTGCCACAGTCAGCAGCTAGGTTAGCTCTTCAGGGAAAACAAAGTTGGTTCCCAGTGACTGTGACAGAATTCAACAAACGGGGTCTAGGTCTTGGGACCTGTAGTTGCTGCTTTAATCTAAATAAATATTCCTGTTTGCAGAGACCTGTTTCCAAACCAAGTGTTTTGTATATTTGCTCCATAGGTTGTTAATAACCATTTTGTATTTTCCTAGAAATAGCACAAGATTGGTCAGACTATGCTTTTTGGTGGGAGCAAAAAAAATGTTGGCTTCTGAAAACCCACTGGACACTGGATAAATGCGGGGTGCAGGCAGATGCAAAGCTGATCTTTACTACTCAGCACAAAATGCTGCGGCTTCGCTTGCCAAACATGAAGACTGTGAGACTGAAAGTCAGCTTCTCTTCGATGGTGTTCAGAGCTGTCAGTGACATCTGCAAAATGCTCAGTAAGTAAAGATAAATCTCCTCTGGCAGCTAAGTTGGAGCATTTTATTGGGTGACTTTGTTTTGATGTGAAGTCCTTCCTCACAAGACTGTTTAGCTCAAAGAGAAGCTTGAGACAGATTTTGGGGGGTTTTAGTATGCAGTGCATGTCAGTGGTTCTCAGTCTCTGTGATCACTGATGCAAGCACTGTCAGGAATGTGTCCCACAAGCTGCAGCAGTACTGGATAGTCAGAGCTGTTTTCTAGGAATCCTTGTCCTCCTGGAGCAGGACTTGGTCCCAATTATTCTGTGCCATTGACTAAGAGCTTGAGGTTACCAATGTCCTACAGCAGCTTTCATCACAGGCAGTTTTACAGGTGTCAACAGATTTATCACCTATTTTCACTAACATTAATGATATTCAACTCTGTCTGACTGTTATATGTGTTCACTCCAGAAGCAGCATGTTCTAAATGTTTGAAACTTCTGTTCAGGTCAGGGCATAGCTAACAAGGCCACCCTGGCCCATGAATGTCTCACAACCCCGAATCCCCAAGTCTCTACCCTTTCCAATAATGGAGCATTTCCAAGCAGAGGGTTTGGAGCATGCCAGATGTGTGCCTGTGATCAACGGGAATCAGTTGAGTCTGCAAGCAGTCTTCAAAATCCATTTGGTTTAGGGTAAAATAGGGATTAAATTCGTCATCTTAATTTAGATCTTCAAAGCTTAGCCCATTAACACACTCATCTTCAGAAGGAATTTACTGCCTCATATTGATCCACTTTCAATTTCATCTCCTAGTAGTGGATTGTGAAAGGTGTAGTGCCTTTATTATACCTTACAGCTCTGATATAATGATGCCATAATTGTTCAACTGGCATTTGGCCAAATTAAATATTCCTACCTACATTTTCCCTCCAGACTGAGTCAGTACAGAAACACCGGTACTTTGAATGAGTGAGTACTGTCAAAAATGTCTTTGCTTACCCCAGGGTAAAAGTGTTTATCAGAGATGAAGTGCCAGGTTTGTGACTGGGAATACCTGTCTGAATCAGTAGTGCATTAGGGAACAGTGAGAACCAAGACAGAACCCTGTATGAGAAATACAGTGAATAATAAAAGGCATGAACCTCAATTACAGTGCTTCTTGCTTATTCATAATTTAGATATTTCACAGCAGTTATTATGCTCATAGGTGACTGCAGAGCTGTTAGGGAGAAAGAGCCTTTTCCTGGCATTCTAAAATGCAGTTACACTTCCTACAGAAGTAGATTTAAATCCTGTCCAAACTCACTCTCACAGCCCAAAGTCTTTGGCCTTGTTATAGAATTAGTATGGATTTTCCATAGCTACTACTTTCAGGCTGCCAAAAATAAAGTTCAGATTGCAACATGAAGCTTCCTGAAGTGCTGTTACCAACCATGGGTGCTCTTTTGGATGTAATCATCTTGCTTCACTTCCCAAACCGCCATTGTAGATATCAGACGGTCAGAAGAACTCTCTNAACCCTCTTTTTTGAAACAATCAGAAGGCACACTCAAAAAAAAAAAGAAAAAAGACAAGAACAGCAAAGAACCAGCTACAGAAGATATCTTAAACCTATGCAACTCTCCAATGAGTTCTGGATTACCAGGTAATGAAAAATCAATATGATTTTATTGTTCTGACTGGAAGTCAAAAAGAGGAAGAAATTCTTTGTTATGCAATTGAGCCCAGGGAGGCCGGTTTCATGTAGGATGGTCTCAGAGACACACTGGGCCTGTAATCAGTGGCTTCAAGAAATCTCCAGTATGTCAGTGCTTTCCTGTTGTCTCTAGAAATGTTTTCCTTTCCATTGATATGAGAAAGGCCACACTAGAAAACAGGTTGTGGCCCTGCACACAGGATGTGCTGCTGCCCTTTGAAAATGGGGGACCATGCTTAAAATATTAATGAAATTTGGCAACCTGCAAGAAAAATGAGGAATAAAGGCTTAAAAGCATGTGTTTCTCATGTCCAACACAACTGAGATCCCACAGAGCAAGAAAGAGCATTTCTGTCCCTGAGGTCACCTCACCTGTGAAAGGACAAGGCCATCTGAAAATAGCAGAGATAGGAGACTGCTGAAAGAAAAGGGTTCTGTTTTAATGATGGAAAGTGGTTGGCAGGACCTTTTTTCATGGGAATAACGTTATGCTCTTAACTTGCAGCCAATCCAGGTTTATACAGTAAAACCATGACACCCACTTATGATCCTGTCAGTGGCTCCCCAGCTTCTTCTACAATTACTTGGTTCAGTGACGGTTCCTCGACTGAGCAGAACTGCAGCATCCTGGCCCTCAGTCATCCCACCTGTTCTCCGGAGACGCTGGCGGAGATGTACCAGCCACGGACTCTGGCTGACAAAGCCAAACTCAACGCAGGGTGAGGTGCCTCTCCTGAGATCCTTTTGTTTTGAAATGATCAGTGATGTCATTGTGCAGGCTCTGGACTAAAGTCTGTTAGACAAAAGTAAATTCAGCTGAGCACTGTGGGCACAGCTGAAGGACAGTTTGGATGGCAAACTCCAAAAGCTTTAAGTAGAGAGTGCAAAGAGATGTGGATAAGTGCAATAATTTTGCATTACAAATAGGGTGACTGAGTTCTACACAAGTAAACATTGCTTATTGTATATACACAGAGAATGGAAGTTGGAAGTCTATATGAATGCTCCACCTTCTTGAGTTACATGAATTTTCCCTGGATTTAGAGGAATTAGAGCTGTTTGTTCCCACTTTTATTTCACAATTGCACTGAAGCTCTGCAGGTGTGATGGTTTTTCCTATACAGATGAATCTGTGGGTTGTTTTCTTCCACAGCTGGTTGGATTCATCTCGATCACTTATGGAACAAGGTGTTCTGGAGGAAGATCAACTTCTTCTACGCTTTAAATATTACACTTTCTTTGATTTGAATCCAAAAGTAAGAGCCTTGTTTTTATTGCTATTCATTGTTTGCCTGCTTTCATGTCAAGGAGCTATATAGTAACATAGAATATATATAGCTATATATAGAATTTTAGCTAGGATCTGTAACAAGCCCTTCAGACATCAAATCCAGCTTCTTCCCCTCAGCTACGGCTGCACTTTTACCCTCTGGACACTGAATCACTGTTCCTCACATGAAATAAGATCTTAAATATAAATATGGCATCTGAAGAGCACCAGAAACAGTATCCCTATTTCCAGAAGGGCTGGTTTACTTTCTGCATCTCTTTCAACAGGAAAAATTAAAGGGAAAACTAGACCAGCAGTATTCTAAATGATGTAATGAGTCCTGGTTTTGAAACTGGGCTTAAAAATGACATTTATGTTGCACTGTCCTCACTGAATTTCACAGCTTTTCTGGGCTGAAGCCCTCAGAAGAAATCAGGGCACTTTCCAGTTTATCTGGCATGTTTTTGGGTGAAATGCCACCCCTGCTTAAATCCAAGTACATGTCTCAACTTCAGCAGCCCAAACATTTCTCTTCTTTGCCCCAGCCAGCCCTGGAGCCATAGGATGAAATAACCCAAAAGTGCTTCAGGCAACCTAATACCTCACCTCTGCTGGGAGAGGTCGCGCTCTAAGGTTTACCCTCCCATCACCTATGTTTCGCCAGCTCTGGGGCTTGAATATTTCTGTGAGTCACTTCAGCTTATGAATCAAGTAGATAATAAGAAATAATCACTATCCAAAAACCAGATAGTGAATTAAAGCAGATCTGGCAAATGTCAAGCCGGTGCAAAGACAGAACCAGAACTGAAAAAGCCAAGAGCAGAAGAAAGGAAATGAGGAACAAGAGAGTTCTGCAGGTCACATTCGAGTCAGCCGTGTCACGTGATTTTCACTCTCCCAGTGTGGTTTCATGTCTCGGTTACACCAGTCCAAGGCTTCCTGCCTCAAAAGGGGATGTCAGTCTCACCTTCTGCCTCAGCCAGAGGCTCCTGGTTGGTTTTCTGTTGGCTCAGCAAGGCCTGGGACCGTGCACACAATCACATGAGTTGATACAAGACAAGGAGGGGAACAAGGCAGAGGTGGGAGGAGGAAGGAAACCACCACTGTGGTTCAGCCCAGCGCTAGGTCAGCTGCAGCTGGTGGGAGTCGGTGCCTTGGAGGTCACCAGTGAGCAGTGTTTGCTCTTTCCTGCAGTACGACGCAGTGCGAATCAACCAAATATACGAACAGGCCCGCTGGGCCATCCTGCTGGAGGAAATCGACTGCACAGAGGAAGAAATGCTCATCTTCGCTGCGCTACAGGCACGTACTTGAGCCAAGTTGCAAAATCTGTTCCCTCAGGAGGCAGGCACAGGTTAGGACAGGGCCCAGGCCAGGAGCTCTGCTTGGATTGGGGGTCTGCTCCTAAAGTGAGCAACAATCGGCAGCATCCATCAGCTAAAGCAACTACACTCAGTAGCACCAGTAACACCATTATTCAAACAATTCTGGAACATTTACTAACATTTCCTGCACCTGGAATATAACTTTTATATCAGTATTAGCATGAAGTGTTGCTTCCCATACCAGCTATCATCCCTTCACCTCCTCTTCCTGAAAATTTCTGTAATACACACGTTCCCAACAGACAGGAAAAAAGCTACAGCACAATGTGATGATAAGGACACTAGGGAGTACATGGAAATATAACATGACTGAGCATGGCTTAGTCTCTGACCATAGGTAATAAAGCATAAATCATTATTATTAATAAATTCCTTCATTTTAAATACAAATGGAGCTGCCAAGAATTCACAGCCTGTCACTGCAGAACACCGGAGAACTTTGCTTCCAGGTTTCTACCTGGTAAGGATGGCAGGACTAGGGATCCAAATGTAGCACCGAGTCAACCTTCCAGATCAGGGACAATTAGTCAGCAAAGGAATACAAACACTTATAATTAAAATAGGAAACCATTATCAGCCATTGCACTGATAGGAGTCACAGTGGACATGACTGTTTCCTTGGGAAAACCCCCTAATGCCTGCAGAACTTCACACAGTTGTCCAAGAGCCAGGAGACCAAATGGTCTGTTTTCAAACACTGTAATTGTATGTTGATAATTGAGGTAGTGACTATTGAATATTGCTGATTTATTTTAGTATCACGTAAGCAAGTTATCATTATCATCAGAGACACAAGATTCCACCTGTGAATCGGAAGTAGATGAAGTAGAAGCCGCCCTTTCCAATCTGGAAGTGACACTGGAAGGTGGAAACAAGAGTAACATTTTGGTAAGTCCTTTGGGATCCCACAATTCCTTTTGCTGTGCCAGATGTGTTGACTCTGATGAGCCTTCCTGGTTCTTGATTTTTTTTTTAACAGTTGGTTACAGAGTGCATTGTACTAAAATTATTCCAAATTTTTCCTGTTAGGAGGACATCACAGACATCCCAAAACTTGCTGATAATCTCAAGCTAGTTAGGTGAGTTGTTAAAATTAATAATAAAACATACAAACCAAAAAGCTTAACCTTACAAGAGATCTCTGAGGTTTTTGTTCTAATCTAACAGTAGATCTGACAGTTATAAATTGACAAATACCCCAGATAGGTCTGACCAGCCTAAAATTATCTTCCAGTCTTTCTCTTCCTGCTTCTGACAATGTTCCTTGGCAAATCTTTCCTGCTCCCGGGATGCTGTGTAGCTATACTTGTCCTTATTAAAAGACCCTGCTCTTTGTATTTCCTAGTGCTCATCAGTCATCATCTCCAAACAAAAGAGCCTACAGTTTTACTTTCAATCACATTTACCTCTTTTTTTGCCAGTAAAAAACTAGAAGAAACTTGCAGTTCTCCCTCAGAAGAATTTCTGAAAGTAACCCCAGGGAATGTATTTTTTAAACAAAAGCAACAACCAAACTACCCCTTTCTAACCAAACAGGGAGTCTGGTTTTGCTAATATCAAAATGAGTTTCTGTGATCCCATTATAATATCTTGATTAATGGGTGATTTAAATGACTGTAGAGACCTCGAGTCTGCAATGCCTTTTATCACAAAACAGTCTTTGTGTTTTAGAAAGATAAAGTGTTCTGTTGTACAAATATTTATCAGATTTGTTCCGTTGACAGATGGTATTTTTAATCTAGGAACTGAAAACTGCACCTGAAAAATTTTAACTGTCGTTAACTGCTAACAATTGTTAATTATTAATTTCCAATTTGGAATTTTATTTGACATTCTTATTATTAAGGTGGCTTAAGATGAAAGGGAATTAAGGCTTTTAACAATGGGTTATTTGTTTTTCCCCAGCAGTAGAGCAGTTTGCTTTTATAAGCATTCAGCAGGTATTTTTCAGCGTGAAAAAGTTCCTATATAAATGACAAATCAGTTATCAAACCTAAGGCATTGTAGAATCCAGGCAGGGTGTAAAACATTTCTTTAAAGGAACACCACCACTTTGTGGCTATAATTATTTGATTAATTGTAAACCTGAATGCAAAGCTGTGCATGTCCTACTGCTGACTGTTCAGATGGTGAACTTCTATTCCTGTTTGTTCACAGTATGCACCACAGTCAGTGCTGCTTTCACGTGGGGACAATATTGTGGAGAACTACAATATTTTTTTCTAAAACAACAAAAAAAAGCTTTCTACCAAGTTTTGAGCAACTTTTTCGGGGATAGAAAAATAATTTTATCTGTCTAAAAAAAATTATAGTCCCTTATTTTTGAAGAATATCGCTGTATTAGAAAACTAAAAGCCAAATTATTTGGTAGTTTTGAAAATCTGAGGTTTTTAATTTAAACATAAAAATTGCCATTTTCTAGAAAGTGTTCTAAACTAGGATTTTTAGAAAGGGTCTGGAGGTATATATAATAAGGGTGTATATAATACATGACTGTTTTCCAGCTAGTTCTATGCTCTTTGTATCATCATCTTAGATTTAAAGGGAAATACTGGAATTTTTTTCTTTTTCCTTCTTCTTCACTTCATTGATGACCTTTGTCACTGTCTGTGAAGTATTTCCCTACTCAAGTAGTGCTAATACCTCTGGTTTTCCCTCCTGGAGGGCTACAAAGCTTCTATAAACTTAGTGAAGGAATAGAATTTTGTTGTGTTAGATATTATTTAGATTAAGCCAAAAATGATGGTCTCTGCTTCCTTACAATGAAAACAAGTTGGTTTCATGGGTGCAGATATTCAAGATAAAGAGCTATGAAAAACTGATGCTAATTCACAAATCAGGGGTTACATTTGTGTTACTGAGTTCATGGAAAAAAAAATAGTCTGTTAGAAGGGAATGGCTTTGATTAGTAATGGAAGGAAAATAATGAGAAAAATCATAGATGGGATTCAGCTAAAATCTGGAGTAAAAACCACATCCATACCTGGGATAACCCAGGTTGGATCCAGGCATTTCCCACCCCCTCACTGACACAGGGGTGAGTAACCCAACAAAAGCCATGGGTATGACATGGAATTTCAGAGCTCTGCAGTATTTTTGAGGGACCTATCACTTTGTATGTGGTGATATAAACAAATGGGATTTCTTTTTTTCTGGCAGGCCCAAGAAGCTGGCACTCAAAGCTATCAAGACATATTGGTTTGTCTTCAGAGACACTTCAATATCTTATTTTAAAAACAAGGAATCTGCACAGGGAGAACCTATTGAGAAACTAAACCTAAAAGGTAGGAATTCTTTCTTTCCTTTTTCTGTTGCATCTGTGAACTGAATAAAACAAGAAATCCCTGCTAGACTCAGGAAGGCAAGCACAGCAGCATTTAGGCTGGGAGCTTTTTCAATTCCTGAGACTCCTAAACAGGCAGATTGCACCTGCAGAACAGGCTTAAACAGAAAAGATTCAGTAGTTTAACCCAGACTGGGATTATCAGAGCCTGATTTGTAAAATGACATGTACTGCTGAATTCTTAGAGATGGGTCAGGTAGGGAACGTGCCTTGTGGGATGCTTCATTTCCAAATCCTTTCACTCTGCATTAAATGGGAGTGTTCCCCTGTGTCCTTGGCAAACACACACTGGCAGCAGAGGATTATGGATGGTGCCATAGGCAGGAATGCCAGAGGCTGGCCCTGCATTCTGCTGTCCAGGGACAGCTCCAAGACCTTCTCTGGGCCTTGTTTGTGTGGTGCATGGGGATTCCCATGGCTACAGCCAGCTGCTGGAGGAGGAGCCCCGGGTGTGCACACAAACACCGGCACCCTGTATAGCCTCCATCTACATCTACTCCTGCAGGGACATCCTTTGTTCAGCATCAGGGAACCAGTGATGCCCAGGACTCATCCTAGAAGAAACCTTTGAAATAGAAGATTGACCCCTGTGAACAAATGGCTCTGCATCCCAATCTGCATATCTTCAGTAGGTCAGAGAATGCATGGGAAAAACAGCCAGGATGGCTGGAACCTCACCAAGTCACCTCTCCCACCAGTTCATCTCCATTTTAAGTGCTGAGCATTTCCTAAGATCAGGCTGAGGTTTTGGGAGCACTCACATCCTTTCACTTCCACGTTGACTCACGTGCTCCTTGAGCTCAGAGCATTCATCATCCTGGCAAGCCAGACCAGGCAGTGAACTGCAACAAAAACCTTTCATTAGGGCCTAAGCTTCAAAAGTCTTGGCCCTTAATCTCCAAGGAAAACAACCATGAAGTACTGTTCCTTAGTATTAAAGCAGTAATTAAAGTTACTGATATAGTAATGCAATAAATTCATTTCCTTCTGATTCTCTGTGATCTAGGATGTGAAGTTGTACCAGATGTAAATGTTGCAGCAAAGAAGTTTGGAATCAAATTACTAATTCCTGTTGCTGATGGCATGAATGAAGTATATTTAAGATGTGATAACGTGAGTAATATGACAAGGGAAAGTTTGGATTCAAGATTTCTGGCAGATTGTCCTGTTCTAGAATTTGTATAGAAAAATGAGAATGCTGCAGAGAGTTTATTATCTAAAGCTTTAGAAAATTTAAGAATGATGTGGTGGCCTAACAAATATGTAGTGGTTCTGGGAACATAAGGACAGGTAGTAATCTTGTGTTTATCATCAGTTGGCAAGTAAAGCTGGTAGAAAGAAAACCAGAACAAACTATTAAAAAACTATAATAAAATAAAATTTAAAAGTTACAGTGTTTTGTTCCAATATTTTCTGGGGATTGAGGTTTGGATTTTGTTTTCTTTTTTCTTAATTAGAACTCTCCTCATTCAGATGAGGAGAGCGTGATAAGGATCTTACATTAGTTTTCAGTTTATTGAAATGTATCAGATTAAATTGTATTAAAATGTTCATTAGGTGAAAACTAGTCACACAATAACATTTCCAAGAGAATCTATTTCAAGGTACTGGATTTCTTCGAAAATTTAAAACCTAGGGGTAGGTGGAACTAGTCCAATCAGGAAGGAAGAACAGTATGAACCAATGAATTGTCTTGCAGGAGGATCAATATGCTCGGTGGATGGCTGCTTGTGTTTTAGCCTCCAAGGGCAGAACGATGGCCGACAGCTCCTACCAGCCTGAGGTCCAGAAGATCCTCTCGTTCCTACAGATGAAGAACTGGACCATGTGTTCCCAGAACGCCTCTGAGCCAGAGAATGTAGATATGAAACCCGAATGCTTCGTCTCACCACGCTATACCAAAAAATTCAAGTCCAAGCAGGTATCCTGAGCACGGCTCAATGGCTGGTGTGGGTGATTCCAGTGGTTGCTTAGGGATGAGGCTGGAGCGAAGCAGGATTTGGAAGCTATGCAGTACAACACCCTGCAATAGTCATTTGTCCCTTTGCAAGAGGCCTTTCCTTTAAACTGAACACAGGAACAGGTGTTTTGGCACCTCCTCCAAGTTCCTTTCCTACATCCACACCCTGGCTTAAGTCACCCATGATGTTCAGCTCATGATAACACTGTTCCTGAAAGTCTCTTCAGAGTAAGAAATGAAGGATTTTAAGGACTGAAAGCTACTGTGTTCATCTGAAACAACAGGGTCTTCCTGTCCTCTTGGCCTGGGTTTGGTGTCTTTCCTTCCTCTCCACCTGACTCCTTGTCCAGTGCTTTTGCTGTGCAAGAGGTCAGCCTGCCCATCCTGAGAAGGGTCTGCAGAGCAGTATATGGAGGTGGGGCAGTGCTCCACAAACCCTGAGTGCTAAGGGCAGAATGGACAGCAAGGTCTCAGGTCTGAGACCTTGCTGTCCGTTCTGCCCTTAGCACTCAGGACCTGTCCCCAAGTGCCCTCTGTGCTGCATCTGCACAAACAGTGACGACAAAGTGTCTGAACACGGCATCAGACCTCCTGATGTTTTAGTGAAAGCAACAGGATCTTTGTTCTCCAGTCAGCTGAAAACTTTCTCTCTTCCTGTGTTTCCCAGCTGACCGCTCGTATTCTGGAAGCCCACCAAAATGTATCCCAGATGTCCCTGGTGGAGGCCAAGCTGCGTTTTATCCAAGCCTGGCAGTCCCTCCCTGAGTTTGGCTTATCCTACTACATCGTAAGGTAATTGCACTCTTACTTGTGTCAAGCTGCTCAGTGATTTGCAGGAAGTTCTTTGACTCCCTGTTCTGGACACATTTTCTATTTTTTCCCCCACAGACTTTTTTTAATTTTAGTGATTTCCGTACTGCTGTTTTTTTCCATAGGAGTAGCACCCAGTAGCTCCATTCCTGGAGTGAGACTCTGCATTACATCTGCCTTCGTAAAGACCTGTTGGGTTTAGCCTGAAGTAACCTCTCACTAGGATTAAATCCTTACTGTCAGAAACTCTCCAAAATGTAAAAAATGCATGTCTCACTGGTGTGCTCAGGTGTGCAGGATGTGTTCACTCTGACCCTTGATCATTGCAATAGGATAAAATGCTAATTTATGCTGTATTTCATTAAGAAAAAAGCAAATGATCCCTCTTTAAGGTTAATCCGGAAGAGCAGTGAGCACAAGAAAGGTCCCATTGTGTTCACAGCAGCTTCCTTGGACACAGCAGGGTTCTGACCTGAAGTCTTTTCTCTTGACAAAACACCAAAAAGCTGAAAAGTACTGACACAACCATACTTGGAGGCACCTTCCTTAATTTGTGCTTAACACCCCTTCCAGGGCTAGCTGGGAATCATCTGTGATGTGGAACCACGTGGGAACCACTCTCTGGCACAGAACTGCCCCGTTCTGCACTATTAAACTCTGACTTCCCAAAATCCAGTAGCCTCATGTGAACTGCAGGTTCCAAACTACCTGGAAGTCATTTGAGAGAGCACTGCTTGTTTAGAGCCAGAATTCTCCCTGAATTCAGTGCCCAAAAATGCTCCCTGATCCTGTTGAATTTACTAACACAGGTACAGATTTTTTGCCCCATCTGTCACCATTAATCCTGTTAAAAACACGAACAAACCCAACACCTAAACTGCATTTTGTAGTGGTGAATTGCTACAAACTGCTGGGCAGTATCTCAGTGAGGCATTAAGTAAAGCACAAATTGTGTCCACGTGACATTTTTTCCCTAAGTTCCAGCTGCATCTAAAGAGAGAAGGTTCACAAACAGTATCAAAAATACTGAAAATACTCACAGCAGACAGATGATATTTCTTCCAGTTTTCAGCATGAAGGTAGGGGAAGGTAGTTTCTTTACCAGAGTAATCTGTTCCTAGCTATTCCCAGCTCAAAAAATTCTTACCCCCAAAAGGTTCTTACACTTCTGTATTTATTTTTCATCTCTAATCAGAAGAAAGTTGAACTGTTAAAATGCCTCAGTAATTTTGTAATGTGATTTATACTCAGAAACATGTATATATTAGTTGTTTTGATTCTATAATTTAGGTTAATATAGGTTAATAGAACTAAAAGAACATGTCTCAACATTAGAGAAATGAAGCAACAAAAATTATTGTTGGCATTTTTTCCAGTAAAAATATAATCAAGTTCATGCATTTAGGAAGAACAGTATTTTTTTAGCAGGAAACAATGAATTGGAAAGATTTCAGCCAGATCTACCTGCCTGATTATTTCCCATCTTACACCACGGCTCACCAGCCTACACTTTTGCATTATAAAACATCCTGTTCTAAAGATGGGTCCAAGCTCTCCTCAATCCCAGCCTGTTGTGACTTTTCCTATGTTTTTTTGCACTTCCAGTGGAGAGCAGCTGAAATGTTTCTCTCGACAGAAATCATTGCAAAGCAGATCTGCTCAAAGGTTTGGGGTTTTTTCAGGTTTAAAGGAAGCAAGAAGGATGATGTGCTTGGGGTGTCCTATAACAGGCTGATACGGATAGATATGGCCACAGGAGATCCTATCACAACATGGAGGTTCTCCAACATGAAGCAGTGGAACGTGAACTGGGAAATCCGCCAGGTAAACCTGGAACAGCTCTGCCTTCAGTCCTTGCATTTCACACACTGGAGGATGCTTTCAGAAAATATTTTCAAACCTCAGTGAAAAGATTTTGAACGTGTTGTGACATGTTATTAAACAAGCTGTCTGCAGTTTTTCTTAGTGGAGGCTGTAGTCAAAAATCAGAAACGAAAAGATCGCCAGTTTCAAAGGTTCCTACCAAGCTTGTTCTTTACAAGTTGCCCTTGATTTTGATGGGATGAAACAGAGACTCCAAGGTGAATTCCAACATGCTGTGTTTACTGCTCTGTCAGTAAAATCTCATTTTAACTCTCATGCATCATCCTCTACATTGTGGTGATTCAGTCTCTATTACAGATGGAGGATACAGGAACCCAGTTTGTCTCTCAAATCCCAAAGTGAGATTGCAAGGCTTACAACTCTGTGTCAATGTGTGCTCCCTGATTTGGGGCTTCAAAGCTTGAAGCCAGCTCTATAAACTGTAGATTTCTGTGGTGGAAGTAGTGTGACCTGATTGAAGCAGCCTGGGAACTGTTCCTGCTTATGGAGTTTTCCACATCCATCTGCAGGAATCAGGAGAGATCAGATACACTCCCTACTGCTCTCCTGCAGTACTCCCTGTGCCAGAGCCTGTAATTCTGGGTCAGGTTGCTGGGTTTACTTTAAATTCCTCTCAAAAAGGGCAGAATCCAGTGAGCAACTAAGCTCAGTTTGCTGCATTTTAGAACTAACAGTAGCTGGAAACCCAAACTGGGACCCCAAAGGCAGATTTAACGTCAGAACATAACAATGGACAGATTAAACATTATTCATTAGACAAGGTGTCAGGAGGGCCATTCCTGTTCTTCCCAGTGTTCACTTTATATGCCATTGGAAAAAAGAGCTGTAAGATTTTGTTGCCTGCTTCAACAAGCAAAAAGATATCACCACAAGAGGGCCCTGATGTAGCAGCAAACCCAGAAACAAGCAGCCAAACACCCGGAGCATCCAGCAGACTCAGAACTCTTGGTTAGCAGGGACAGGTACTGCTTTATGACAATATTTGTGATCCAGCTGTGCTCTCACACTCCTCTTTCTCCCCAGCTTATCTCTGTGTCTGATTTTGCCATGTCTGTTCTCCTTAGGTTGCCATCGAGTTTGACCAGAATGTGTCCATTGCTTTCACGTGTCTGAGTGCAGACTGCAAAATCATCCATGAGTATATTGGGGGCTACATCTTCTTGTCAACACGTTCCAAGGACCACAATGAAACACTGGATGAAGACCTCTTCCACAAATTAACTGGAGGTCAGGAATGAGATGAAGTAAACTCTCTTCCCACTGCCTGCTTCTTCTTACAGCTAAGACTACCAGAGATGAAACAATAATATCTCTGATTGTTAATTGCTGGCTACTAATTATTGTACGTGTCAATTAATCTCGTACTATGACTGGGACTGTTGACAGTTCCTGTTAAATACTGAAGCTAAGGTCACTGGATGCAGTATGGCAACTCCTTCATCAATACTTGAGGAAAATTTAATTGTCTTTATTTTGGTTTTGTACAGCTCAGTGTTTTTAAATAAACAGTGTCTAGCCATTAGACATATTTTTAATCTAGTATTTTTAATTGCAGCAATCTGTTTAAGCATCCAGGGCATGTAACTTGAGGATATGGTACAGTGAACTTTCTTCTCTGTTACAGCCAGGCAACTTCCATTGTTTAACTGGCCATTGTTAAAGAGCCCAGCATTTATCAGAACTAAAGCTGAATAAATACATATTTTAAAGCTCCATGGCTTGTCTAACACTTGCCCTGCGAACACAAAACATTCCAAAGTCCTGCAGACTAAGCTATCGAAACTCCTGTAGTGATTACTCAGTTGCTCAAAAATGTAGAACCCACGTCCACCTTCACCCACTGAAGTGGTTCCCTGAAAGCCAAAGAAGCTGCAGAGCATTCATCTTGGCAAACCTGGATCCAAGATATTCATCTTTTGCGGAACATTGTTACTTACCTGGTTGAAAAATGTGCTTTAGGTGCTATCTAAAATTATTAAAGAGGCCTCTGAGTGTGAGCATTTCTGTTTTCTGTCCCTGTTACTCTGTTTCCCTGTGACATCTCACTGAACTGAGCTGTTCATGTGAACATCTGAAATGCCTGTACAAGTGATCTTATGTGTGTGCTGCAGACTGGTGCTCAGAGGGCCGGAGCCCCTCTGCTCTGGGGACAGGCTGGGAGAGATGGGGGTGTTCAGCCTGGAGAAGAGAAGGCTCTGGGGAGACCTTAGAGCCCCTGGAAGGGCTACGAGCTGGAGAGGGACTCTTGCCAAGGGCACGCAGTGATAGGACAAGGAGGAATGGCTTCCCACTGACAGAGGGCAAGGCTGGATTGGATATTAGGGAGAAATTCTTCCCTGTGAGGGTGGTAAGGCCCTGGCACAGGATGTCCAGAGAAGCTGTGGATGCTTCTGAGGAACCAGATCTGAAGCCACCAGCTCTGCCTTCTGGAAGGAGCCACACACATCCACCGAAGTGAATGAAATTTGATACTACCCTGTAAAGCAAGAACAGAGTGAAGCTGGGAGAATTAATGAAACTACCGGACAAACCAAAACTGGTTTCACGTATCTAAAGAAATACAATGGACTGGTGTTGTCATATCACCAAGGGATGCTGCAGAAATCACTGCATAAATTCATAAACATCACTGGAAATGGAGAGCCCTGATTTTCATGCCATGTGCTCTGCTTTTCCCCAGCCCGTCAATGATCTTCAGCGGAATCACTCCCAGTTTGTGCAATTTAAACCACAGCTTTACATTTTGCAAAAAAAAAGAATACAGCCTGCTTCCCAGCCCTCTGTTCTTCCCTCTCCTCAGCACTTCTTACACAGGCTGAGGGACCATCCAGTTTTCCTTCAGAAGACAACTTACTCACTTGTCACCTGCTTGACACAAGCTAAGTATTTTCCTCATGTTGTGAGATCCACCCAAGTCCAAACACTGGCCATATTTAAAGCCTGCCTAAGGGTGCCATGGGAGAGCTAAATGTATTTATTAGTGCCAGGGCCTCTTCCACAGACAGCTGCCTTCCAGATCAGTCTCCACGTAGCCTTTGCAGTGAGGATCCTGGCCATGCCTGCATGGAAGCCCCTCATTTGGCAATGAGCAATGACAGACTCCTGTCAATTGTTCCCTGGGAAGCACAGGCTGTGCTTGCCACTCATGGAGCAGAGCTTGTCCCAGAGTGCTGCATGGACGCCCTGTAGTTGCCACTTGCCTACGTGACCTGAGCACAGGAATGCAGATTCAGGGGAAATCTGAGCATAGCTCTCGTTAGCAGAGTATGTGGCTCATTGCTAAACAAGCACATTCACTTGCAGTTCAAGCTGTCTGTACTGGGATTTCAGAGAAACTAGCAAATATTTCCATTTTCTTTCCTGCCCCTCCTTCAATCTTACTCCATGTGTCACTGCCTTTCGACTAAATCCTTCGCTGCTGCTTTGCAAGGAGGAGCTCTGCCAGCTCATCCCAGCAGGCTGTAAGCCCTATGCTTTGCCATTTTAGGTTTAAGAGAGTGATCCCCTGCTGATGCCCTCTCTCCATATTTCTTTAGGTCATTCAGCTGTCTCTTCTCCTTGCCCCACTCACCTTGCAAGGCTTTTTCACAATAGGTAAGGAACACTTAGGAAACTTTTCATCCAGCTGCTTTCAGTGCTGCGTGTGACTGTAGTTCCTCTTCCTACAAGCAGACCCTGGGGAGGTTGGAGTGGGAAGGCACGACCCAGGGCATTCCTGCACTTCCATAATTCCAGGCTGGATACGGGTGGCAGCACCTCAGAGGAGGCCTGCCCCAGCCTGCTCTGCCTGACCCCTGCAGGAGCCAGAGCTTCGAGTCATCTTTCATCCCACCCCATGTCACCGAGCACGTCGCAGCCAGGCTCCTGACGTTCCCTTAATGCACATGGGGTACCACACCCTCCCTTATTTGTGCAATAACCTGATCGCACTTGGCTCTCGTGGGCTCGTCACACCTCTTTATACACGGGGTTAAAGACCACGGGCTCAGTGGGCTGTGGAAACCACATTATTAATTGCACAGTGCCAGATGTGGGAGAGGTTTCCCAGAGTCTGCGAAAGCAGGACAAGGGCGTCTGCCCTGAAGTTTTGCAATACAGAGATGAAATCCTGGACAGGAATGTTACTTAGATGAAAACAAACCTTTAGGAAACTTATACCTCAGCTCAGCTGCAACCCTATTCTGTACATGGTGCTTAATTAAACCCAAGCTAGGTCAGGGTAAAGCACTACCAGTGTCAGATGGCTCCTGCTGCTCTTACATCACATTTCGGAGGGGATTTCAGCACTGCCTTCAGCCCGCATTAGGAGACACACACCCCATCGTTTTCTGAAACCTCAGGCTAAATAATCCTGTTCTTCCATTCTCTCCCCTTTCTCTGTAGGAAAATGTCTTGCTTGTGCTTGCTCTGTGGACACAACCTGCAAAACAGTTCTTTTGTTGGCTTTAAAAGCCATTCTCCAGATTTTTTTTCAGGATATTTTCATTCTTAACCATCACTTGGATCACGGCCAGTAAAAAACATTCACCTCTTAAACTTTACAGCCTGGTACCATCCTCACCTTCTCCTACTCGCCCCAGCTCTGCTTATCTTGGTGTCACTAAGGAATGCAGGGCCCAGCCCGAGCATTCCTGCGGGCAGAGGGGCTTTGTGCAGCCCTGAATCACCCCCGGGGAGGGGGCGTCTGGTTCAGCTCTCTTTGCATCACCCGTGTGAAAAGGCTGACAGAAACGCCTGCCTTTGCTAAGCGCTCTCTCAGGTTGTCACTGAAACTCTCAGAAAAGCGGAAAAAAAGAATAAAAGGCGACATGAGAACAAGCCAAAGTGACTCACAAAGGGGAAATCTCTGCCTGCTGTTAGCAGATATTTCAAAGAAACTTGTGAACGAGGGCTGCTGCCTGCCCTGGGAAACCTTCACGAGTACCTGGGCAGCTGCCTGAGATGCAGCACCACAGCAGAAATATTTCAGATGATGAGAGTTTGCAGCTAAGCAAAGAGCTGGGAAGATATAATACCTGCCACAAAAACTGGGTATCAAAGAAAAGCAGAAACAAAGATGGAAAATAATAATAAAAAAAAAGCTCATTTGCCAAGGCTGCTCTGCTTCTTGCAACAGGTTCTCTGTATCACTCAGAAATCAAGCGCCTCCGGGCAAACAAAACCTCCATCTCCCTTCCACCTTCACCAAAACGAGCAGCCGCTTTCCCAGTCTGACAGTCTGCTTGTGTCAGTCTCCAAAATGAAGTCAGTAAGGCTGAACTCATTAAATTAAGGCAGCTTTTGGCTCACCGGTTTTCATGGACTATTTTTGTAAGATATTAAAATCATTAAGATACCAATAGCCCTAAAATAAGCAACGAAAATTCACTGTCTGTAAATACTGAGCTACGGGCAGCAAACACAACACAAACAGTTCATAGCCCAGGGCAAAGCCAGGCCACCTCCCTGCTCCTCGGCTTCCCAAAGAGCAGCTCTGCAGCCAGCAGCTCTCCGAAGCCAGAGGGAAGGCAGGGTTTCCACCGGCCTGGCTGGAGCTGGACTTTCCACCTCTTATACCAAATTCCTCAGATTTTTGTAACCTGCTCCACTTTGGCCTTTGAACCGCAGCGAGTGCAGAGCTCTGGAGGTACCTGCGGGTGCGCACGTGCCGGGCCCGGCTGCCCCGCTCTGCCTGCGCCCCCAGGGTTAATGGTGGGATTAGCCCCTTATTTAGGAAACCATTTGTCTTGCCCTAGAGCCATTCCACAGGGGAACAACATGTGCACCTCGCCCAGCCTCCAAGGGAACCGCAATGGCTCCAGCGAGTCCTACTGGAAGCCCCTATCTCTGTTCTGTGGATGTTCTGGTGTTTTTCAAGGCTCTCTCCCCACGCACACAATGACCCACACGGTCAATAGATAAGGTCTGCGTAATGTGTACTTGCAGACTCAAGGTTTTTGGGCAAGCAAACCTTTATCTGCACTTTAGCACCGAAATTTACAGGTCGGTGCTGCCCTCATGTCAGGGATCTGTTTTGTTGTCCCGATAAAGGAAAAGCACTGACTACTGTTCTCCTTGGAAATTTTAATAATTAGTTGTCTTACAGTAGCAACAGAACAACCACCCTTTTGCTTTTACATTGGAACAATCTCCATCAACTCATCCCTTTCTGCGATCGTTTCCCTGACTTTATTCTCTGCTCTCAACCTTATTATTATTTGAATTGTGGGAATGCTGAAAAACAGCTCAGGGCAGGTCCCTCAGTGGGAGATGGTTTATGTTGTCAGTTTTACTTATCCAGCAAAGGATGTGAGAAGTAGCAGGAAGGGAATTCTCCCAAGCCATGTGGTACACAGATGCAGAACAGAGAACACAACCCACGCACAGCGGGACCGCGAGAGGCTTCCCAAGGCTGTCACACAGGGAGTGAGATGCCCCACGCCCTCTCCATCGGCAGAGAGAATTCCTCTCTGCGGGAGGAGCAGGTGAGGGTTTCACTTTTGACATATCCTAAGGGCCTCCTTATGAAAGTAATTTGTCCTGCGTGAACTTTTCCAGGATTCACTCCCAAGAGCAAGAGTCTTAGAGAGAAATTTAAACACTTGAAGCCCTTCATTGGCGCCTAAAGAGAGACCAAAGCTCATGTCAGCAGGCAGAGCCTCAGCTTTACATCATCCTGACCTGCCAACAAAGGAACACAACAATTCCTCTCCCTCCCCCCGTCAGTGCAAGATGTGAGAATTGGGACTATTGACACTGATCTTTTCCCTTTACCCCCCTCTGCTTAGACAAAGACAGACAGAAGCAGCCCTGCCTGAGCTGTTGGGAAATAAGAGCCCTCCCACCCATCTCCTGCTAGGGCCAAGGGAGCAGGGAAAGCTGCCTGGAGCCGCCCCCTCTCAAAGCTGGATGCGGGGGAGCGAGCCTGGAACAAACCTCTCCTGAGCCTGTGGGCAGAGCCGGGAGCAGGGAAAGCTGGGAACAGAAAAGAGGCATTTCACGCTGTCGGCTGAGTCACCCCAAGTGTATAAAACCAAGGCCAGGCAGTCGGAGCCACTCCGAGCGGAGGCACGAGGCATCGGGACTTTTGGACAGGTACGTGCAAGCGGATGCGGTTTAGAGGCAAGGATTAAGATTAAATGTAAGATTGGAACACAGCAGTCCAATTCCTCCCATCCTCTCCCTGCCAAAGTGCAGCGGAGCAGGGGATCCAGCGGCTCCGGTGACCGGGAAGCCCTGAGGCTGCTTGGCTCGTGCACGGTTCTGCCTGACAAAAAGGACACAGGCAACCAAAATACACTATTTTGGTGGTCCGGTGTATGCTATTTTCCTGGTCCCTACTTCAAACCTGGGATAGCAGCAAACGATAACAGTCTGGGCAAGACCTGGCATCATTCGGGGAACAGCAAGTAGAAATTAAACTTTGGAAGAAGTCTGAGATGTTTCATAATACGTGGGGCTTCGGTCACCACCCTACACTGTAACGTATTTTTGGACGAGGAATGATCATTTTGCTGCCGAGAAGCACAAAGACAGCTCAGTAAGAAAAGCGCTAGTTTGAGGCTGAGGTTAATTCCTTCCTCTGACACAGATTACCTGTGGGGACCTCGTACAAGTCGTTTAGGACTTTTTTTTTGACAAAGACCAGAGCAGGGGTGGGAGGAGGAGGGAGCACAGAGGGAGCTGTAACACTAAATAACATGTTTCTTGGCGCTCAGGCCTTTGGGGCCCTGATCCAGGAGCATACTCGGTTTCTGACCACTTGCACTGAAATGCGGTTCGGGAGCTGCATTTCCAGTGCATCCTTTCCCAGCAGCTGGGCCTGCAGCCTGTCTGTGGCTCTCATCTACAGCAGGGCCCAGCCGTGCACACTGCCTGGCAGACAGACTGTGGGGCACTGCCAGCTGCTCAGGACCCCCAAAGCGCCTGTGGGGTCCCCACTGTGACTGTCCTCAGAATGGGGCAGAACTGCCCTGGCAGAGCCCACACAAGTCCCGAAGTTTTGCTGTTCCAACTTCTGCTAAGGGAAGGCAAGTCTTCCTAACGCAGGAAAGGCACTTTTACCTGCCCACTCCATCACAACTCAGCCCAGTTTGGGCTCCTGTGCTTTAAAGTTTGGCAACTCTCCTCTGTCCTCGGATCAATTCATTTGCTTTGCACAAACAACCTCACCGAAAACAATCCCTTGCCACAGGCACACTTTACCCTGTTGGTTGGGCATCACCCTACTGGAAAACTCTTCCCACTAGACACCATGCAGCAGGACAACCTGCTGGCACTGAGGGTCCTGGTGTGGGATACAACTTGGTTCATGCTTCCTGCATGAGAAACTGTAGGCACACTTAGATTAAGACTGCATGATACTTCTGTCCCCAGGGATTCATGTTTGCTTAGACTTAATTACAGAAGAGCTATTAATTATCACTTACCACTGTCTGGATATAATAGGAAAGGGCTTATAAAATGTTTTACTTTTAAATAGTTTGTAGATGCCTGGAGGGATTTTAATTTGGCTCTAAATGTCGATGTTTTGTTTTCCCCTCCCTGAAACAAAAATGAAACAGATCTTGCAAATTGCAAGTACCTCGGAGAAGGATGTTGTCACCCTTGCTCATCTTCCCTCTGCTGGTGGGGACCACAGCATATGGCCCGGTGAGCAGAGCAGCATCCAGGGATGTCACCACCTTTTTCCAGCTGGCTCAGGAAGACACTTGGGAGAATGTTAATCTCACCAGCATGTCCTGTGAGCATCGGAAGAACAGGACCTGGATCACCCTGCAGCTGACCTACAGCAGCCTGACAGCTTTCCCCATCTGCCTTCCAGAGACCCTGGAGACCTTGGATCTCAGCAACAACCTCTTGGAAGAGGTGAATGGCACAGAGATAGCAAACCTTCCACAGCTGCGTGTCCTCTCACTGAGGCACAACCACCTCTGGTCAGTGAGGTGGGGATCTGAAGTCCTCAGCAGTCTCCTCAAGCTGGACTTGAGCTTTAATAAGCTGTCATCTGTGCCATCCTGCCACGCCTCTGCCCTGCCTAACCTGAGATGGTTGTCCTTGGCTGGAAATCCACTGATTGAAATCCAGCCACTGGCTTTTTCCTGCTATCCTCAGCTGCAGGTCTTGAACCTCTCTGCAACGCTGCTCGGGCAGGATGACAGCAGAGGTATTAGGGAGTCTGCTTTTGCCATCAGCACAGATCCCAACGAGGCCATGAATAGGCCTGGAAACTCCATCAATGTGCTCGATCTGAGCGGGACCTTTCTTGAGAAAAGTAAGTTTCTGGGTTTCTCACTGTAAACACGGGGCTCGGTCAGGCCAGGGGAGCAGAAGCCTTGCTGGGATGATGGCTCCTATCCTGGCTGAGCCTGGAGTGCAGGGGAGACACCTCACACTGAAAGCTGCAAACAGCTGGTCCAAGCGTGCAAGGCACTCTCACGCAAACCAGCCTCCCAAAGCAAGGGCAGAGACCAAACACCATGAGACAGGACGATTTGTCCCAGTGTAGTCACCCACCTCAATCCTAATCCCACTGTCTGCTACTGACAGTCATCCCCCTGTCAGCCCCGGGATTAGTTTTGGGACACACAGGAGGAAATTAGTTTCTCTTTCCAGACAGGCTGTTGAAACATTTCTTTGTCCCCACAGCTACACTCAGCTTTTAGTGCAGCATTGAAGCAGCACAGAGAGAGGCTTTTTGTGCTGTTCACAGCGGCCAAATACTTCCGCAGAGGGGGGAGACAATCCCTGCCCTGAGCAATCCACAGCATGTTTTTTTCCTTTTGCCTGCCTCCCCTGCCAGCCTCAGTTTATAGCTGAGGTGCTGAGGCACACAGATGTGAGATACCTTGCCCAGCTGCTCTCAGCCTGGGACAGAGCCAGGGCCTCAGGGGCTCCCCAAGCTAGAGGCTTCACTTCAGCTCACATTTAACAGATGCACCACCAAATTTCCTCTGTGAATTTGCCTAATCCTCTTGTGGTAGTAAGTTACCCTATTGAGTCATGGGATGGAAAGGCCCTTTTGTACCAGACCTATTCTTTCAGTTTCATGCCTCTTGGCTGTTTTTCCTGTGCTAGAAGAAATAAGTGATTTGCCTTTCTTGCATCAGTCAGGACCTTGGAGACCACTTTCCTGAGCAGAGAAATCCCTGTTCATTTAATCTTACCCAACAAGAAAGCTATTCCATATCTCTTATCACCTTTGTTGTCCTTTTCTCCCCCTCTTTTCCTCTGCCCTGTGACAGCCTGATCTGCAGGGAAGATTACAAAAATGCAGCTGCATGAGTATTGATTTTTGTTCTATTCCTTTCCAAAAGAGAATAGCTGCAGAAGGTGACAGATGCTTTATGTCTATGAATTCAAATCCTTTTTCTAGGCAGAAATCGACAGGAATGCTCTGTTTAGGCAATAGGTGTAAATATTTTTCTGTTTCAGTTCAACCAGAGTGGGCCAGAGACTTGGCCAACCTCAGATCACTTCACCTGACAAAGATGCCACGGTTAAGAAGCCTCGATGGCAAATTCTTCAAGTTTCTGCCTGGTCTCCGAGAGCTGCACTGTCAGGACTCCCATTCCCTGGGTTTCGTACAGACAGAGATGTTTGACAGTGCTCCTCATCTGAGCCATCTCTCATTTGAGAAGTGAGTTGGTTTTTTTGTCCTTCCTCACATCAAGCTGCCTTTGCCTCACTGCGCTGTGGTGCCTGGGAGCTGACTTGAATAGTTTGTTACCAGATGTAGGAAGGAGGTGTGGACTTGCTGTCTCTGCCATGTAAAACCTGTGATCTGGCCCGATAGAGCTGATACAGCCCAAAGAGGCAGCATGGGACTCAGAGCACAATTAATTGTTTGCTTGAGGTTGTATCCATTGTGCTCCCACTCCTGCCTTATCTCCCTGTCCAACGGATGAATTCACCCAGTGCTGTTTAGATCAGCACAGATCCACTGAATCCCTCTTGTGATATAGACCAGGTTTCCAGCACCTACAGTGGCAATGTCCCCTCAGAGGAGAAGGTGGTCACTGAGGATTCCCTGCTCTGCAAAGGATGAATGCTGACAATTCCTAAAATCTGCATCTTGGAAGGAGACAAAAATTCTGTCCCTTCCACTTTTACAGTGAGAGTTTAATATAGTTCCTTGTTCAGCATTAGTAAAAGCAATGGTTTACTCCTCCTTCTAGGGGTAGCACCTCCTGGTATGTCACATACCTGAAATACTGAGAGGGGCAAAAGTCTGAAAGTGATTTATCAAAACAAGAGCAGGTGAAGTGCACACAGAGCAGTCAGCATAGAGGAAAAGATCTGGAGAGCACTTTAAAACATTTTTATAATACCGACCCAGATTATAAGCATATCAGAAAACAAACATTAGAGCACTGGTTGTGCCTAGAAACCAGTTTCAGGAAAATAAACCCATTTAAAGCAAAAACCCTATGGGTTCCATCCCTATTTGTGTTGCCCAACTGAATTTACACAGGACTATTCCAACACATGGAATACCAGTCATGCCCAAAGTTAAAGGAGTAGCAGTAAAGGTCCTAGAAAAAAAAGAGCATCTTCTGAGCATGCGGAGTGCAGGATGGTGGGTTTAATAACTGGCTGCTGCTGAGGGAACTGGGAATATTGCTTTGTGCCTTACACACACTAAGGATAGTGTGTGACCCTTTAAGACTAAGTATAAGGGACACTAAGCACACTCCAGCCCTTGGTAGCTCAGCGTTTTCTAATTACTGCGTTTGTCACCCTACAGCTGTAACCTGAGTTCCTTTAATCCTTGGAACACCAATTCATCGGATGGCATCACCATCAGCTTGTACGGGAATCCTCTGCTGTGCAACTGCCAGCTCTCCTGGCTGCTGTCCAAGCCCAAGAAAGTTGTTTTGCAAAAGTAAGTGAGCTCAAGGGGATAAAGTAGTGCTCTCCACACACAACTTCAATGTGTAAGTCGTTTAGGGACGAGATATTCACCACCATCTAAGTTATTAAGATTTCTCGTGTGTTCTTCCCTTCCGCAAGAGGTAGAAATGCAAAATAATCTCCCTTTCAGGGACAAAGCATAAAGTGTTATTAGCTGTGGATTCTACTTTAAGGTGAGAATATTTTCGTTCTGTTTTGGACCATATTTCACTATTAGCTGAAGATAGAAGATGAGCTGTCTTGATGTGCCGGCACTGGGAGCAGAAACTGGAAAACTGGAAGATCTTTAACAAATCATTTCTTCCTAACCCTGCTGTTCCCAAACCTTACATCACCACCGGCAGTCAACAAAACCCCTTGCAAATAGCACCATTTCTCACCTATTGTTTTCATCCTCTCCTACAGTTTTACAGACTAATTACAATAAGCTGTAGCTAAAAGAAACATTTGCATATAAATGGTCTCTCTTCCTTTTGAAAGGCCACCAAGAAGATTTGTCATCAAATCTCTCAGAGAGGGGGGAAGTAGATTGTTGAAATTAGATAGTTTGTCATCGGGATGGGCTTAGCAGTTGCATTCTTTACCAAAATCTCAGTGTCTGAGTAAATAAAGAATTCGATCTTAGTCATTTAAAAGTCCCGCGTCAGCCCACCTCCAGCTGCCTAAACCAGCTGGATTAAGAATCCTGGGAATCCTGTTACATCTCTCTGCGTGTGTTCCCCTGTTACTGTGGCATTACTGACCCTTTAAGACAAATTGCCTTGAATCCCGATGCCCTTTGCTAAAGTTCACAGCCATTGTACGAAAGGGTGCTTCCCCTCGGGCAAAAGATATTCCTGCACCTTACAAAACCAAAAAGCCGGTTCCAGCTGAATTCCACGGTCAGTGCTGTGGAAAGCTACCCTAGACTATTGTTAAAACAACCTAGCTATGGTCTAGGTTTCACATCCTCACTAATATAAAGACGGTTTTGACAGCAGGTTGCCAGTCTCAATCAAAGCAGCCTACAGAAACTTGTAATGTTCTTGTGGATCTTGACTATTCTGGTTTCCCTCTGCAGGGCTCGGGAGACTTTTTGCACAGCTCAGGAAGATTCAGGCAGACCTTCAACATCTTTTTCACTGCTGGAGCTCTATGATAAATGCCAGTCTGAGAGCAATGTTACACTGCCCGATTCAAACACAGCCTCTCCTGATCACGATGCTTTCAACTTCACCAGTGATGATGCCCCTGCTGTAGTAACAACAGACTCAGCTCTGCTGACCAAAGAGTTGACTCACACCAGCTCCCTAATCCAGGGGGATGTATTGAGCACGGCAGCATCCAACCCAACGCTAACCAAAGACACCTATACCAGCTCCCCAATCCAGAGGGATGTAATGAGCACTGCAGCATCCAACCCAATGCTAACCAAAGACAGTTACACCAGCCCTCTAATTAAGAGGGATGTAAGGAGCACAGCAGCATCCAACCCAAAGCTAACCAAAGACACCTATACCAGCTCCCCAGTCCAGAGGGATGTAAGGAGCACTGCAGCATCCAACCCAACAGGGCCAATGCTAACAAAGGCCAACAGTTCCTCCCATGAGGAGGAGGCAGTTTCTGAATCCAGAAGCAATCCCCCTTCCTTGGCATCCGTAACCTCCTTCCCGGTTTTTCTCAAAGAGCTCTTTGCTCAGTCCTCAGATCACAGCTCCACAAGTCAAACTGGAACAGAACAGCTACAGAGAGGGCTCAGAACAACCGACGTGACATTTCCCCAGGAAGGGCCATTCAACCAGACCACCGGTGGTTATTCTGCTGGAGCAACAGGAGTCTCCCACGCCACCAACCATCACATTCACTCCTTTGCCACACATGCCATGGAAGGTGCCCCCCAAACGAGTCCCCCACAGCTGAACTCCACAAGGAGCAGTGCCCAGTCAGAGCCTGCACCCACCACACCATCACCACATTACGTCGATGACTACGATTATGAAGAACAGCCAAAGGAAACCCCGGTGCAGCTGGCACATGTCGCCTGTGACTACAATCCTTGCAGGCACCTGCAGAAGCCATGCAGTGAACTCCAGAGCGTATCCCAATGTTCGTGTCCTGGCATGTCGAGCGAAGATGAGATTCCAGACCCACCCAGGCTTAGAGAGGTGATTGAAATCACAGACAGCTCTGCACAGATACGCTGGTGTGCCCCATACTCAGTTGTTCACACCTATGAGCTGATACTTCATGCCCAAGACAATGAGGACAGGCAGTTTGTCATGGACAACATTTACCCCACAGCCAGGCAGTACACTCTGTATAACCTGCTGCCATTCACCACTTACCACATCTGCGTGACTGCTTCCAACAAAGCAGGGTCAAGCCAGACAACAGGCGAGGAAATTCCAGGTAATTCGTGCACCAGATTTAAAACAAAACCCAGCTACAAGTATGTTTTTGCTGCTCTGTCTGCAGCAAGTGGACTCTTTCTCATTACCACAGTTATTTTGTCTGTATGTCTGTGTAAGGCATGTAAAAAGCCTCAGAGTGAGCAGTATGGTACACACTTAGTCTCCTACAAGAACCCAGCATTTGATTATCCCTTAAAACTACAAGCCACTAATTAGCTCTGGGTTATTGCTCTACACGTTCAAAGCTCACTGTCTCCATCACCTTGGTGTGTTTTTGTGAGACTCTGAAAACATCCTCCAGCAAAACTATAAACTATCAGATTTCATAACCCTGATGTTTCTAAGGGAGAGAAAACAACCGAAAAAAAAAGAAAAACTAATAATGAAGGTAGTCAACCAGAAAGAAGTCTTTGGACTCCTGTTCCTGTGCTAAGCAGCAGCAAACCTGGACACTAACCTTGAAAAGTTGTTTTTATAATCACCTACAAATAGAGTAGCATAAATTTCACACAGTGAGAGGCTGCCTGGCCAGCTGTCTGCCTCCATTATCTCTCATGAACACAGTCAGATGAGATCTGTAACCCAAGGTGCATTAAGCTGAGCAAGACACACTCTGCTTTTATTCACAGAGCAAAGTTGGGGGTTCAAATTTTAAAGGTATTATCCATAAAGACAGTACAGCTGAAAGGAGTGAGTGGGCTCAGTGACAAGGTGCTGTGCAGATCTAACTCCTTTAAGTAACTGCAGTGGATGCAGATGATCGACCTATCTTCAGTTCAGGAAAAAGGAACATGACGTTTAATTGTAGTCACAGATTGTGCAGGGTCTGTAGGGCAGGGGTAATTGTTTTCTGACTTTTTATGATGTTGTCCACAACTGGGCCTCCCAAGTGCTTCCCCAATACCAGCTCACAGGCAGTGGGGGGTTTGCAGTACAGCAGTGACCCACAGAAGTGGGGAGGGAAGCACGTTAACATTTGCTTCCCAATGGATTTTAAGCAGAGAGGATGTTCCATCCCAGTCATCCGTCCCATCTACAGATTTAGCAGCTGATGATTTACCTCATACAGAGGCAAAAAGCCAAGTAATGAAACAGTTTAATGAGTGTGTTGCTGAGACTTGAAAAACCCAAATCCCCTGCACTAGCAGCAGACAGTTCTGCAGACATCTTTCAAGTGAACTCTTGGGTGCCAACTTCTGCACAATAATGGTAAGAGATGCTGACAATCCCAACTTTCAGTTTTCCATTAGAATTCGAACAGATGTTTGTGTAAGGGGAGGTGGTTGTCCCGATCTGATGTTTCCCCATAGGTTTCAGTTCCAGGAGCTGCCTGTTCCTGCTGCTGTACACTGCTGTACTGACACAGTGCATAAAGCCCCCTGAACTCTGAGAGGAAGGTGCTGTACTGTGTAAAAGAGTCTCTGTTCCATTCTTTTGGGGGTTTTAATGCTTTCAGTATTAACAGAAATAAAAGCTACAGAGCTATGTTCTGGTTTTTTGTTAAAGACCTGGATCTTGGTGTTGTCTTTACCATCTATAACGTTTAGCCTGAGAAATTAACTCCTTTTGTAGTTTTGGAATGAACTTCCAACATGTAGTAAAGGAACGTTTTTATCATAGTAAATTTGTGTTCTCTGATGTCCCAAGAGCTTTCACTTTGTATGTGGCAGAAGGAGGCTTGTGCCTCCTCACCACTACGGGCTTTGCTGGGAGTTTGTCCTCTCCCCAGCACGGCACTGGGAATGACATACTCACTGGGCAGATACAGATTCCTGCCATGTCTGTCCTGAGCCCCATGACTCAAACTCACCATAGAAGTGAAATGCAGATGGAGAAGACAGGATGGTGTCACCTTTCACTTTGAAAATCTTTTATTTTCTCATTCTGGTAGTTCAGACTTGTCTCTGTTTGGACCTAGGTTTTTATACTTATTTCTGGCCTGGGTTTTCCTGCATTTTCTGGAGGGTTTAGTGAATGGGTACAGATGATTGTCATTTGAAGTGAGCAAATGAGCCAAAGACTCATTATCCCAAATTGGGGCAGAGATCATACATTTCCCTGTGTTTGTACAACATAGCTCTAGGAGACCTTGACTGGGGTGTTTGTTTTTAACAGAAACAAAGCAAAATAAGAGATTTGTGAATAGCAATTTATATTGTCTTATATATTATATTGAAGATTAACTCTAGAGGAGGACAAAAAAAAGATACTGCAACTGAAAATAAAGATTGTTCCAACTTAACTATCAGTCCAAAGCAAGAGGACACCATTTAAAATGAGATATTGAGAGGACACATCTCACTACCCTCTCACTACCCTTTACCACACTGCAGCTTATATTTGCTGAACTAGAAGGTCCATCACAACTGATTTCTCCAACCAGTTCTCACTCCAGCCTCTCCTGAATTTCACAGCCAAGGGAACACATTAGAGCCTCCAATTCTTTAAAAGTGCCCTTTCTAGAAGCCACACAAATATACAAGTCCTGCTCCCACAACCCCCACTTGTTCCAACTTAATGTAACCCTCAACAGCCCAATTTCATCCGAGCTGATGAACCATCCTGAAGCACAGATGCCCCAGCCAGGGGCAGTGTCTCTCTCTTACCTGGTAGCACTAAACCTTTCCATGAATGGAATGTAAGAGATTTAGCAGCAGCATTAAAAACACGGAATTTGTATTTATCAACACCTATGAGAAGTATCAGTGCTTCAAATGCAGATTTTTTTTTCCTACTACCACTTTATATTTTCACCATAATTCATTTTAGTAATGACCAACTAAACTCTGTTTGCAGTGGAGGGAGCTCTCACAGCACTGCTCAGGACGAGGGCAGTGAGGGGAGCAAAGCAACCTGGGGGCTGCACGGAAACTTTCCCAATAAAGCCATGTTAGGAAGGTGCCCAGCTTTGCTCCACCTGCTTGTTCCTCCCCCTCTTCCTGCTTGCACCCAACAGCAAATCCTGTTAGTACCTCCAGCTTCAAAGACATCAACCTTTGGCAGCGTGACTGGAATACCCAAACACCTCTGAAACAATTTTTAAGAGCTATCAAAAGCCAACATATAAAAAATATATAACTAATACTCCACTTACTGTTTCGCAGTTCCACTTGTCCTGTTTCTCTGAGAGGAGGATCACTTGGGGGAAGTGCAGAGAGGATTGAAATACAGTTTTTGAACAGCTTGTGTAGCTTTGTCTCTGGCTTTTCTTTCTCAGAAGAAAGTCTTATCAAGATCCTTCTCCATTCACTCATCAGTGTTTTTCTTCTTTCCAAAGAACAAAGTCCAAGCAAAGAGAACCCACAGTAGCCAATGGTGCCTGTGGGTGCATCCCCTGGTTGTCATGGCAGAAGTGTGCAATGTTCCATCTCTAACAGCACTTGAAAATCAGTCACTGAGTCTCATAGAATCTCCCAGCAGAAACACTCTGGGAAATGGAGCTGATCCCTTCCATACAGGGAAAAAAAGGCTGTTTAAGGGCCAGAACTCTTGCTGCCTGTGAGGCAACAGAGAGGGACACCTTGCTTTTGGTGCAACAAATGCCATTTAGAGGAGCAGTCCCTGAGAGCCTTGTAAGCAGGTGAGTGGAAAAGCCCAGAGCAGCAGGACAAGGTGCTTCAGCCTGATCCATCTCAGCACCAGAAGGGATCCCACTTTTCAGAGTTGTCCCAGGCCAGAGGTGTGACAGGCATTAAATGAGCCAGCTGGGAGATGATGCAGCCCGAGGCAGGGAGCCCACACCACACCCCAGGCTCCATCAGCCTCTTCGTGGAAGGAAGCACAAGCTCAACCCCGAAGCTCCCTCAGCAAGCCCTGCCCTGGAGCAGCCATACTCCTCCACAGGGATCTCTGGAAGAACACGTTTGTGTGGAGTTAGAAATGAGGATGCCTCTGAGGACTCAGGATGCTGCTTGCCAAGAAGCCTCTGATTTGCTCTTTACCTGTGAAACACAGAGAGATATATCACAGGTGAGAACATGTTTCATGTTTGCGGAAACAGATATTCATAAAAGAACATGTTTAAACTCTGGGTGCTTTTTCTTTTTATCAGCTCTCCAAAGGATGCAGTTTGTTCTGAGCAGGACAATCTGTTAATCCCAACCTCTCTAAAAAGTAATCAAGCAGCAGTACAAATTAACACTGCTCGGGAATACATTCAGGAAGCAGTCAGGAAGCAAGGTTAGTGCTCTGCTGGCATCTAGAGGGAGAGGGGGGAATCATCTCCCCAGGTATTCCCACAGGGAAATACTCATTCTTTCACCAAAGAGCTTCAGCCTGCACCCTACAGACCAAGGGTCACTGACTTACATCACCCGTGTGCTCCTGTGTGTCCTCACCTACTCCTGTGTGAAGGGAAAGAAGGCAGAAGTGCTTAGCAGCAACAGCCCCAGTGCCACAAACTGTTACTCAGCAGCTTGTCTGTCCCTGCCTCTAATTCCTTTTGTAGCCTGACCAGGAATTTCTCTGCCAACTTGCCACTGATAAGGAAAAATGTAAGGTTTTTTGGTAAGAGCAAGGAGGGAATTACTGCCTGGAAAAACTGGAAAATCAGTCTACAAGTGTAGTAAGGTTTTTTTTTTTAACTACTGTAGATTTTAGAAGACGAGATCAGATTGCATTCATTACACTTAGAGTAAAATAAATGGCAATGTTTACACTGGTGTCTTAGCAGAACAAAAACACCATCAATGGAGTGTTTTTCTTCCCTCCCAAACCACAGGGCAGCCCTGTATTTTGTGCTGCTACAGAACCCTCACCCCTCAGTGCTGGGTGACATTACCCACAAGTACACACAATAAGGTACTACTTGTATGGCACTGCAGATATTCCCTGACACAATCCCACAGTGTGTGCCCTCATTTTTCCTAGATCCTTTGCTGAAAAGATTGTGTGAGCAGCCTTTTCATCTATGGATGTCGAACTAGAGTTTTAAAAGGAACATAAGTGAGAAATAACCCTCAGAAAATATTAACAAGAAATGGAGGGAGTAGGATGAAAGGGACGAAAACGCTTCACTATACATAGTCCAGAGCAGGAGAGAAACAAAGCAACTCAGAAGAAATCAAGTAAAAGAATCCCAAAAAAATCCATAAAAACCAGAATCCCTCATTCATTGTCTTCTCCAGGAGGTGGAAGCAGCGATGCATCCATCCAGGAAGGGCTGGCACCTGCAGGGCTCAGCCTCAAGCACCACGAGCCAAAACTTCTGGCATGAAAAACTCCAGATAGAAGAGAGAAAAAAAAAAACCAACCCACATACTCTGCACTAAGTAGGAATTTTCTTCTTTGAAAAACTAAAATCTATATGTTGTGCAAAAATCTTTGTGCTGGGAAGACTCGAGTATTGTGGTTATTAAATGTTCAGAAGCTACTCACTCTTATCAGAGCATGATTAGGGAATGGTACTTAACTTATCTAAGGCCACGGGGTGAAATGATGTCACCCGCTCTGTGGCAATCACTCCTCCTGCTGTCATCACGGCTGCCTTGAGGATTCCCAGTGAGTTATCTCCAAGGAAAAGCAAAAAATCCCACACCCCCCTCAAGACTAACCTCCATCTCAGGAACATTGTGCCAGCAACAAACATCCCCAGGGGACTGAGCTCTGTCCTCAGTGCACCTCTAACTAAAAATCTCTTTCCTTTGTGCAGCTGCATATTCACTCAAAGCCAGAAAACACAGAGTTTCTACCACATTTAATCAAAATTAGGTCCAAGTTCTATTTAAAGGACAGAGTACTAAGCATACAAACCTCATTTTTTTTCGAGAAACCAAGCTAAAAACCCCCATTACAACCCCAGGATCTTCTGTGGGGGTGTTTATTGTGGGATTTGTTATTATCTCCCTGCTTCTTGTAGATGCTGGCAAAGGTCGGAACAGCCAGAAATGATGATAAGAGGGCAAGGAAAACAATATAAAGTGCAGGCAGCTCTGAGTCTAAACTCAGCTCTCAAGGCAAATCCAAAACTCTTCAGGGATTGCTGGCTTTAAACGTGACCTAATGACACATTTGCTCCTGAAAGCTCAGCCTTCACCCTGACAAGTCCTAAACCACAGTGCCTGCTCTGGGTCAGTCCCCATCCAATGCCATCTCCACACCTGCAAGGACCTCAGATTCAATCAAACCATAGCCAGGGAGTTTATACTGGACATGGAATGAGGCAGATGAGGGTGACAGGGGATAAAAAACCCCCTTAAAGTAGCCAGAAAACTCATCTTAAATCCAGTACATACCGGAGGGCTGATGAAACCCTTCCTCTGCCCTGAAGCCCAGTCCCAGGGAAGGAACCCTGCCAGACCAAAATTGTTAGTAAAGAACCCACTGACCACAGCAGCTCTAAACTTAGCTCAGCAGCTTGCTACACGCCAACTCAGAATCCAGGCTCCACCCAGCAATGGAACAAACTCTGACCCCAGATGATTCTTAGCACTGGAGGAGCTGCTTTTGCCAAGCACAGAGCCGTGTGTAACAAGGTGGCTGGGACAGCAGCAGCTCTAACCTTCCTTTCCTTCAAAATCCTGGAAAATCCTGGCTCCTAACCCTAGGGCAACAGTGAGCAGCATGTGGTAGCTGCAGGTAACAGCACACAATCTGTCTGTGTTCTCCTGTCAAGTCCTTTGTGGCATCCTGTGGCAAAACCAAACCCAAGCCCAGCTCAGCACCAGAGAAATGACATCTGCCACCACCCAAACTTACACAGTATCCTTGGATGTAGCTATGCCACTGATTATACACACCCAGGAGAAACCAGGAACCTCCTGGGATACCACAAAAAACTCTGAATGATCCCTAACCTGAGGTAACAAGGAGGTGACCAATCACAACCTAAACATCCCTCACCAGCTCCTTTAAAAGTGTGGCTCTATATTGATTCCAGCTGTAACATTGCATTAGTGTTAAATACCCAGAATTTGGTACTGCTGCCATCTTTGCTTGGTGTAACTTAAGAGCAGGGTCAGAGTTCACAGTGATTTTGATCATTTCGGGTGTGTTTCTGATGATTTTGGAGGTGATATAAACACAGATGTATCCAGACTATTACTAGGTAGAACTTTTCCCTGTGTATGACCTAAATGTGCATTTCTCTACCTTTATACAAAAACTGTTTTCCTCTCTGCCTGCTAAAAACTGAATATAAAAAGGCAAAGACCACCCACTTCCAAATCCTGTTCTCAGTTATGTTTCAAAGGTGCACAAATCCAGAAAAAAAAAAGGCAACTGCTAAGAATGGTTGAAAGATGACAGAGTCATGTTTTCCCTATTTCTTTGTTTTGACAACTGTCCAAATGCTGGATTTTGATGTGTCACCACACAAAGCTGTTGCTGGCACTAGAAAACTGCTCACCATGAGGATGTGTTTCACTTGCAATGAGCCCCTGATATAGGTGGAGGTGCTTGAAAATGGGAAACAACCTCAAGAGCTCCCATCCTCCACCTGTTTTTTACATCTTGCTGGTGTGGGGACACATTTCTTGGATAATTTTCTTTACACATGAGCACTTTAAACCCTGACTTTTCACACCCAGACAAAGATATGCCATAAAAATTACAGGGTTTAGGTATTATGTGGGCAATTTCCTTTCAGTCAGAGCTCTTTTTTGAGCTGCTGTGTCTTACTGTGAACGCAATACAAAATGAATTCGCTTTGTGGATTTCAGTATGTGCTTTGCATCTAAACTGCATTACATTTGTATTCTGTTTAGGGTGAAGAAAATAATTTAAATAGCTATTCAGAAATAGTTTAAAAACCCCAGAAGCTTCTTATAGCAATACAGCATTTGAGTGAAGATCATCCTAACAGGTATAAGCTATTTTTCAACTCTAACCTTATTTTTAGTGATGATAAAGCCTACCTCTCTACAATGGCGATAGAAGCTGAGTCTCTGACACATGGGAAGTTCAGGCTGTTACAAAAAACGGACCTTGTATCTTTTCTTTTCTTGTAATTCAATCCTGTCTAACTTCACCTGTGGCAAACCTGCTGCTTAAACCCCTTTTTGGCAACGGGTTCTGCAAAAACCAGCTGTTCAAAAACCTACCCATGACAAGTGGGACGGCACAGCAGGTCCTGGACTTAGCAGGGAAAAGCTCCAAGATGCCAAAGCGAGACTTATAAAAGGGAAAGGTTGGGGCTGCCTGGCACTGGGTCAAATCATTCCTCTCTCAGTTCCCGGCTGCCTGAGGGATGAGGGCGGGATCCCTCGGGCTGTGAGCTCCATCCCGCACCATGTTTCCCTCAGTTCCCCGCTGCCTGAGGGATGAGGGCGGGATCCCGGAGGCTGTGAGCGCCATCCCGCACCATCCCTCCCTCAGCTCCCGGCTCCCTCAGGGCTGTGAGCCCTATCCCGCACCATCCCTCCCTCAGTTCCCGGCTCTCTCAGGGCTGAGGGCGGGATCCCGAGGGCCGTGAGCGCCATCCCGCACTATCCCTCCCTCAGCTCCCGGCTCCCTCAGGGCTGTGAGCTCCATCCCGCACTATCCCTCCCTCAGTTCCCGGCTCTCTCAGGGCTGTGAGCTCCATCCCGCACCATCCCTCCCTCAGTTCCCGGCTCTCTCAGGGCTGTGAGCTCCATCCCGCACCATCCCTCCCTCAGTTCCCGGCTCCCTCAGGGCTGTGAGCTCCATCCCGGACCATCCCTCCCTCAGCTCCCAGCTCCCTCAGGGCTGAGGGCAGGAAGCCGCGCCCTGGCGCCCCCCAGCGGCCACGAGCGCAGCGCGAGACAAGCCCAAGCCCGGCCCCGCCAGGCGGGAAAACCTCCCCTAGGCCCCCGAGCGAGCGCGCGGCTCCTTTATAGGCGTCCGCGCCGTTCGCCGGCAGGCCAGGTGGAAGGGGGCGTTCCGCTCGCCTGTGGAGCAGCGCGCAGGCGCGCGTTGGGCAGCCCCCGTGACGCGAGGCCGGAAGGCCCCGTTCTGGAAGCATCCCGGGCCCATCCCGGTCTGTCTCGCTCGGCCCGGCCATGCCCGAGAGCGCGCCCGGCAGAGCCCCCGCCGGGGCCGGCAACAGGGCCAAGGGCGCCTACCAGGACCGCGACAAGCCCGCCCAGATCCGCTTCAGCAACATCGCCGCCGGCAAAGGTGCGGCGGCCGCGCGGGGGCCGCCCCGAGGCGGGGGGGAGCCGGGCCGGGCCCCGCGTGGGCCGCGATTGGGGCGGGGGGCGATGGATGCCCCGGTGCTGGGCACCGCCCGGGGCTGTGTCCCAGGGATAGGAGCAGGAATTCCATGGGTTGGGTGGCTGGAAGCTCCCCGGGATGGGCCGGCGCCTGTGGGGGATGCGATATTGGGCAGTGACACGAGCCCTGGTCGCGCTGCGTGCCGCGTTCTGTTGCTTTGTGATTCCCCAGATTTAAAATGGCTGCAAGCAAGTGGTCAGATACTAATTGTTTAATAAAAGAACTGTGGAAATCAGTCGTGGTACTGCAGCGTTTTACGTCATTCTGCTATTTAGGATCTTTTAGGATCTCTATCTGGGAATTGCTTAAAACTGGGAGGAGTTTTCTTTTTAGAAAACATAGTTAAGTGATGGTGGAGTGTTTGTAGATATTTAGATCAGCTTGCAAACATTTGCTTCTCTTCCCAGCTGTTGCCGATGCAATTAGAACGAGCCTTGGACCAAAGGGAATGGATAAAATGGTAAACTTTATGTTTTAAATTCTCAAAATATTAAGCTTATTGGAGATACTGTAAATTCAAGGTCTTATAGAGGAGGCCACATTTTGCCTTAATTCTTTCCCACGTTTCAGTTATTTAAGGGAAAGGGGGAACCAAATGGAGATCTTGGTTTGGGAAATGATGTTAAAGAAAATACTTTGGAGTCTCAAATGAAGGATTTGCAGCTGCTGATCAGAGCTGTGTTCCTGCCCTTTGTTCCCAGATTCAGGATGCTAAGGGAGATGTGACAATCACTAACGATGGTGCCACTATCCTGAAACAAATGCAGGTTCTGCACCCTGCGGCCAAAATGGTGAGTGGTTTCTTTTCCATTTTGGGTGGATTTGAGGAGCATTGCCCAGGACAGTGCCAGAGCAGGAAATTTTGTGCATTGTGCTCCAGGAGCATGTGCTGAAGAGTTACAAACCCTTATTTCTTACCCAGTGTTCCTTATGCACAGTCCCTCTGGACATGTTTTAAGACACACAAAAACGTAGCCCAAACCTTTATCCATCATTTAAGAAGGAAAAGTCACGTCCCAAACCATTAGGACAGAAGGGAATGAAAGAAGGGAATGAGTGAAGGTATGGTCAGGTGGTGTGAGGATACAGCAGCTGGTCATTTGAAATGTTCAATGTTCATGGATTTGGTTGTGGTTGGGGATGGAAATGAGCTGCCTGTGACCCTCCCCCAGGGAAGGAAAAAGTAAATTTGTTAGGTTGGTGTGTTCAGTTTTACATTTGGGAGAAAAGCTTTGTTTCTGGAAGTGACTTTCTGTACCAAAGCTGTATTTGGGGCAAAGAGGTGTCTGGCTATGGGTAAGCAGCACTCTGTATATGAATTTTTTTTGTCATAATTTCTCCCTCAGTTGGTAGAGCTCTCAAAAGCACAGGATATTGAAGCTGGTGATGGCACAACCTCTGTTGTTGTCATTGCTGGAGCTCTTTTGGATGCCTGTTCCAGACTCCTTCAGAAAGGTAAATATATTTATTTAACATGCAGAGACTGTAGGTAGTGAAGGCTTTTTGTCCTCTTGCAAGTGTGTGATGAAGCTTAAAGTAGCTGTAATCAGCTGGAAGGATAAAGGGTGTATTCCACACTCCAGGGAACTTGAGGAGTTTCATACAGAACTGTAGGAAAACAGTCTTTGAAAATCTGAAATTAAATCAGTGCCAGCCTCCTTACAGACATCAGCTGAAAAGCAGCAGCTTTAAGAATGCCAGGAGAACTTGGAGAAAGTGTTTCTGGAATGTCAGGGATCACCAGGAAATGTGCAGGACTTGTCTGTGTGGACAAATTACTTGGAATGTTACAGCTTTTTCCCTCAGTTTTGATAGCAGAGAGTAATAAGGGAGGTCATACACACGTGAAGACCATTCTGCTGAAATGCCTTGAGTTTATTTTGACCTGAGTATGTGAAGGTTTAAAATGGAAAGAGGTGAAGAAAAAAACAGAAGAACATCTGTTAGAAAGCATGAAGTGTCTAAGAGGCATTTTTTATGCTCTGCACAGGAATTCACCCCACCATCATTTCGGAGTCATTCCAGAAGGCTCTGGATAAAGGTATCGAGGTGTTGACCAACATGGCCCAGCCCGTGGAGCTCAGTGACAGGGAGACCCTGCTGAACAGTGCAACAACTTCCCTCAACTCCAAGGTACAGCTGCACTTGGACTGGCAGCTCCAGCCCAGCCAGGCCTCTCAGCTTTTCAAGTCTTGGAGAGATCAGTTCCATTTTCTGTGCATCGCTGAGCGTGGGTTTTCCCCCCAGCACTGCTGCTCTGTCCTTGCCATGGAGCAGCCATTAAGAAAATGCCTTGTTAAGACATCTTTGCTTCAAAATTCTGATGTCAGACACTGAAACACAGTGACAGTGTTGTTCTTCATCAGTGTGAAGTCTCTCAGCATGTTTTCTTTCCTGTTAAATCCCTCAGGTTGTGTGTCAGTATTCCAGTTTACTTTCTCCAATGAGTGTGGATGCAGTGATGAAGGTGATTGACCCAAGTACAGCCAACAGTGTGGACCTCAGAGATATTAAAATTGTGAAGAAATTGGGGTAAGAAACAATTTGTAATTAGACAAATTTTGTCTCTGTGAAATCAGTTTCCCAGAGTGCTCCAGTCACGGGTTGTGTTTGTTTCCAGAGGCACAATTGATGATTGTGAACTGGTTGAGGGACTCGTCCTGACTCAGAAGGTGGCAAATACCGGCGTAACCAGAGTGGAGAAAGCCAAAATTGGCCTCATTCAGTTCTGCTTGTCTGCTCCAAAGACAGATGTAAGTCAGACTGTGGCTGGAGCAAAACCTCCTGCTCTAGGACTTGGGACATGCAAATGTAATAACAAATGATTTTTTAAGATGCTGTGGTCTCAACTCTATGCCACAGCTGGAGTGAAGAACTGCTGGGTCCTAAAATAAAATTACAGTTGGTATAAAACAGAAAATGGTTTAAATTATGAGAAATGCTGAACTGTCTCACAGTATTTTGCTGTTATGCTTATTTGTTTTGTATTACAGCATCTTAGGTTGAAGAACATGGAACACTTTGACGCTTGCTTTTAAAGTCAGCTCACAATGCTTGCTTTTCTCTCTTTATTTTAAATAGATGGACAACCAGATTGTTGTTTCTGATTATGCTCAAATGGACAGAGTGCTGCGTGAGGAGAGGGCCTACATCCTGAACCTGGTGAAGCAGATCAAGAAGGCTGGCTGCAATGTGCTGCTCATTCAGAAGTCCATTCTGCGGTACGTGAGTACCCCGGCACCGGCTCTCTCTGGGTGCTCGGGGGCACAGTTGGAATTGTTTGGAAAACTGAAGCCAAACACAGTCACACTTGGCAGAGTAACAGTGACTGTACCTTTAGAAAGCAGCAGCCTTGACTGTGTTTTGAATTTGATGACATCCTTACTTTGTACTCTGAATGATTTGAGCCCTGGGATGTGACTCCTTCCCTCTCTCATTTGCAGGGATGCTCTCAGTGACCTGGCCCTCCATTTTCTGAACAAAGTTAAGATCATGGTGGTTAAAGACATAGAAAGAGAGGACATTGAGTTTATATGTAAGGTAAGGTGGGTCATATAAATGAGCAGCAGTGTTTAAAATCTACCCCAAAACTAACTGCCCAGCCAGGGCCAGTTTACTGTGACATTTTCACAAGTTTCATCTTGTGAGTATAATGCAAGAACAGACATTTCCCTAAAAAACATTCCTGCTCTGCTGAGCAGTCACACTTGTATAGAAGGATTCAGGACAGATGTAAAAGCCACAGTCCCTTCTGCATTTTACTGTCTATGCAGAAGAACAACGTGCAGTGTACTTGCTGACTCTGCAGTCAGCCTCTGGATTAATTTTTTTTCCCATTATTTTTTCAGACAATTGGAACTAAGCCTGTGGCTCACATTGACCAGTTCACCCCTGACATGCTGGGCTCTGCTGAGCTGGCAGAGGAGGTCAACTTGAACGGTTCTGGAAAGCTAATAAAGGTGAGTGAGGAACAAAATGTTAATACCTATTTAACATCTGTCAGTTAAATTAATAACTGGTAGCATTAATGTTTTTTACTGTGGAATTTATTACATTTAAGTACCTACTTCTAAGCTCTGAGTAGCCACCGACTTTGGCAGTGCAGTGGTTTTGCTTGGCCAGACATCAGTGCTGTTACACAGTTTGAAAGTGCCAATGACAGTGTCTTTTTTTCCCCAACTTTAATTTTTTCCCCAGTGTCAGTATTTGGTTTTATGTTTTAGATTACAGGCTGCACAAACCCTGGGAAAACTGTGAGCATCGTGGTCCGTGGATCCAACAAACTCGTCCTGGAGGAAGCCGAGCGCTCCATTCACGATGCCCTGTGTGTCATAAGGTGCTTAGTGAAGAAAAGGTAATGTCTGTGTGGTTAATTAATAACACATAAAGCGTGATTGTGTGTGCACTTCTGTGAAGTGAGGTTGGATGCTCCTTTCTGTGCCCTCAGGGCTTTGATTGCTGGCGGTGGAGCCCCGGAGATCGAGCTGGCGCTGCGGCTGAACGAGTACGCGCGGACGCTCAAGGGGATGGAGTCCTACTGTGTCCGTGCCTACGGGGATGCACTCGAGGTCATTCCCTCCACCCTGGCTGAGAACGCAGGGCTCAATCCCATTTCCACGGTAACAGAGCTCAGAAACAGACATGCCCAAGGAGAGAAAACAGCTGGCATTAACGTCAGAAAGGTACCGAGGGGTTAGGATACCTGGGTGTTACAGGGAAAATGCTTAACCTTAGGGCTGGACGAGTGAGAGGGCAAGTTGGTGTCTCATAGTGGTAGCCTCCCTAAAATTAACAGAGGGAAATTACAGCTTGTTCTCTTAAGAGCTTACCCTGAGCATTGGTATTAAATGCTGTACCCACAGGACAAGAAACATCTCACATCTCTACAACAGCATTTCAGCTACAACAATAGATCCATTTAGAATGATACATCATTGTAAATATGATCTGCATGTGATCTGCATGGAAGATCCTAGGATCTGCAGTGGAAGGTGTTCATAAGTTGGCAGTAGCACCACCACTTCTTCTCAATTGGCACTCCTGAGCTTTTCTGTTGGCTGATTTTGACTGGATATGTCAAATGCTTGGGGGGAGAAGATGTGTGCTGTAATGCCCCTGTTGCAGATGAAAGCCCTGTGATAGTCTAGTTGACTGTCCTCGGGATTCTGCTAAAAGAAAACGTGCTAAATGTGACTGTAGTCTGTCTTGCACAAGGTGAAGGCTCCTTGTTCCCCTAGGGCGGCATTTCCAACATCCTGGAGGAGCTGGTTGTGCAGCCCCTGCTGGTGTCTTTGAGTGCACTGACCCTCGCCACAGAAACCGTGCGCAGCATTCTCAAGATTGATGATGTGGTGAGTGAGGCTGGCGTTGTGCTTTGTGTTCTCAATCCCTCACAAGCACCAGCCTATTGTCATTCATTTGCTGTGCTTCAAAATACTGTGTAGAGTGTTCTCAGTTTGTGTGCTACTTAATCATTCAGCCTTTTAATAACTGCAGCTAAAATTAAATGCGCTACAAATACTGCACCGTAAAGCAAGGAATTAGTCACTAAAACCCCAGGATCTTTAAGTAAAGAAGGAATTGTGATGTATCCTGTGATTTCTTCTCTCTGACTGTGTGCCCTCCTTGCAGGTGAACACTCGAGGGTAAGCTGAGCAGAGAAGTGGGGACCATGGCCTCGAGCTCCTGCCCTGTAGCTGGAATATGGATTCCTCACCAAAAGCGCCTGTGTGAATTGTCTTAAACTCCACCAAGACTGATGTACTTTGATCAGGTTTAACTTAAAAAACAGTTGGTTTTCAAAAAGAAAATGCTGTTTTATCAATAAACATGCAGTAGTCTACCTGAGTCTTTGGTGTATAATTTTGTTAGAATTTGTTATGTTACATTTGCTTTTCTGTGCTCCTCTTTATCTCTGAAAAACTAATTAGCTCTAGCGATATATTCTAAAAACACCCTTGAAATGCGCTCTAGTAATACTTAGCTGGCTTAGAGCTGCTCCTCCCAGAGCTTTCCCTAAGGGGGTGGTGTTACTGCCCTTAACTATGCGGGACTGGAGAGGAGGAGGATCGAGGCAGCACATCACATTCCTTGCTCTCCTGAGCTCTGCAGTGATTCCTGATGCCATCACATGATCCAGAGTCCTTCAGAGGGTGCTCCTCACTCTGTTTCTTCCCCCTGCCCCCACAGTGATTGGTTTTCCCAAAGCTGGCTGAGAAGTCAAAAGTACACTGTTCTATAATAATGCAAATGAACTTTTCAACTTCTAATTCTTAGCCTGACATTTTGAATTAACTTTCATCTCCTTTATTGCTATATTGAAACAACCTGATTCCTCTTTCTGTTTAAAGGAGAGCGTATCTTTCATTTCTTCTCACAGTTCCATTCATGATTGGTTGGAGCTGGAGCTTTTGAGTAAACTTCCCCCGTGGTGTTGACCTGCTGTTACTGAAATACTTTCCTGTGACTTGCCAAATAGAACAAACAGAGTAACTCAAATACTAATTAATAAATTAGACAATCGATTTAGGCATAAATGCTCTGCATGAATTATTCATTGCCTGTTTAAAATTGCAAAAATTGCAAATGCTGCCCTACCCCACATCCAACAGTGATCTCCTACTTTAGGTACTATGATTAAAGCTTTCATTCCCCATTACCANGGGAGGGGCCGCGGGGCAGCCGGGGATGCGGGGCCGGGGGTTTCCCCCCGAACCTGCTCTGCAGAGGGGTCTCCGCGCTCCCCCGGCACCGCACGGGCCGGCGGCTCCCTGGGCACGAGGAACACGCAGCCACGGGGGACGCCTGGCAGATGGCCCCGCTGCAGCGCCGATCCCTTAATGAGCTTGTGGCACCGCGGCGGCTGGGCAGCAGATGTTGGCTGTCCCATGCCCAGCCCGGGGAAGGGGCTGGGATCGTTCCGGGGATCGAGGAAAGAAACTGGGTTTATGCACGGTGGTGGCAGCAGCAGAGTCAGGGAGGTGGAGGGTCCTGGCGCTGGGGGTTCTTAAATTCGCTGCTTCGATCCTCTTAATTCCCGTTGCATTCGGTCACTGCTAGGGAAAAAAACACTTCAAGATTTTTGCGGTGAAAACCTAACAAAACATATAAGCAAGACTTTTTGTTGGAATGTCAAGGCTTATTAAAATACCCGTGTGGAAAAGTAGTATTCTTATTTCTTTATAAAGACTTTTTAAAACGTGGTGCTTAGAACAAAACGTAGCCTTTGTGGTGCTGAATAACCTGGCTTTAATAACTCCTCTGACCTGTGTAAGCTCTAGAAATACTTGAAGAATATTACCTGCACACAGCTGCAAACTGTCCAACAGTATTGGAAATATAAACTGTGCAGAATCCGTGTCATTCCACAGTAGGTGGATGGAAGAAACATTTATGCACCACATCTCTAATGACTTATTTTTAGAGTGGTTATGGGAACAGGAGGCAGAGAAGGTTCTGTTTGCTTGGAAATAAGGGCATTTTTGGAGCTGCATAGTAATCAAGGAAAAACTACACTTTACAAAGTAGTTAATTTTTTTTTTTTTGGTAAGTCCTTTTGGTTGTATTTCCTGTTATAAACATATTGATTACAGGGCAGACTTGGGAATTTTTACAGGCTTTAAATAGGACCCTCGGGATATAAATTAATATGCAGTATGATTATTCCATGTAATTCTACATTAACATTTGTATACAGCTATCTCTATTTGGTGTTACTTTACCATTCATCTGACTTAATTAGGATAAAGCAATATTAAGAACCTTGTTCCCCTTCTTTCTAGCTGAAAAATTGACAAACATCTCTTCTAGGATGACTTTGATTTGGATTCAAACACCAAGAGAGAGCAGACACCCCCTCCCAAGAGAGACTGTAACAAGTGGATAGACTTTTCCAAAATATACTATTCAAATCAAGAGTATTACTTGAAGCTGGAAGAGTTGAAGAATGCCCACATGGAGACGATGGCAAAATTGGAAAGTATGTATCGGAACAAACTGTATTTAAAAGGAGTACAGCCCTTGGATAAGAGAAATGACACTTCTCCAAAGTGCTGTAGGTAAGTTCGGGGGCACTTTTTAGCTGAAGATTCCCAAATGCTTTGCAGGCAGCTGTAGAACAGCAGGGTGTGTTTCTGGGCTGGAAACTGTAACTCTCCCCATCTCTCATAAGCAGATAATCAGAGAAAAGTCAATTTTAATAAGAGAAACGCTCATTACCTTGCTAATGGTCTGTGAGGTTCAGAGGTGTGTGCAGCAGGGTTTGGGCAGCACATTTAGGAAAGCACAGGCCCTTTCCCAAGTCAGGAAGTGCTGACTTGATGATCAGCACTGAAATCAGGATCTGCTTTGAGTGCCTGGTGTGCTGCTCCTTTCCCTTCTCTCCCCCCCTCAGCCACTCAGTTTGGTTTCTCGTGGTGATTCCTTACCGTGGAAGTCACTGGCTTTGCATCAGTGTTGGACCAGCTCAAGCCAAGTGCTTTTGTTCCCTTTTTTTTCAAGGCCAACTTGGGACAAGAGCTCGTATCAGCCTCTTAACCTGCACAAATCCTTTTCAGACTCAGACTTAAGTGATCCCTTGGGCTCAAGTATATCCGATGTGTCTGATGGAGAATTAGTGTTTGAAGAAAACGGCAGTGAAACTGCATCATCCTCATTTGCTAAGCAGCAGATTGAGAAAATGTGGGATGGGTTCTCTCTGGAAGACTACATCTCCCGTGCCAAGCACAGCTTACCCAGCTCACCGGCCTGCAGGAAGGTGCACAAGAAACAGAAAGTGTGGTCCCCCAGAGTGACCGTGCCCAAGCCTTTCCAGATGACCATCAGAGAAGCTCAGAAGAAAGAGCAGAACATCAAATCCAAGTCGCAGATTGAACTGGAAAATCACTTGCTGAAGAAGCAACTAGAGGAGGAAGCGGAGTGTCAGAAAAAATTCCGAGCCAATCCCGTGCCCGCTGCCGTCTTCCTGCCGCTCTACCACGACATCGTGCAGCGGAACGAGGAGCGCAGGAGGTCTGTGAGGGAGAGGAGCAAACTCAAGCTCCTGGCTTCCCAAAAGCCATTTAAATTCATCGAGCGAGAGAGGCAAAGGAGGGAAATCAGGAAAATGCAGTTAAAAGACATTTCCCCACCTGAAAATAAAACCAAAGTGTTCAAGGCGAAGCCAGTTCCTAAATGTGTTTACAGCCCAGATTTCAATGACAGGCTAAAGGAGGAGGAGCTCTACAGAGAAATCAGGATCAGGATGAGAGCCGAGGAGCTGCTACGAAATTCATCTGTGCCCAACAGCAGACTGGCCTTAAAAGAGCCCAACAAAAAGAAGAAACACAAGAGCACTGAACCGAAGCAAAAGGAACAGAATTCCAAGATCAAATCAGGCGTTCCAGATTTTGAACGCCTGCACGAGAAATTCCAGAAGCGCCTCCTGCAACAAAAAAAGGTGAAGCACCTCACAGTCTGTGAGCCTTTCAACCTCCGTACTTCGTACATCCCCTCAAAGAAGGGCAAGATCTTGAAGGACATTCAAGAGGATGAAGAGAAGCTGAAGGAAACACGGTGGCCCTTTGCCTCTCCGAGACGGAAACCTCAGATGGGGCAGTCGGGGGCAAACCCACATCTCCTGGGAGGAGGAAAATCCAAATCTCCCAAAAACACAGAATCCACCAGACGACGGCTGCAAGCCCTAAGGTGACTGCTTAGAGATGCTCTACTTTATATATACTTGAAAAGTAGATTTTTTTTTTTGTTTTAGTATATATTTGGCATTTTATTTGGTATTATTTTTTGTGTTTCTACATATGTAATTAATTCTTCCATGAAGTTAATATAGGACTTAATTTGTTGATATAAAGCCTTATAATATAGTTCTTAAAATATTTAAATATAGTACTTAATTAGTATTTATTATTGTTAAAGGAACACAAGTGCATTTTTGTCAGAATGTCCCCAGGAAGACAAATGACTGCTCTTTCCCAGGATATCCTGGATCCCTTAAAATGGCACATACCTTGTGTCCTCTCGTGGCAACCCTGTTTGTCTCTTTGGAATCATCTTTGCCAAAGCTTCCTTTGAAGTCTTGCTCTAGATTTAAAATGAATTCAGCCTTAGTTTATTTTCCCCACCAGGAATTCCCTTGAGGAAAAGAGAAAGCTGGAAGAACAACAAAAAAGGAACAGAACCAAGCAGAAACAAAGAACAAGAAAATTCCAGAAAATTGTCATGGCTCGGGCTGAGGCCAATGACCCACATCAGAGCCTAGCTCAGATGTCTAAATCCAGATTAAAAACATTCAGGTATTTTGTTGCATTTCCCTGAATCCTGAACACCTCATTCAACAATGAGAAAGAGAGGTTTAGGATTGCCTTGTATGTTAAACATACAATGTGTAAAAATATAGCACAGTCTAAGTTTAGATACTTACACGGGGTAAATTAAACATGGTGCAAGCAGCTGGTAAAAAAGTGGTCAAATTTAGTGTTTCAGCTGGGAAATTGTTGCCAATGTATATTGAACTCAGAATATAGAAACAGAAATATATATATATAGCATACAGAAATATATCTATTCCACCTTGGAGTATTATAGATTCACTAACAGGGGACTCCAGTGTTTTCTGAATTCATGTATCAATTAAAGAGGAAAAGGTTATTGAAATCAAAAGGAAAGGGGACAGTGTGGATACAGAATATCCTTGCAGAGCTGGATACTGCACTGGTGTTGGTACAACTTTGGTGCAGCAGTGAACATTTCCCAATTCACTTCTTTGTCCCAGCAGGTCCCCACTGAAGAGGGTGATTAAAGCAGGAATATTTTAACTTCACAGTGTAACAGCAGTGACTGAGGAAGCTGCTGGTGTTCAGGAGGAATGGGATCCAAAGTTCCCTGGAGTAGAGATGCAATGCAGAGACTGTTTGTGTACGGCTGAGTACACAGGGAAGAACACCAGGGCCTTCTTGGAGTGCTGTAAGCTGCCACTCCAGATGGCTCTAAACCCCCATGATTGCTGCTTGGCCTCGTGTTTGGGGCTAATTTAACCCCTTCTGCTTATCATTCTTTCCAATCCTAAAAAAACCTTAATCCTGTTTGAACAAGCCTTTGGTGAGGTTTGTGATCTGGCCTGGCCCTGTGGCACTGCTGCAGTATTGTCACTTTAAGGTGCTGTTACATGGGGATGGAGAGAGGCACCGACTGCTCTGCCCCTGTTCCTTCATGCCTGGGCAGGATTCTTGGGCAGCAACCACAAATCCTAATTTCCAGCAACCTGGCATGCTGTTAGTAACAAGAGCTTTATGATCTCTGTGTCCTCGGGCACACGATCTGCTGATTCTGGGACAGAAGCAGAAAACAACTGGAGTCAGAGTAGGTGGGGAACTGAGAGAGACAGTGGGGGTGTTTGCAGGTGTGATTTGAGTTCACTCAACAGCAAACTTCACACTACAGTGTTCAGCTCAAGCAGATTTCAGGAGCTCCTGTCTGGGTGTAAAATGAGCTATTGCAAAGCAAAATTGCTTCCCTGGTGCTGATGCAGAGGCTGCTGCAAGCGTTTGACCTGCTAATGCTCATTTCAGCACAGCTGGGCAGTGAGCTCTGACAGTGGCAGTGCTCTTGTAAAGCAAGGAGCAACATGGAAGTTCACTTCCCAACATGGAGAGGAATTCAGAGATGGTCAGGGAGAGAGGCTGGAGGAGGCAGAGGTGTAAAATGCATCCCCTGATCTCATCCTTGTCCTGAAGTGTCTGACCTGCAGTGCCAGATCTGCCCAGTTCAGAGACACGTCACAGAGCTGTCTGTCTCACACTGAGGAAGGGTTACAACCCATTCCACCTGGGTTATCCAGTGCTCCCTGAGATCCCAGAGACCATTTCAGTTATGAATCAACAGTTCCATTATCCTGCTCTATTGACTGGGCCCTTGACAAACCAACTCAGGAAAAAAAGTGTTCCATGATCCAGAATGTGGCCACCCCTCTTGGGAGATCAGCTGCTAAAGTAGCGACATTCTCATCATCAGACTTTAAAAGTACTAATTTTTATTTAATGCTATTAATTTCCTATGGTGTATTCTGTTTCATTTTGTTTAGAACAACTGGAAGATCTCTATGAAATTAGCATCTAAAAAACCAGAAGGATCCAAATTTTTTTTTTACAAAAACCCCAAGACTCCAAACTCAGCCTCTATTTAACTCCAGTAGCCAGGACCTGCCTCTGCTTAGCCAAAGTGACTCCTTCAGAGATGAGTTGTTCAGTACCTTTTATGTATCTTTGAAGTATGACAACACTTAATTTGTTATGAGCAATTTAACTGCTGTAGGAAATTACTCCTTGTACTATAAATTAATAATGATTTCTCTTGTACTCTGCTTCCTGCAGGAACAACGAGAAGCAGAGAAGGCAGGAATATCTGCAAGAATTGCAAGAAATGGAAGAAAGAGTAAAACAAAAGCCATTGCTTTTTGAAAGAGTCACTCAGGTTGCCTTGTTTCTGAACTACTAATTAATCTTGACTGATTCTGAATAAGACATTTGTAATATCATATTTTTAGAAGATGCTTGAAAAACACTTTTCAGGGCAGTATTTCTCCATTTCAACCTCTGTTGCCCCATGTCCATATATAAATCAGTAATTTTTGTGACGTGCTTGCACAGAGAGCTGTTGTAAAGGTGTGTCTGGTTCAGTTACAACATGAGTAACTCTGACCACAACCAAGCATTGCTGGTGCAGAAAAGTAAAATCTGGTATAAAATTTTAAGTGTTGTTTTGCCTTTCTTACCTGCAGTGAATAATCATTGCCACTTGTCAGCTGCAAATAATGAAACAGAGGATTAATAGAAATAAAAGTATCGAGATACAGGCATTTCATGCATTAGATAACATTTAACCATTGTGTTTTTCCTACAGAAAAATGCCAGAATAGCTGCAGAAAAGTATTATTCAAACAGACTGAGAGCACTGGGGGTCTGCCCAGAGTTTGTTTCAAAGAAAGGAGGAGCAGCCAAATCACTGCAGTTCTCCACTGCTGGAGGTTTCTCCTCCATCGCTGTCAGAGAAAGGTAGAGATGGCTGAAGGCTTTTTCTTTTTACCCACTACATATCTAATAATTAGACATTTTTTCATGTGTAGATTTAAGTGTCTTTTAATGATTTTTAGTCTTTCCCAGGGAACTATTTGACTGTGTGGTATCTTAGCATTGGTATGTACTTTTGATTGTTTTTCCTGAATTAAATATTATTTCATAAAACAGAGGGGAGCTGCTTAACCAAACTGGTTATGTTATGTAATACACTTCAAAGGAAAATGAAGAAAAACATTTCTTGTTTGTTCCTTTCATCAAAAATTCTGGCAGGTTGCTGTGAGTCACTACCTTTCAATTTTAAATTTTTTAAGTGAACCTTATTAAAAATAGTTTTTAGTATCTATTGGGTGTTTTGATTTAAAAGGAAGCAGAAATTTTAAAAAATGGGAATATATGAACAATACTGTCCAGTTACTTTCTAGCATAAAGAGAGACTCTTGTGTCCCCTCTTCCCTTTTCCTTCCCCAGTTCCACCCCAGCCAAGACTGCCAGGCTTTGTCCTGGGTTACATAAAGGTGGTTTAACATTTCCTGGGAAGCATCTTCCCAGAAAATAAAACCCCACATGCAATTTGTCTTTTCAGAATCATCAAGGTTCAAGTGAAAAAAAGGGAATCCCTGGAGGAAGCAGCTGAAGACAATCCCCAGTCTGAGCACTCCTGGGAGGAGGAGGAGGAAGAGAAGGGAAAAGGCATCAAAACCTCCACCCCAGATGAGCAGTGCAGTGATCTGGAGGATGGGGACGAGGCCAGAGCCAGCCCTTTTGTCCATGAGCCTGGGTCCAGCCCGCCCTCCAGCCAGCACAGTGATGAGGAAGAGGAGGAGGAGGAGGAAGAGGAGGAGGAAGCAAAGTCAGGCCCATCACTTGGTCATTCCCAGGAGGAAGAGGAAGCCAAGGCAGACCTGTCACTTGGCCATTCCCAGGAGGAGGAAGAGGGAGGAAAGGCAGGACCAACCTTTGGCCGTTCCCAAGAGGAGGAAGAGGAGGAAGAGGAAGCAAAGGCAGGCCCATCCCTTGGCCATTCCCAGGAGGAGGAGGAGGAGGAGGAGGAGTCCAGGCCCAGCTCTCGGTCTGAGGGGTCCCACGAGCACGAGGAGGAAGCTCAGTCAGACCCCGAAGCTGAGGGTGCCTTCCAGTACGAGGATGAGGAATATGAGAGCGACGATTCGGAGGAGCAGCCCAGCGATGAGGAAGGTGACTGACAGGAAGGTGACAGGATGGGCTGGCACTCAGGAACCCCTTCCACTGCTGCCTGTGGAACAGCCACCAGAGGAAAACTTGGTGCTTTGCTACAGATCCAAAATCCTGTGGATTTTTACCTCTTAGTTTTAAGAGACCTGCCAGTGCAGGAATTCTGTTTGAGTAAGAAAGCTCAAGTTCCTAGTTTTCACCAAGAAAATAATTTACTTTTGTGTTCATCTTCTTTATTGCACTCCTCTGTGACATTAGTGCACCTCTGTTCTTGAAATGAATTGCAACCTCACTGATTAATAACAACATTACACAGTGTGCTGTGCAAGTACTGAGGGCTCACATCCAGCTCTTCCCACGGGCTGCCAAAGCCAGGGGAGATTTTGGAGCAGGAATTGCCGTTTTATCCCTGTAAAAGGGGAATCTTTTTACCTCAGGTAACTCCAGTTGTGTGAAACTATGCAAGGAAGTGCTTTAATACCTCTCCTTACACACTGGCTACTCAGGACTTCAGCTGCTCCACAAAAAACTCTCCAAAAAATGTTTGGGATTTGGTTTTTGTCTTGTGTCAGTAGCACCTCCTCCTCCTATTACTGATTTTCTTGCTAAAAAATCTGTTATTATTTTTTCCTCCTTGTTTTGTTGCACAGTTTCTTCATGTTCCAAAGTTTTTTAAGCATTATTACTTTTATTTATTTTTGAAGTGTGAACATAACTCATGTGAATTTGACACTTTTTTAAAACTTGAATAAAATATCTGTGAAAATATCAATCCTTGCTTCACAAGGAGGTTTGCTTGTCAGGATTCTGTAATTGTGAAGAGTTGTACAATTAACAGTCACGTATTACTGGTACTTGTCTCTTTAGGAACCAAATCTTCTTCTGAAAGAAGGCAGAGGAACTCTATGTTTTTTTCTCAGATTATTTGAAGTCATTTCAAAGAAAAAAGTCAAATCTGTTTCTAAGATACGACAGCTCTCAACTGAGTGTTCTAAAAGAACAAATATATAATTGTTGAACTTCTAAGATAGGAATTAAAAATACCACTAAAATTCCTTTGAACTCAAAGAAAGTAGCAAAACCAATTCTTTTTTAAAGCTTTAGGAGGAGTTGGGAACCTGTGTATAATTTAGATTGAGTTTGTCACTGAATTTTTAAATATTAACCTTAATAACAGCAGAATGAATGAACATGATAAATAGGAGATAACCAGGAAGAGTTAGGACAGCTTTTGGAGGTTATGCCTCAGCTTTTTGAGCATTTCTGGGAAAGAAAAACAGAATTGTGTGGACTGAGGAGATCCAATTGATTCTGGTTTCCCAAGATTTCCAGGAAGCATTTCTAGGACATAATTTCCTAGCAAAGGATCTTAAAGAAAGCACTCTTATTGTAGGAAAAAGAAAGATCCTCATGAATGGGAGATCAAACCTGGAGGTATTGAAGGAAGCACTCATGGAAATCACTTGGAGCAGCAGCACTTTTCAGAGAGGGGGGGAAAATGAGATTTGAGTCAAAAAAGCTGTTCAGAAATTGCATTACAAACATAAAGGGATAAACATTCCAATAAGGAATTAAAAAGCAGAGAAAGCAAAGGAAAATCAGAGATGGCAGAACAGAAATGGAGCCACACAGGGCAGGGTGAATTAAACCTCGTGAAGCGAAGAACAGCAGTAAAAAGTATTTTAAACGAAGAAGAGCCACGTGCACCTGCCAGGAGATGAAAAATAATCTGGCCTAAAAACCAAGTCATGATTTGACCTCTTTTTTTCCTTTTATTTTTTTGTAAGGAGGATGATTTAAATGTAGACAGTCCAGAATAACTAATAGGATGACAGCACTGAAAAAAATAACCCATATTTAAAGAAAAAACCCAATAGCTTCAACATGAACATCAAAATCCAGGTGAAGGATTTTGGTAAATTGCCAAGGTGCAGAGAAGTACCATAGGTCAGAACTCAAAACATTTTGAGGCAATTAACATGGAGGAAAAGAAAGTCTTTTTTTTTTTGATTTACCAAAGGTGATATAATAGAAGGATTTAAAGGCACAAAGCTCATCAGAGGAAAAATGCTGATGAGTTGTGCTTTCAAGGGAAGCCACCCAGCAGGAGGGAGGGGAATAGGAAAGTTTCTCACAGATTATTGAATATTCTGTCTTTAATATTTTAATTAATGGCCACAGCACAAGAGTAGGAACATGTTCAAAAATTTGCAAAGAAAATGAGAAAGGTGTAGCTGAAAAAAGGATTAAAAACACCACATGGGAAGAAGGGGGAAACTTTGCATGTGGACTGCAGCATGAAATAATTTTGAAGTGCAAGAATAATGTTTCTATATAATAATTATATTTATGTTTTGGAGAAAGAAACCAAAAATTTTCCAGAAATTTTGGATATTGTGCTTTTTCAAGCCTTCTTTGTATTTACAATATTGCTTCCTCTGGAAGCCATCTCCTCCTGTACAGAGTTATCACAACACCAAGCAGGTTATGTTCTCTTTTCCTCTGAGGAAAAAATTATTACATCATTACCTTTTACAGCTGCTCCAGATGAAGAGAATAACAAAAGAATTCAAATTCTTGAAGAAAATGTTTAAAGCCACCCCTATTTTGGAATTCATTATGGTCTCATGTAGCATCCTCAAGGCTTCTCTAATGGCAGCAAGCAAAATATTTGCCTGAGCTTGGCAGATAATAGTCACCCTAAAGATCAAAATGTGTTATTAAAAATGATTTCTAGCAGTGTGTCTGTCCCATTGCCCACAAATTGAAGTCAAACATGACTTTTGTATACAGAATACATTTGTCCAGGAATATTGTCTAGTCTATAATTACAAGATATGGCAGCTGCTGGCTTACAAACATGAAAACAATGAAATCAGATAAATTAGATAAAATGAGATAAAATTAAAAATAATTTGGTGTCTGTCCTCCTCACCCTTCAGTGGAATTACAGTTTTACATCTCTTTTGGTAATTACTTGGCTTTAGGAAAAAAAAAAAAAAAGCCCTTGCATACTCCAGCAAAACTCAAAATTGCTTCTTTCTCCAACAGGAATTCCAGGTATTTGAGGAATGAGCTAAGACTTACAAATAGTATCAGAAAAATCCCTGTCTCTCCTGTCTGCTAAAATCACAGCAGTCAGATGGAGCAGAGAAATCAGGGATCACAGGGACAAGGCAAACCATACAGACACCAGCAATGTTGTAGGGGGTGATGTTTAAAAGGTGTCAGGGGCAGCAGAACTTCCCCCCTTCAGTTCTGGCCAGTCATAATCCATGTCCCACAGAACTGCATCCCAGGATTAGCCACGTGGGACAATCACCCCCCGTGCTGACCTGGCTGTAGCACAGAGGAGGCAGATGCTAACAGGTAAGAAACATTCTTATTTTCTGATCATTAACACCATTAATGAGACCATGTTTAATTTCACACAACCAGTACCGTGAAAGTCAGCTGTCAGCAGGACTCAAAACAAGAATATTTGCACCTGCACAGCTCAAAACTTGCTACAAATAGTCAGGGCTTACTGCCATAAGCAGATTACTAACAATAGTTAGGCAGGTTACAAGAAGAAGGTTAGTAAGATTAGGCAGGTTGCTGATTAACTGTAGCAACCCCACAATCAACACAGGCAGGAAATTGTGGCTGCCAGGATCATGAATTGTTACAGACCATCCTGCTTCCACATCATCCACGTGATTCCAGACACAGCTTTCCACACTTGTGATGCCATGATGGGGTTTTTTTNCAGGTGTAGCTGGTTTTCAGGTTAACTTGCTGTACTTTTTACTGTGTGTTCTGTGCCATCCCACATTTTCTCAGATGGATAAAAGACACAAAAATTATGTTTGTAATAAGTAGTAAAAGCAGACAGTGAAAAATCAGCTTTTTGTGTGTCTCATTCTGACTGAGCTCTGCTCTGGGGAGCTCAATCCTGTAACACCTTTATCCCCAAGGTACTGGAATTGCCAAGGGCACGGTCCCAGCTGCTCAAGCAAGGAGCTCTCAGATCTGCCACTGAAGGGCCACACAAACAGCTGAGTGTGAGGCAACAGCACTTGAAAAGGACCCGTTTGGGGTTTTGAACTCTGGGTTTTCTAACCAAAAAAGCAACTGCAAACATTGCACAGCAGAATGCTAGCCCCAGGTGCTGAGGCTCACCTGACTGACACACAGGGCCTGTCCTACGGTGCCACTGCAATCCAGCTGCTCCTAAAAAACACCTACCACTGGGTTCAGAAAGTTCATGATACTGCAAAACTGCGAGACTTCCCAGGGCACTGAGAATTCCCTCTATCCCTTACTTATTAACCAAGTTTATTCCTGGTGAAACCTTCCCTCTCCTGGTACTCTGTTAATGCTGATTTAATTCAGGCCTAGCAAGCCAAGGCTGAGTTGAACTCTGCTCGTGGAGCTGGCTGGGTACCTGTTTGCCTGCTCCAGCTTGTTCCTGACCCTGAGAACTGGCACACAGCCCCTCCTGTTCCCACAGCTCCCTCTCCTCCCTTTCCCACTGAAAGGCAGCTCAGTGTTGCCCAGAAATAGCCCCCAGTTTCTAACCAGCCACCCAGCTCCTGGGGAATATTCAGCTTGGTACAAAGGGTAACCAGGAAAATGCTGCTCAGTTTTATGCAGCAGTCAGTTCTCTCACAGACACCTCACAGGCAGCACCACACCCAGCTCAGCTCTCTGCCCTCCCACCCTAAGGCAGANCAAACATTGCACAGCAGAATGCCAGCCCCAGGTGCTGAGGCTCACCTGACTGACACACAGGGCCTGCCCATGGTGCCACTGCAATCCAGCTGCTCCTAACAAACACCTACCACTGGGTTCAGAAAGTTCATGCTACTGCAAAACTGCGAGACTTCCCAGGGCACTGAGAATTCCCTCTATCCCTTACTTATTAACCAAGTTTATTCCTGGTGAAACCTTCCCTCTCCTGGTACTCTGTTAATGCTGATTTAATTCAGGCCTAGCAAGCCAAGGCTGAGTTGAACTCTGCTCGTGGAGCTGGCTGGGTACCTGTTTGCCTGCTCCAGCTTGTTCCTGACCCTGAGAACTGGCACACAGCCCCTCCTGTTCCCACAGCTCCCTCTCCTCCCATTCCCACTGAAAGGCAGCTCAGTGTTGCCCAGAAATAGCCCCCAGTTTCTAACCAGCCACCCAGCTCCTGGGGAATATTCAGCTTGGTACAAAGGGTAACCAGGAAAATGCTGCTCAGTTTTATGCAGCAGTCAGTTCTCTCACAGACACCTCACAGGCAGCACCACACCCAGCTCAGCTCTCTGCCCTCCCACCCTAAGGCAGAGCCAGCAGTTCCAAAACGTGGGCCAAGTTCCATTTGAGGGCACACAGCTGAGCCCTGCACTGGTTACCTGTGACTGCACTCGATTTAACACTAAATGAACATAAAATTCACCCTGGAAGATGGTTCTGTGGAACAGAACTCTTCTTTTTGAGTCAGAATTACCAATCCCAAAGGAATTCCCATCTCCTGCTACTGCTGGCAGCTGAAGGGGCACAGAAATCAAGAGGGGAATGTCCAGGTACATGAGGACCTCCCAGCATCCTCCCTACTTTCCACCCCCTTCTCACACATCTTGTGTCTTGTCAAAGAAAATTCTACAAAATCTGCAAAAAGCTTTGAATTCCTCAGGCAAAAGAAATTCTGGAAGGGCCAAATACCAGGATAAAAGAGCCAAGTCTGTAGATGAGATGCCTGAAGGTTTCTCAAACCAGAGCACAAAATTCTCCAAAGAAGCTGCACATCCCAATTTGTCTCCTTAGGCAAATCATCTTGCAATGACCAGGTGGTTTCCATGACGGGGGTAGATTTTGGGATTTTTCTTTTAATAACAGCTTTATCAAAACCTCAGTGAAACACATTATCTAAACAATGGCACAGAGATGCTAAAAATCTGCTTTCCTGTTATTTGTGAGTTGAGTTCCATCCCAACTCACTGCCACAAGCCCCTTTCACACATCACCCATTCAACACAGGCCTCCAGCTCTGCTCTTTCCTTCAGGCAGCATCCTGTGAAATAATGGAAAAGATCACAGCCTGCTAAATGATTTGTAATTTGTGCATAGATGGCTGTGGGCACAATCCCCTTGCCATAAATGAGAACAAAGGGCTGAGGCAGAAGGTTGTACTCAATAAAGTACTTGGGAATTTTTTATCCTTTACCAATGTCTGGTTTCAAAGAAGAGTTTGAAATGAATTAAAAGTTTGTTTCAGGTGACAGGGAGCAGTGTCTCTCCTCTCTCCTGGCTACTTACTGTTGAGCAGGGTCCAAGGCTTTGTAAAGTCCAGATCAAAAGTCCTTCTGAGCATCCAGTAACTCTACTCAGTTTGCTGAAATAGTAGAAATAATCTCAGGAAAATGCTCCAGACCACAACAGAAGTTCTTTCCAGCCATTCTGGTGAGGATTAATGGAAGCAGAAGGGGAGGGAAGATCAGATGACTGCTAACAAAGATGGGGAAGCAAATAACAAGAGGAGCTGTTCATTTGTCTCAGTGAGAACACACGAGCACAGCCCAAGTGTGTGATTCTTATTTTTTGTTTAATGTACATAAATCACTTCTCAAACACACTGAGTGATCTGACAATCATTTCCCCCAGACTTCTGTTTTAAGCCTAGCACACATTTTTTATGGTTATTTTGGAACTGTGACAGTCTTTTAGGGTTTTTATTTGTTTGGGTTATGGCTTTTTGGAGGGAGTGAGTGGGGGATTGTGTAAGGGTTTGGGGTTTTTTTTAGAACTTCCTGCAGCATAATCTCTTTGGACTCTGTATCCCAGACAATTTGCTGCAGAACATCTACTTATATCCCAGTCACACAAAGAACAATCACAACAAGAAGTATTGTGCTCTCTGCTATAAACACTGGGAGAATGAAATAGTAAGATTAAGGGGAAAATAGTTAAAAATAGAACTCTTTTCTTTCCAGAGGAAATAACATGATTTTCACCCCAGCCTCTCTTGTCATTGTAACAACAATGGTTCATTTTAGGCCATATCTGACTGCACTTGGAATCAGGAAACCCTGGCACAGATGTGCTACAGCAGCTTGTGCTTTGTTTGCACTGAATGTCTGGGCCAGCACTGCAGGTTTCAAGGGACTTGCTAGAGGTTAACAGAGCTGTTCCAGAGGGTACATCTTCCTAGAGCACAATTCCAACCATATTCCAGTGCTCCAGAGCACTGGAAAGCTCTGCAGGTCAGGAAAGTGGGGGTGGCTCGTTGGAGCATCTCAGCTCTCTGGATAAAAGTGTCCATTTTGCATTGGGACAGAGGTTCAGTGACAAACTGCTGATCCCAGCTTGATAAAAGAGGGATATGTGGCAGAAAAGCACTTAACAGCACATTTCCAAGCACTTATTCCCAGGGAGATCCCTACCACTGACTTTACAGGAATTACAACTCAGTTCTCAGGATCTGACTTGGTAGAGACTAAAAAAAAATAACAATCCATCCATTTCCCTTAGCCCCAGAGCAGAATTGTGACCTGCAAACTCAGATTCCTGGAGAACATGGAAGCTTTAGGATCTCTTACCTGCATTCCCAAAATACACCTTCACTGCCACCACCAATGTAGTGTTTCCCTTCACACCATAGCAAGCACAAAATTCATACTGGGGCTCTATGCTCCTTTCCTAACTAATGTGACCCTTTGATATTCCTGTTATTTTTCCCAGTAAAAAGCTAAAAAGCCATTTCAGGCTGTTTTCAATACCAACAGACATTAAGGGAACCCCTCTACTCCTGCAACATTAATGGTGCAAAATCTGCCCCCTATTCCTATTCCATCTTTCCCGGTACAGGAAACAAACAACAAGTCACCTTTATGTTATATATTTCAAAAGTCAGACCTCTTCAGAGGAAGCACAGGAACTGGAGAGAAAACTGCCCCACCTTGGAATCACACATCTGCATTTCCTCTGATAAGCAACTTCTCATTTTCCAGAATCAAGATTTTTCCTTTTTTCCCTTTCTTTGTCCTTTTCAGCTTGGATTTTTAACTCTTCCATTTCAGAAGAACATCTGGCTGTGTTTCATGTCGGTCCTCTGGGTTTGCACCTCCTCTCCATCCAGAATTCCTTCCAGACAGGTTCTTGAGTCCTCCAGTTTAATTAATAATCTGCCCTGTGAAGGGGGAAGGACATCACATGATAAATGTTCATTTTGAAATACAGCTTAAATATTTTCTGCTCAGCATCAAGAGTTTGAGCAATCATTTGAAGAAGTGAGGTGGGAGGTCGGGTCCCTGTAAGAGAAGTGAGTGCTTTGATGGAAACAGGGACCAGGATCTCACCCACATCTTCCTCAGGACTCATTTTGCATACTGAAAATAAATGTTATAGCTGGGCATGTTCCACAAGGAAGACACCAGAGTCCCCACCAGCTGGAGAAATTTGCTATATTAAAGCTGTACATTACCTTGTCAGCACGTAGAACTCTTCCTTAGCCAGTCCATCACTGTTAGTGCAACCCCATCTGTGTTTCCCCAGCCCTGGCTCTGCCCAAGTGCAGTGCTGCTTCCATTCTGGAGCAGCAGAAGCATTCTGAAGGCAGCTGGCAGCCACAGCACACACCCTGTCCAAAGGCTGAGTGCCTCCCCCTTCTCCAGCTGTGAGCAGTATAGCACACATCCATCTTTCTCCAGATATGCAGGGAAGTTTCATGCTCAGGGCTCTCTGTATCTCTCAGCTGAGGCCACTGGGGACTGCAGCTCTTCACTTGTGGTCTCTCCATCAGGATTCCTTCCCAACTTCCCTCTTCCCCAGAGATGTAAGGGAATATTCTGGCCAAGAGAACACTCATTTCCTGTAATATCTTAAGACCATGATCCTCAATCCTCCTGCTGGGATGATTTACAAACATCCTCAAACCTCTGGGATCCTTTAAAATAGAAAGTTTTAAGCCCATGTTTAAAAACCCAAGACTGACTTCACACTCACTCCAACCACTCCTTTAAGGAATTCCAAAGGTTGGAATTCACCTGCTCTGGAGTTGCTCCCAGCTGCTTTTAATCACATCAGCAGTTCTGGCAAATGCTTCCCAGGCAAGGGGAGCCCGGAGCACATTCCAGTGTGGGGATCCCCACAAAGACATAAAGCTCATCAGCTTCTGAACAAATTAAATTTGTGGTCAGAGACAAAAACAACATCGGGGAGTATCCAAAACCAGATGCCTTCAGTCCCTTAATGCATTTGGTTGATGGAAAAAATAGACTGGAGTGGTGTGCTGCTGAAGTGACCAGAAATGAGGGAACTTTTGGGATGATTGGTTGCTTTCACGGCTGATGTTTCAAAGCACCGATGAGCAGTGGCTGTACATTGACAGCACCGTGAAAAAACACCCCTTTTCTTCATCCCCTCCACCAGAGAAGTGAAGTTGCAGGTCAGAGTCACCTCATCAGGACAGCAGATGCATTAGAAGAGGAAGGAATCAATCCAGTCAATAAAGGAATTGATACCTGTCTATAGTTAGAAAATGCCTTTTACAGAACAAGCTGTTCCTCTGGATCACTGAGAAGTGGAAGAGTTTTATTGGGTTTCTGAACACACAGGTACATGTATAATTAATACTGTCTAACTGCCAGACATCCAGAGTGGTTTAGGATTTTAAATGTTCCCTTTTATTTCTTGTTTCCTTCTCAAGAATGGATCTAACAGCCTCGGGGGAAAGAGGAGATGTGGAAAAAAGTTAGGAATTTCCTCTGTAATGAGCAGGGGCTGGTATACAAAGTTTAAGGTGATGGATACAGAGACTACTCAGAATCCATTGAGCAGGAAAACAGGATTCAGGCTTCTCTTTCTGACTCATTGTGGGGTGGCAGGAGAGTGACTTTGACTTTCTGCTTCTCCATCCCTAAAGTAGAAATAACATCCATCCACATTCCCAGTACTCACTGAGGTTACTGGGCAGACAGGCCACACACATGCAGAGCGCTCTGGAAAAATGCAAACTGGATTTCTTTTGGGGGAAGCCCACCAAGGAATGCATCCCAACCACTAGGGGGAAGCTGGTCCCAAGGACTAAAGGGCTTTTCCAAAGTAAACCCCTGGAAAGGTGGACAGACCCACCCTGAGCTTGTGGCACCGAGAGTTCCCCTCTCCAGACTGCAGCACCTAAAGGAGGTGCAGGCAAAGCCTTGGAACAGGCACAGCCCAAGGGCTTCTGCTTCCAGCACAGTGTGGAAGAGGAAGACAGTGTGGGGATAAAAATGCTTAAACTCTACACTATCTACTTATTATTCTCTTTTTGGAGAGTTCAAAGCTGGCACCAACTGTGCAGAAAGATTTACTTGGTGTGATGGAGAAAATACTTTCTTTAGAGTGTAAAAGCTTGCAAACATTCCATGGAGGAAAATCCAACTTTCACTTCACATATTCCTTGAGCAGATATTTTATGGGAGATATTTCAACAGGTATTTTATTTTAAATAAGATGGGATTTACAGCATGAGACAAACTCAGTGGTCTTATTCCAAGTCACCACTTTTGTCAGCAGACCAAATAAATAACGAACTACGAGCCTTTTGTTACCACTGATGTCATCAAGAAGTGAAATGTTGGCAACCTGCCACATTTGATTCTCTGAGAGTATCCATTAAAAAGCAAAAGATACCTAGCAGAAATAATCCATACTATCAATACTGTATGTTCTTAACCCTTCACCTCATCTCAAAAATAATTTAAAAGGGGGATTTTTGAAGAGGGTAACTATCTTTGAAGAGGGTAGTACTATCAAAAGCAGAACTTCTAAACACACAATTTTACAATTTTGCTCTTCACTTAGGCACTAAACCTGTTTCTCTAAGAAGCATTCACAGAGTAACAGAAGAAATAATGATTTTTTTCTTTTGTGTATCCACAGACAGCAGGCATAAAAGCACAAAAGGACATATAATTCTTAATTTTTGAGGAGAAGATGAAGGAAACATTAGGATGTTTGTAATAGATGAAGACGGGCCCCAGAAGCAAAACAAAATAAAATTAATAAGAAAGCACCAACAGAATTAAGGTGAATTTTTATTCGGTCTTGCTCCTCATGAGTAACAAACAGCCTCAAATTTACCTTGGTGTTAGGGAGCTTTTATAAATCTCATTTTGCAGCAGCAAAAGTCAGGCACAGCAGTTTGAAAGGAACAGAATTACAGTCCTCAGATGCAGCACAAGCTGCACGTCAGCACGTGCCCCTGCTTGCTATTTCTGGGAAGAACACAAGGCAGAGTTACCAACCACAATTCAGTTACAATTAATGTAATGGCAAAAACTCTGGCTTTGTTACCTTTCTTTCATTTGAATTTCCAAGTAATCCTTCTTTTCCCTCTTGGATACTTCTGAGCATAAAGTGCACAGTTTGTCTTCAGTTTAAACAGAAATAGCAGAAGATCAATACAGGTTTTCATCAGAATAATAACAACAAAATCCAATATGTCTCATGAAACCATAATTTATTCTCTCCACAGAGGTGATTTTCTATTGGTGAACTCAGTAAGACTTTCTTCATGAATAAGTTTCAGTTAGGAATTGGGTGAACTCACCTGGAAAAGCCACCTATCCATCACAAACCTGGGAGTTTTCACAGTTTGCCATAAAAACATAGCCAGGAACACAGAAAAAACCTCAACACGTTATGCCTGACAAGCACTACCTTGAAACAGGAAGGTCTCCACAGTTTGCTTTCTGATCCATCTCACTTTCCTGACACACCTTTGTGCTCCAAAGAAGTGATCAAAAGAAGGTTCCAGGGCAGCTGAAAAAAATGGGAGATGTAAGTTTTGGTACTGACAAAGGCTGTTCAGCATCATTTCAGGGAATACAGAGCAAGACCCTTGGAATCTTTTTTCCCATCCCTTCCAAGGGTTTGGCTCACAGGCTCACCCACATGAAAACCATCCCAGTGTGAGCAGTAATGGTCACAACACAAATGTTAGGATTAGCACACGAGGAAAACCACCTGGAGCTGAGAATGCTGATGTGGAGAGGTATAAATGATCTTATCATTACTTCTACAGCACTTCCTAGAAAAGCATTAGGTAGCCAAGGAATGGAGCACTTCAATAAAGGAGAGTGTTTTGTCAGGATCATCAGTGGATCATCATCCAAGACCCAATTCCTTAATTCCTTAATTAAGAGGTCCCAAATGCTCTTGTGTTTCCATGGGACTGCTCCTGACAGCACCCTGAGCAGGCCCGGGCTCCTGCTCACTTCTGTCCAGAAAAGATGCCAAATGAGATGTTCCTGGAACCTTAATCCAAATTCTCACTGCTGCATGGAAGAGGTTTGCACATGATAAAACCAGCAGGATTAATCACATCCATAGAGCAGAGGGACCTCATGACCACTGTGCCCAAGGCTGTGCTGGGAATTACAGTGTAAAAATAGTTCCCAAGAGTTTATAATCTAAGTGGCTAAGGCAGAAAAAGTTACATTCTTATTAAAAATAAGCCTTATAGGCACAGTATAATATATTTAAATAATGACCTAGCCTTGATTCCAAACTGATTTTATCAGTGTTTTTACCTCCTACTTCAGAAAAATACTACAGGGTGACTAATTCCCCCCAGGGAAAAAGAAAAGGAATTAAGAACAGTACTTTTCAATAGAAACAGTACCTCTTAATCAATTCTTTAATGTTTTATTAAAACTCCTGCTATTGGGGAAATGGCAAAGCCCAGATTCAAAACTTACCTGCAGGTCTCCTTACTGCAATATGGTTTTCAGTAAACAAATATGCATTTTGAAGTCTTCTTTTAGTAGAATTAAAAAATACATCCTTTGGGCCAGCAATATCCTCTGTCAAACACTGAGGTGTTAAAATTGCATCAGTAATTCTCTGTCCAGCTGTCTGGCTGCCAAGATCCAGGTGCAATTCAGGCCTGTGTGAAACAAAGGAATCTGAATAAATAAAATTAAGGATACATGAGGTACAGTTCTGCAATTAAGAAGGAAATTAGTGCACCTAATATTTAGAATCTGATGTAAGGAATTCCTACAGTCTGAAGTAGAACGCTTGGCATTTCCCTGACTAAAATTTCCTAACTCTCTCAAGCTTGTATCCTCAACAAAAACAGAACAGAAATGCAGGCAAGTGTCCCAGCCAAATGAATATTGACCCTTAATCCAGTATAATATAACACAAATCTGTAAAAGACCAGTTCTCAGCTAACCAGGCATTTGCCTTTGATTAGATTTATTTTATTACCTATATTTAGGAGAATCACTTTTCTCATCAGTCTGGACTTCAGGAAAGCACTTCAAACGAGGAGCTGCTTAAAATGGAGACAAGAATATCCCTGTAGGATGAGACACAGCGAGCCAGGGAAGAGAAAAATTGGAAAGCATTAGGCTAAGGGGAGGCTGAAATTGATTTCATTTAATAACCTTTGAAATGAACACTGGAGAGAGGGAGGAAAGGCAAAGGAAAGAAGCAGTGCTAATGGCACAGGTCTGGGAAGACCCAGAGGAAGATGGCAGCAGCTTGTCTTCACACTGCTGGTTGCTAAATTTTTTTGGATTTGATACAGTTGCCAGAACAAAGTCATGAGAAAACAAAATAAACCACAATTCCTTGCCCCTTCTGAGATGAATTGCCAGGTTTTTTTAACAGGATGTGGATGTCTCCCAAAACACCAAGTGTAGCTTCCTATAAATTCCCACTTATTCTGTGGAAGCAGACCTTTAAACAGGCTACAGAAATGCCTTACAGGTCAGCAGTTATTGGGAGGAAGATTAATTTCTTGTATTTTTCATGTTTTGGATCCAAACACAGGGGAGCCCAAAGGCTGATGCTCCTGGACATTACAATGGATTAAGCTGAGTACAAATCCTGCCCCTAGAAATGAAACAAAAGTCAGTGTTTCTGAAGTCCTACCCAGATTCAGTGATTAAGGCAGTGTTAAATGACATAATTAAAGCATTCCCTTCGATAGCTGATACTCCTGATTGCAACAGCACTGCAGACAAAATAAGATTTCAGTGTTCAGGGCAATTTCTGCTTTTCTGGAAGGATAAAGTGTTAGAACACAGACAAACCAAATCTCTTTTGGTGTTTTAAAGTGCCATGGGAGGAGGTGACATCATCACTTCAACCCATCTGGGAGGAAGAACACGAAGCCACAGATGAACCAAAATCACTCCTGGCATAAAAGGAGAGAGCTCCACCAACTTCAGGGAATTTATCCCAATGTTCCTATGTTGCAGATTAAAATGACACACTTCGCAGACTCATAGAGGTGAAACAAGGCTAAAGCCACAAAGACTGATGTAATATATTCATTTAGAGCAATTCATTATTTTCACCACAAGTATATTTGTAGATGCTAAAAATCAAGACTGTGGCAGCTACTCACATGGGTCAATATGCTAAAAAAGATGGATATTTCTGCAGAGATAAGAAAGAACATATGGTCCTTATTGCCAGCTAAAGGTCTCTTTTAAAACAATTTCCCTCGATCTGATTTGCCTCACAATTACCCTAAATCCTGCCATGATTGCCCTCACGGAGCATTCACAGAATTTGGCTTCCCTTGAAGATGCATTTTCCCCTCCCCTGGCTACTGCCTTTATTATTGATTTTTAGATAATCCCCGCAGTTAGCAGAGAAAGGTTTTGGCAAGTTTCCCTCGAGGCTGCAGATGCCGATTACCTTATCAAGAGAGCATCCTTCCTCCCCCGAGCCCCCAGGCTGGGCACTGGCTGTTTCCCTGGGCACGCTCAGTGCGGGGAGCAGCAGGGAGAACATTCAATATCCTCTCCCTGGCCAACAAGAAAGGCCACAGCTGCCAGCCCCAGCAGAGGGGCTGCTCAGCAAACCTGGAGCCAGCTGCAGAGAACTGAGAAATCCCCCTTCCCACAGCAAAACGTGCTGGCAGGAATTTGGGCCATTTCGCCCTCTCCTTATTGGAGGGAGATCAGACTTATTAGAAAGACCTTTTTAACCAATGCAGAAGCACTGTAATCACAAAAGTACTGTCATTAACATCTCTGACACGAGAGGTTGTACCAGAGGAAGGGGGTTCTTTTGTCAGAGAAATAACAGACTGAATATTCTATTAACAAATAAAAATCACCCCTGAAGACAGGGCTGCCTGCATGTAAGCTGCATTCTGAGATCTGAGTGTCCAAACTGAGAAGAAAAGCTTAAAGAAACTTCTTTGAGCTATTATCATAAAATTTAGAACTAATCCCTGGCTAGAACTGCCCGTGTGAACAGGCACAATAGTTATTTATTTTAGTGAAGTTTGGGGGGTTGTTTTTACTTTTGTTTGGTTGTTGTTTGGTGTTGTATTGCTGTTTCAATTGAGAAAAACATCACCTGTGGATTTTTTTGGTTGGCTGGTTTTCTTATGACAGAGAAGAAAGAATTGGATTACAGTTTTGGATAGAGAAATCACAGAAATATAATCATAAAATGGTTTGGTTTGGAAGGGACCTCAGAGATCATCTACTTCCAAACCCTCAAATTTCACTCCAAGTGAATGCAAAATCTCAGAAGCCACAAAGGCAATACAAGAATGCCAAGACCTATTAAATAGAACTAAAACAGTTTTTTTCCTTTTATTTTTGGAATTGCCTATCCTGTTGAGAGATGGGGCATTCACACCTCGGAGTGAAGAGAGGGAGAGAGTCTGAAGGGGTACAGGGCTACTCTGAGGAAGAGTTGTGCCTTGCATCCAAAACCGGGTCAGAGGCTCCTTTAAAAGGAGCTGTGCTGCGCTTGGTGTCCAGCTGCCACTCAGGAGCAGGGACAGAACCGCTCAGGGTTCCAACTTCTCCCCTCCCTCCGAGCCAAGCAATGAGGAGATGCGCTGACAAACTGCAGCCGTGGCCCCAGGCCAGCCCTGGAAGGCAGCAGGAGCACGGCCAGGGGCTGGCTGCTGCCCGGGGCTGGCTGCTGCCCATCCCTGCCCGACAGCAGTCGCTGCAGTCCCGGCGCTGGAGCTGCTCCTCCCTGCAGGAGCAGGGAGCGCCGGGCTGCTGCTGTCTCCCGTCGGGATCTAACGCCATCAGTGCCTCGCTTCTTGCCCCGGCTCGCTCAGCTCCAGCGAGGCTGCTGCAGAGCTGGGCTGCAGCTGTGGAAATGCTGGTTCCATCCAGAGCTCCTGCTTTATTCCGAGATGAGGAAATCTGCCGGGTTTGCACCTGCACGGATCCTGCAGGTGTGGGCTGCTGCCTGCCTGGGAACAGGTGATCAGAGTGAGTGCAAGGCAAGGTGGAAGCCTTTAGTTTTGGGGGTGGAAGGAATGAGAAATTTGTCTTTACAAACAAGCTCTGGGCCTGCTGGTAGATGGAATTAGCACTGAGAGACAACAGGAAACAATGGGAAGGATTCCACTGATTGATGAATGGAAAGAGATTTGTCTCTACAAACAGAATGTAGAGGCTGATAAATGAAATTGGATATTGAGAAACGAAAGAAACAATGGGAAAATCATAAAATTCAATAAGAACTAAAAAAATAAAAGGGGGGGTTATACATTAGAAGGGAACCTTAGGTATTAGGCGTTCCAGGAAGTCTGTACCTCTTGAGTACCTCAGCCAATGGGGAAAGAGACAGGGAAATGCAGCAGGGAAATTGAGATAAAAAGGAGGCTGCAACCTCCAAAAATTTGAGAGACCCCAGGGGAATGCCCCATGGCCTCTCCCTTTATTCGAATAAAGTAACGGGACTCCTCTGTCTCCTTTTTGGACATAAACCTCTGGTGTTCATGGATTAATTTTCCTAACAGGGGTAATTAACTGATTGATTTACAGGCATTAAATAGGTGCAAGAACCTGAGTTACCTGGTGATAGCGAGTGCCAAGGGCTGAGCAGAGCCACCAGAAGTACCTGGTCACTGAGAGGCTGTCCCCAGGCACTGAGCCAGCTGGCAAGATCAGTGCAGCTCCTACTGCTGCTTCTCCCTGGATTCACATGAAGAACGAAAAGGAAAAAGCCACACAAAACAAACCAAAACCAAACCACAAACCAAAGGAAAAAAAGAAGAAAAGAAAGCCAACCAGCCCAGGAGATCAAATAGATATTCCACCCCACCCCCCAGTAGAATTCTCTGTTAAATTATTAAAAATACGTAGGCATTTACAAAGAGATTGAAACAAAATAATCGCTGGTGCATGGAGATGTTTTTGACTAAGTGCAGTGGAGTTTTGCTTTCTACCTAAGATATAAACCTGTGGCACTCGGGGGATTAGGGAGAGAAAGGCTGACAGATTTAACTCTTGCAGCACAAGTGGTTTCACGATACCAACACGATAAGGCTGAAACCTGATGCCAGTGGGACTTTCACACACCAGAATGTGAATCCTGCTACTACCACATACTTCATCTCTAAACACCAACAGTTAAAAGTGGCAGCTCATTTCCATGGCATATCTGTGAAAAAAGCCTCACAGGAGAAGAGGCTCTTGGTTTATTTATAGGCAAAACAGCTGCTTTGTGCATTCCACCATCCAGGCCGAGGTCTGCTCCGAGTTACCTTGTGTGGAAGTAAAACGTGGAGCTCCTTTCCAAAGCCTTTTTCACTGGATGAGACAGCTCTGATGGGACACAGCTCAACTGAGGATTTTCTTTATTCATAAGAAAACTGATAATTGGTGATGATGGTGGCAGAATAACCTAGACTGCAGCTCAGGTTAGCTCATTTTAAACAACAAAATCGTTTTCACAGCTGCTTTCCTCTCGATTTCCCTCCTGAAACGCTCATTAAATATACAAGAAACAAAAGCAAATAATAACCTCCAGCCAAACTGTTAGAGGGGAGGAGGATGTTTCTCACCTGCACACTGGAATGATTCCACTCACACCACCCATGCACTCAGCTGAAGGAATTTTCTACCACTGCTCACTTTCCCCTACTCTTGTTGGGGGCAGCACATCCTGCTGTGCCTCTCTCATCCTGCAGCTGAAGTATAAAATATTACATGCTTTAGTTAGTTAACACTGGGTACAGCAGTGTGCCAGTGCAAACAGGCAGAAAACTCCCCCATGTTATTAGAAATACAAGTGGTGAGAACTTTTTCACATTCCCCACGTTTGCTCTCACCTGCTAATATTCATTGCAACTACAAGTTTCCAGCTCCCTCTAAATATTTCATCTCATATGGATTCACACTCTTAAATCACACCACTGAAATAGCCTACTCTTCTACCCTCTTATATTTTTATGATCCTTTTAGGGGAGTTCTGTATCATTTATTTAGATTCATTATTGCTTTTCTCCCTTAAAAGCCACTTCATTTAATGTAGCTACCACTTCCATTTATATATATATATTTATATATATATATATATATATATATATATATAAATGGGGTGGGTGCATGCTCTGACATCATGATCAGCATTTTGCCAAGCAGCAAGCTGCAGTTTTGCCAGTCTCATGCTGGAGGAGAAATCAATGACAGATTCCAGATCCTTTATATGCACACAGACTACAAAATGCCAAACAAACCTAAGCAAGCAATTCCTTTTCCCTGGAATTCCAGTCCACTATCTTTGCCCAGTTCCCAGAAGTCTACATAAATCAAGAAAAGATTCAAAGATCAAGACACAAAAAGACTTCCTACTTCTTGCAGAGTTTCAGAATGAATCTCTACAGTCATGAATAATCCCAAATGAACTGTCAGCACAACACACTTCCCAAAACAGAACATTCACACACACGCCTAGTGAAAGAAATGGGAAAAACTGCTTGCTGGTCATTTAGACTCTCCAAATACATTTGGGAATATTCACCAATCTGGTTAAATCGGCTCTGTAGTTTACAGAGGCACACAAAACTCCCACAAAGTACTGAACACTTGCACACACACAGGTATTAACATCAATTTAAATGGTCAGTCTCATTAAAGCAGGCAAGTTTAAGCACAGACAGGCCCTGCAGTGAATTGCTGTTGAACATGGATTAAAACAGGACTGGGGAGGGGAAGGAACCACCAAGCTGTAACTCTTCTTTTCCCCACTTCTTTCCCCAAACACACTCAGCCTCACCACACACAGTTTGTCCAAACAGGAGCTCTGTGTGGCTTTTCCTTCTCTTTGTTTTCCCTGCTTTCTCGAAAGCTGTAACAACTCCTTGGCTCTTTTTCCAGGCAAGGCTGCCAGCTTCTATAAACGGACTCCAAAGCTGGCAGGCAGCAGGCACAAGTCTGGTTGCAATATCCCTGCTCTGCCACCTATTTCTGCAGACATTTATTCCAATGCTTGCAAGCCAAGGGTATTTTCCTTTGGTTTATCTATTCCATCTCGAGCAGCAGGTAAGATAAACTCCTTCAGAGGCGATTCCAGCTCTCCCTCAGGTGATTCACGCTACATGAAAGACTTCAAAGGAGTTTTTCCTCCCTGTCATTGCCAGAGTTGCAAGTCAGTATCCCGCACACAAACCCCGTGCTGATTTATTCAGCTCTCTTATCTCCCTCCTTTCACTCTCTCAGCTGATACAAGGCCTGCCAAGTTCACGGTGCTCCCCTAACGCTGCTGTTCCCTTCCCCTTCCAAAGGGAACATTCTCTGTTTCTATTTAGCAAGATGGCTTTTAAAAATAGGAACACAAAATCCATTGCTGAGTTCAGGATGGTTATGGGAGATACAGCAGGTGCAAATATTCTCTTACACAGCATTTTCTGATGATATGACAAAGGAAAACTTTGCTTGCAAAGGGCTTAGGAGGACTTTCCAGGGCAATTTTCATCCCAGTGTTTTTCAGATATGGTAACCAAAATCCCTTTCAGCCTACAAGTACCAGAAAAATGTTTCAAAAGGCCAAATTGTTCCAGACAAGACTGAGCTTTCTGAAGAGAGCCAGAAGGTGTCTGTGCCTCCTTAGTTGCACATTGTCCTCAAACTTCCCACTTTCATCCATGCATTACTGGCACAGAATTCCCAGTCAAAGACACAGAATTCAAAGGCAGCAGAAGTTCAAAATGTGGAAAGAAATTCAGAAAAACCACCCCTCAATTTAACCTGTAATTTGATGAAATTGGGAGTTGGGCCCAGCCATAGCCTTACATGCAGACATAGCCTTGTACTTTGTGTGATGATTCAAAAAGTCAGCTCATGGTGTTTCTAGTCAAAAATACCATTGAATAATTTTCTGGATGAGAAACATGCTACTCTTTAATTTGGATTTTTTTTCTCTTTTGCCTGATGCTGAACACATAGGAGTTCATTGGAGACCAGCTTTTCATTTTCTAGCACTGCAATTTTTCTGGGTTATTGAATCCAACACATTAACGTGGTACTTTGTTGATCCTGTTGAACCTATTTCAAACCCAGCCAAAGTCAGTCTAAAGATTTCCCTGCTTTGCAGTTACTTCTGCACGTGCATGGGATGTTTCTGTTCAATGGCAGAAGCAGTGAACAGGTTTGTTCCCTGCAGAAGCAGACACAAGCTTTGGACAGGATACACAAGGCAGGGGAGGGGCAGTTCAACATCCACGTATCCACGTGGAGCTATAAAGTGAAATTTAATCTCACTGTGAAGCTCTCATACCTCAGCCCACCCCTCAGAGGGTCACCTACCCCTTCACAAGGCAGCACACTGATAAAATGACCTTATGCACTCCTGCATGTTCACCTTTTGTCCTGTCCTGGGGTGCCCTACAAAGAGCCCCAGTGCTGACAAGATTTGAGTGTGCTTTGAAGGTGCTTTGCAACTGCTTACAAAAGGCTCACAGACAGCAACGAGCTGCACAAGGCTCCTGGTCGAAAAAAGAAAGCTGGGAAAGGGGAAATTATTTGTCACTGAAGTGTGAAAGACTTTTACCATAAAACAACAAAGTTGTCATTTTCAAACTACAAAGCAACACTTCAGAATGCAGTAGAAATGCTGTTAAAGACTACTAGAAACAAAAAAAATAGTTTTCCCAAGCGTTGACAGTGATTAGAAGTCGTTCACACAGCTTTTCCTTCTCATTTCTCCCTACAGTTTTATTTTCAAAGACCTCAGACACCTTCTTGCTTCAACATTTTAGGAACAGAGATCTCATCTATTATGGCCCAATCAAGCACCTAACCTAAGTCAAGCTCAGCTCCATTTATTTTACTATCAGGTACAATAATGCTGCAAGCCAAACATTTAAAGGCAGGTTTTAGAACTAAGACAATGCCTATTTACAAACAGTTATTAACTACAGCCTAATTATGCTTTTTTTTCCCCCAATTTTCAGGAAAGCAATTTGTCTTCCCAGTCTTTTTTCCTCAAACTGTACCAAGCACTAAGAAGTTCTTAGTGGCATCTTTCAAGCTAAACAGTCTACACCAAAATGCTCTCAAATGACACATTTTTTTAAATGACAGAATGATTTAGGCACATCAGTGTTTTTCAAATTCCTTGTGCTTAAAATACTCTGTTGAATTACCCAGAATTCAAGAAGTTTTAGAGATGCTGACAAATATGGCAAAAAGCCAAATCTGCCTCCTCCAGGCTCCAGAAGGTCAAACAGGAATAAGTGGAGACATGAATCAGCCCAGAAATGTGGGATTAGAAGATGTGCAAGCAAATCTTAGCCTCATTACAGTCATTACAGCAAAGCTGCCATTGCATGCCTTCAGTGGGTACAGGGGGAACCCTTTCCACCCAAAACATCCTGATTAAGGCACGAAGCACTCCAATTCCCACTGCTGCAAAATACTGGCTCTCAGATCCAGCAAGGCTAATTACTAAATCCTTTTTCAGGGCAGCTCTGCTTAACGTTGGCAGGCAGCATGCCTGGAGTATCAGACATTTCTCCCCGTCTCCCATTCCCTTATTTGACTTTGCTGACCCCAGCTGAGATATGGGGAATCACATTTTGTCCCCAGGCACGCCAGTCCTGCCCAGTCCTCCCTGTCCCAGACACCTCTGCTGAGGTGGGGGATTTATTTACAGGCATGGGCGTACAAAGAGGTTTTGCACCTTTTAATTAAAAAAGAGATTCTCTGTAACCTGCAGGTACCAAGCCCATCCTCCTGACGTTCCTGCTCTGCTCCATGGGCCACTTGTGCTGTGAACTTGATTTGTCATTTTGCAGGTTTGTATAATCTGCAGTTCTACTCAGCTGTTAAGACACTCAGCAGACAGAAGTGACCCCAAGAACTTCCAAGTCCAGTTTCACAAAAACTCACAATTATCACTGCAAATTCATTAACAACGAATACAGAATATGAATTTAACTTGCATGTTATTGAAATAACCTGCTAAGCATTAACATACAGGCAGCAACCAGTGGCTTAATGGATATTTTCTTCTTCTAACACATCCAGGAGAAGCTTGAAATCCTTTTGATACCTAGGCAGAGAGGCCTTCTTTGTGTTTAAAAATAGCACTAAAAGAAAAATACTTTGATTCCTCAGCACCAAGTGCTTAAGGTTGTTTACAAGTAATTGATAAAGCCCAAAAACCTAGTACAACACCTTGCTGTTATTTCCAAGCAGTTACAACCAGAACTTGGAGCAGCAGCTTTTCTGGTGTGTTTTTTATCCAGATTTTTACAGTTCTTCTTACAAAACATTGGTCCTATCTAAAAGGGAGAGGTCTGGTTGCCACAAAAGGCTCAACAGCTCCCCTGAAACCAGGATAAATGATAGTGCTGGTCAAGCAGCCCCAGACACAGGAAGTTTGTGCAGTGGGTATCTCCAAAGTGACCCCAAACACGCTGTCAGATATGCCCTTGCTCAGGAAGGGAGAACACTGTGGGTGGAAGTTTCTCCAAACTCTTTCTCGGCTGAGGCCTGAGGACAAAACATTCCAAGGCCATGGGAAGGGATCCTGAGGATTTGGGGGCTTTGGATCAACTCTGTGAGGCTCTGACTTATGGAGGAGCCTAAAGTCAGTAATGAACCTGACACATTTCAAGGTTTCCTCCTCCCAGCTGTTGCTTTAACACTGGAAGACAAACATCCATATTGAAACCATATTGCTAACAAATATATTTTCTCCAGATGCTCTGCTTATTTTTTGAATAACCTCTTGAAAATAGAAAGAACTATACTTTAAGGATGAATTNATGTAACTCATTCAAGCATAATCCTGAATAAAATTATCAACATGTCTTTTATACGTCTTAACACTGTTATCAAATATAATGTGTCAAAAATCATTGTTGCATGTGAGTTTCACAAGAAAGAAGTTTCATAAGTATTATTTTTTATGTTTCCATGGTGAGCANAAAAACGTTGTTGTTGCTGTTGTTATTACTTTTATTATTATTATCATCATCATACTATGTTCTTATATCTGTTCTTATATGCTGTTGTTATTATTTTTATTATTATTATCATCATCATACTGTGTTCTTATATCCCACTGATGAGGTAATAGCTATGGAAAAGTGTCAGGAAAAATGAATCTCAATAGCTACAAAAAAAGCTCTTTAAAATCTGAAACTGATCTGTGCACAGACACAATTCAAAAATTAAAGCAACTCTGGACTGGTTTCAAGTGTTCTCACCCAGGAATTTCTGTTACAGCTGTATCAGTGATAGCTGCAAGTGTTTGGAGAAACTTTAATAATAAACTGCTGTGCGTGGGTACTCACCAAGGAACAACCAGAAGTGCATTTATACAGTGCAGGGACAAATCTCTTCAAATAAGGACAGCAGATAATTAAAAATGCACATTCCCCACTGGAACAGGCACTGCAAAGGGAAACAGGGCTCACTGTGGACAAGAAGAAACATGAAGATGAGTGAACGTGCAGGCTCTGGAAAGACTAAATCACTACAAAAGGAAATTGGTCAGAGAACAGAAAGAGCAAACGTGGGGAGGGCATGGTTTTGTTCAAATTTTACTGAAAGTTTGGTTTGCTACAATGACCTTGGCTGCTGACTGCTTTAATTGCAGAAGAAAAAACAAAACAAAACAGGAAATTCCACAGTTGTCTGAATCAAAAAGTGGACAGAAGAAAAGGGAAATGACAAAAATCTGAAAGATTTTTGGCAGAAATTCAAGCAGAAAAATTGAGTCCAGTTGACGTTTTCATGATTTCCTTTAAAAATTCTCTTGAAGGTATTTTTCTTATTGGTATTTTATTTCAATGCTTTGTTGAGAGAGTATCTTGCATTTACATACTTGAGCAGAACATTTTGGCTTTTTATCACTTAAAGCAGTTGCTGATAGTGTATTAGCAGTTGTTTTTCAGTATTAGGTAACTTAAAACTGCAAAAAACCTCCGTGAACTCCATCCCCACTGAATATGTGACAGCATCTGTCAGCCTGAATTAGTTTTATTTCGGGATCCTGCTGATCAGAACATGCCAACAAAGGCACTAAAAAGCATCAAAGCAAAAATAATCACCTCTGAATTGGGAGGCCCCTGCCCATCAGTGGCTGCTGACATTTCCTTGAGGACTGGGCAGGTGGAAGCCTCACTGGGTTGCAGTTTTTATGTGCACTAAGAGCATCCATTGACTTCAAGCAGGAGCAGCAGGACCTGAAAGAGAGAGCACAGAGGGGTCAGCACCTGTGCAAAACTCCAGTGGAACAAGCAATAAAGCTGCACAATGCCTGACGACTGGCAGGAGAGAGGATGTGACTGCAAGAAAATGTCCTCTATTCCTCCTTGGTATGTAACTCATTCAAGCATAATCCTGAATAAAATTATCAACATGTCTTTTATACGTCTTAACACTGTTATCAAATATAATGTGTCAAAAATCATTGTTGCATGTGAGTTTCACAAGAAAGAAGTTTCATAAGTATTATTTTTTATGTTTCCATGGTGAGCAGCCATGCAGCAGTGAGCCCAGCACCAGGGAATTGGCCCTTTTTTACTCTCCCAACAAGAGAAAAAGATGTTTCTCTGCATGTAAAATAAAGGCTGGTAGATCTAAAATATGGCAGAACAACAAAATCTTATCTAAAATGTGAGATGAAGTTAAACAGGGGGGGNAAAAATGAATCTCAATAGCTACAAAAAAAGCTCTTTAAAATCTGAAACTGATCTGTGCACAGACACAATTCAAAAATTAAAGCAACTCTGGACTGGTTTCAAGTGTTCTCACCCAGGAATTTCTGTTACAGCTGTATCAGTGATAGCTGCAAGTGTTTGGAGAAACTTTAATAATAAACTGCTGTGCGTGGGTACTCACCAAGGAACAACCAGAAGTGCATTTATACAGTGCAGGGACAAATCTCTTCAAATAAGGACAGCAGATAATTAAAAATGCACATTCCCCACTGGAACAGGCACTGCAAAGGGAAACAGGGCCCACTGTGGACAAGAAGAAACATGAAGATGAGTGAACGTGCAGGCTCTGGAAAGACTAAATCACTACAAAAGGAAATTGGTCAGAGAACAGAAAGAGCAAACGTGGGGAGGGCATGGTTTTGTTCAAATTTTACTGAAAGTTTGGGTTGCTACAATGACCTTGGCTGCTGGCTGCTTTAATTGCAGAAGAAAAAACAAAACAAAACAGGAAATTCCACAGTTGTCTGAATCAAAAAGTGGACAGAAGAAAAGGGAAATGACAAAAATCGGAATGGTTTTTGGCAGAAATTCCAGCAGAAAAATTGAGTCCAGTTGACGTTTTCATGATTTCCTTTAAAAATTCTCTTGAAGGTATTTTTCTTATTGGTATTTTATTTCAATGCTTTGTTGAGAGAGTATCTTGCATTTACATACTTGAGCAGAACATTTTGGCTTTTTATCACTTAAAGCAGTTGCTGATAGTGTATTAGCAGTTGTTTTTCAGTATTAGGTAACTTAAAACTGCAAAAAACCTCCGTGAACTCCATCCCCACTGAATATGTGACAGCATCTGTCAGCCTGAATTAGTTTTATTTCGGGATCCTGCTGATCAGAACATGCCAACAAAGGCACTAAAAAGCATCAAAGCAAAAATAATCACCTCTGAATTGGGAGGCCCCTGCCCATCAGTGGCTGCTGACATTTCCTTGAGGACTGGGCAGGTGGAAGCCTCACTGGGTTGCAGTTTTTATGTGCACTAAGAGCATCCATTGACTTCAAGCAGGAGCAGCAGGACCTGAAAGAGAGAGCACAGAGGGGTCAGCACCTGTGCAAAACTCCAGTGGAACAAGCAATAAAGCTGCACAATGCCTGACGACTGGCAGGAGAGAGGATATGACTGCAAGAAAATGTCCTCTATTCCTCCTTGGTGTGTAACTTATTCAAGCACAACCCTGAGGAAAATTATCAACACGTCTTTTATACATGTCTTAACACTGTTATCATATATAATGTGCCACAAATCATTGTTGCATGTGAGTTTCACAAGAAATAAGTTTCATAAGTATTATTTTTTAAGTTTCCATGGTGAGCAGCCATGCAGCAGTGAGCCCAGCACCAGGGAATTGGGCCATTTTTACTCTCCCAACAAGAGAAAAAGATGTTTCTCTGCATGTAAAATAAAGGCTGGTAGATCTAAAATATGGCAGAACAACAAAATCTTATCTAAAATGTGAGATGAAGTTAAACAGGGGGGAAAAAAGGAAAAGAAATCGAAATCTTCCTATTTGAACAAGCACTTGTGTCCCTATGCTTCACCTGCCAGCTCCAGCTGTACACAGCAGTTCCACTCACATTGCTCACAGGCTGCTCCTATTGTCTTGGGGGACTTTTGTTTAGTCTGTGGTAGATGGCTGCATTTGAAAATAATAAGAAAAGAGAACTCTGCATTATCAGAACTCATGCCAAGCAACTATAAAGAATTCTGATGGCTCTTTCATTTCACACGAGGCTTTAATCTGCAACAATTACCTTCTTCCAGCACGTGTGTGTTCCCTCTTTGTGACTGACAGGGAATACAAAAGCCAGGATAAGTGATATTGGCTGCAAGCCACTTGGATATGACCTTTTCATCCAAATGTTTAAAGCTTTGGCTGCTCCTGAGGTTTAATCCTCAGTTCCTCACTTGGGCAAAATGCTTACAGATCTGGAATTTTTTCTGCAATGATTAATTGAGCCATTTATTTCTGCTCCCCCGCTTTCCCAGGCAATCTGATCTCGTGTGGCTGACTTGAGCACACACCTTCATGAGATCAACAAGAAGAAGTGAGAGTTGCAGGTATTTCTACATTTCTTTCATGTCCCAACCTCTGATTCTCAGGTAGGACGTAAAACATCTGGAACAGCATCAACACACTCCAAATAATGCAGGACTCTAGGCAAAAATATTCTTCCAATAAAATAAGGAGTCTTTGTGTTTGTGTTCACCACTGGGCTCACTGCTAAAATGATTGTTTTAACAAGATGTCACAGTATTATTATTTAATAATAATTGTTTAATAATAGTTATTATTGTTATTGTGTTGTTATAGTAACTTCTCATGGGTTTAGATTCTTACTACCTTAAAACTGAATAAATAAATGAGCATAAGAGGAAATAATATTTTACTGAGACAATTCAGTGCCCATTACCACAAAGTAAATATTCAAGAATCACCTCCAAATGACCACTAGGTGCCATCTTCAGTTTATGGCTGATTTGTGATTTTTATTTCTTTTTTTTTTACTCTTATCCAAATGATCCTACATATCCTTGTCTTCTGAGGATGCTGGAAAGCACAGAATTATTTGGAATCCAAGACTGCAAACAAAGCTCTCGGATTCCATGTGGCTATAGGTATAGGAAATATCACAGCAAAAGTTGATGGGTTTGTACATCAATAATAAATCTCCCTAAAGAACTCAGAGAAACCCCAACCCACCAGTGGAAAAACCCCTGTGGAAAAACCCTGTGTAAATGATATGTTAGGAAGGAATTGAATCTCTGCCTGAACTCAAAGCTGTCACTGGAGCAGAGACAGGGTGTTCTGGAGCAGTCCTTCCTCCCAGGATACAAATGGGATCTGTTCTGTTTGCAGGGGAAAGGGATCTTTTCCAAATGGCTGCACCGGAGGGAATTTTCCCTGCAGTTTTCACAGGCTGCAGCGACTGACNGTTTATGGCTGATTTGTGATTTTTATTTTTATTTTTTTTTTACCTCTTATCCAAATGATCCTTGGCTTTGGAGGATGCTGGAAAGCACAGAATTATTTGGAATCCAAGACTGCAAACAAAGCTCTCGGATTCCATGTGGCTATAGGTATAGGAAATATCACAGCAAAAGTTGATGGGTTTGTACATCAATAATAAATCTCCCTAAAGAACTCAGAGAAACCCCAACCCACCAGTGGAAAAACCCCTGTGGAAAAACCCTGTGTAAATGATATGTTAGGAAGGAATTGAATCTCTGCCTGAACTCAAAGCTGTCACTGGAGCAGAGACAGGGTGTTCTGGAGCAGTCCTTCCTCCCAGGATACAAATGGGATCTGTTCTGTTTGCAGGGGAAAGGGATCTTTTCCAAATGGCTGCACCGGAGGGAATTTTCCCTGCAGTTTTCACAGGCTGCAGCGACTGACACTGCTGCTGCAAGCAAAGGAGGTGAAAGTTAAGTGTTTGCAAAATGTGCTAAGCCATTGAGGCAATCCTGCAAAGGCATAGAGCTTCAGTCAACAGCAAGATAATTCCTTTTGCTGGCCAGCTGAAGTTACAACAACTTGGTAGATTCCTCTATTTAAAGAGCAAAACATAAAGCAAATTTTAAAAAATTTTAAAAGCAAAATATTTTAAAAAATTTTAAGAGCAAAATCAAAGAATATATTTGAGGTATTTTCTTCTTACATAAAGTTCTGTAACTGAAATAGATGCCTGCTCTTCCACAAGGACTCTTTCCCAGCAATGGCCAGGGGGTGGTGTGGCATAAAAAAGCCAGGGGCATCAGATTAGGGTAAGATTTAGTTCTTCAGTTTTAGAAACAAGTGGTGCTCAGCCACCAGCAGAATAATTGTCCAAGTTTAACTTTATTAATGCCCATTGAGTAAGTGACACTGCAAAGAGGTTAAAAGGGGCTGGTCACAGCTACCTCAGAGCTGCTGCTGCTTGTCCTGGTCACTGCTCTTGATGCAAAATTTTCCCAGGACCACAGAGCAGCAGCTCCTTAATGAGGAGCTCCTTAATGTTTGTCCTGTTCAAGCTTTTCAGAAGAGGAGGTCCTTAATGAGGACCTCCTCTTCTGAAAAGCTTGAACAGGACAAACATTGAGGAGATTTCTGCACGCTCAGAGGTGGCTTTCACATCCAAGATACTGTGACACCACCCAATTTTATAGCAGCTCTTCCAACCTTAAAGTTTCAAACCTCTGTGAACTCCTAAACCCACTGAAGGTGACAGCTCTGCACAGAGGCTTTGCTTTGCCATCCTAACACCATAAAGCCTTAAAGCCCAGACCCTTTCCAGCATTTCAGATGGACAGGCTGCCAGTCTGCTTTGCAGTGTGGCAAACTGGTAATTGGGAAGTTTGACGTGTAGCAAAATATTTGTGGGCTAACTGCTGAGCAATTATTTATTCAAACCTGAATTCTGGAATTTCTCAAGACTTCTGATGTTTTCCTGTGGTTACTCCTGGAGAAGCAGAGCAATTAATCCAAAAGCCTCCCAACAAAATGCCATGAAATCTTCATTACCTTTAACCAACCGTTCCTGCCTTCACCTTTCAGCTGTGCTGACATAACTAGGGAAGAGAATTGGTGTCTATTGACCATAAAAATCACACCCACAAATTAAGGATAATGCTAAACAGACCATTCTCTAAGTAATTCTCAGGCTCATCTCCTAAACAATCCTTTGATCTACTGCCAAATTTATTCTAGTGTTGACTTAAAAAAGACTTGGAAAGCCTTAATGACTTATTTTTAGTGCTCATTTCTGTATAGATGCGTTATTGTTTATAAGTGTTGTCAGTCTAAAAAGACAAATAACAAATGCCAGATACATGGTTTGGGGAAAAAAGAATCAAATCACCAAATTCCTGGAACTTTAATAACTTTTAAGCAGCTTTAATACAAATTCTTAGGAATTTTAGCCTAATAACAATTAAAACCCTCACAAGTTTGGTAATATTTACCAACACTTACCATCTCTGGTCACACTAGAATTCATCAAAACTCTGCAATTAATTATCTTGATGGATATGACTCTGGTAAACGTGCAAGCTGTCAGACACACCCATGGACAGGGTGAGAGGAAAGTTCTGCCAGTATTTTCTTTACTTCTATAAACAATCTTTCACTTAAAGTGCTTAACTTCTTGCTAAACACTTGTAAATGCAGGATACTGAAATAATGAAGCAGAAAGGAAATTGTAAATCAAAGCCTTCAGTTTTTCTCATAGCCAATAATCTGTTTTGCTGATGTTATGGGAAACAAAATGTTACATCCTAAAAGATCTGTCAAAAATTTCAATTAAATAAACATGATCCCTCCAGTGAGTAAAGTTCATGCTAGACATAGCTCAGGGGGAGTCTTCAGGTTCACATTTATCACAGATAAATTTCAGGGTTTTTCTGCAAATAATTTATTTTGGTGCTCAGAAACTCAAAGTGCTGTTAAATAAACACTGGGAGTGTCCCTGCACGGGAGCCTAAATGAGTTTGAGAGCTCCTCCACAATCTAAAGCAGTTTTCTTGTCAGTCTTGATAAAAAGGAGTAGGACTAGAGAGTGGTACTCAAATTACAGCCGTATTCTGTACTTCCTCCTCAGGATCCTAGAGACCAGGGAAGTAAACACTGAATTACTGAGCTGCAACTGGGGACAAGTTCTAACAGCCTCACACTCTCCAGCTAAGCAGGGAGAAAGTCACTCGAATTCAGCTGCTCTTTTCTCTCAGCAGGGGTTGTTTTCTGTGGAGCAGAGAAGAGACTTGGATGTGGGAAAACATTCTAAATATTAAACACATCTGAAAACTCTCTGAGGTGTCTTTCTGTGCCTAAATAGATCTCAAAATGTGATCACTGAATGCCACTTTTAATTGGGCCTTTGACAAAATCAAACAGGAGGAAAAAAGGATTTTTTTAGAAAAGTGATGTGAAAAGTTATTTATGGTAAAGTGATAATGAAAGTTGGTTTGTTGGGGGGTTTTTTGGAGAAAAAAGGATGCTCAGCACCTCGATACCTTATAACATAAGGACCCAACCCTCAAGTGATCCTTCAAAGGTGGGCACACATGGAACACCAGGGGAACTTCTTGTGTGAATATCCCCCTTAAACTGGTGTTTAGCTAAGAGATATTACAAATGGGAAATACTTAATACATTTGAAATCCAATTCTGGCCACACTGTAAGTGCTGAAGTTGAAAATAGCACACTGACTTCAAGTGTATTCTCAAGAGCAGTGCCTGTACATAATGATCACAAATATGCAACACTGGGTGTGACTGCTCACACTTCTTTTGTTTTGATTTGTCCTTGACTCCTCAGGGAAAAAACCACTCTGATATTCTGTGCCATTACCCATCTCAGAAGTGGTTATCTGTTACAACAAGAGAACTCCAGCCACGCAAAAACCAGTACTAAGAAAGCAAGCTGGAGGGAACCTACTGCTCATGCTATGAAATGTGTTTATAAACTGCACGTGCTCCAGTTCTCAACGTGAAAATAAATTTCTCATTGGATTTGCAGGCTCACAATCACAGAGAAAGTAAAGCATTAAGCAGGTAATAGAGTCTTATCTATGTGTAATGAACACCTCAAGCCATCAGTATTTTTTCCCCTCCACTGAACTCTACTCTCTTGCATCCTTTTCCCATTGTCTGACAAGAACTAAAATAAAGGATTTAGAGTTGATGTGCACAGAATTTCCCTCATTCTCTCACCATGAACTCATGTATAAATGATCAGCTACCAACAAACCCCACCTATTTTGTCAAAAATGACAGCACTTGAGGACTGGGAGTTCAGATTTCTATGAACCAATGTGGTGGTTGGTGACATCTGAAAATACTTTTTTCTTACCCTGGCTGAGATGCAATCAATTGTGTCAGAACTGTGCTGCAGTCCCAGTCAAGCAAAAGGGACCAAACCAAAGGAATTGCAGGATAAAGTGAACAAGCAGCACCATTTACAGCTGGCTGGCATAACCTGAGAACAGATAATTTACCAGAGAGGGAAGATCTAAGGGGCTGATTGCAGATCCATTCCACAAGAACTACCTGGAATCACACAATTGCCTCAAAACCCACTTTACCTACTAGGTCACAACATTATTTTGATGTTTAAGCACCAGACAACCCCTTAACCTACTTTGAAAGTGCCCAGTGGAGCACATGTTCCACTTCTACAGGGAGGAGAAGAGAGAGAAAAACCACAAGTCTGTTTACCTGAGACAATGGATGTGGGCACAGGGAGAACCAGGCAAGAGGGGAAAACAAGGCCCAGCATCCCTGGTGCTCCAAGAGCATTCCTGGCAGCACAGCTCCAGCTCATACTGAGCAGTGTGATGTTCCTTGTCATCCTTACTGCTGCAGAAAAGGTGCTTCTCTAAATGTCTTGTGAAGCAGAAGAGGATCCAGAAGATCCTCAGGACTCTGGATTCCTCTCCACATCCCAGCCCTAGCCTAATGCCAGCACTAGCAGCTGCTTTCTGAGCAGGGAATGCAACACTATCACCCCCAGCACTCAGCAAAACCCAACCTTCTCACAGGATTTGGAGCCCTGAGGCCTAAGGGGAAGATGCTCAAAATTCTATTGTGCTCTGCTTCTTGCTATGTTGAGCAACAGGTCCCAACTTCCCAGTCATTTTCCCAGTCATTTTCCCTGAAGGGTGAATTCAGCAGCATGTAAACTCTTTTTAAGGTTTAACACTTTCAGATCCCACACTAAATGTAAACATATTTGGACTCAGGTGGTCAGCACTTCCCACAGCACTTTTGACAAGCAGTTTGCCTCATGCTAAAAACCAAGAAATCCTTTTTTGCTAATTATTATTATTATTATTATTATTGTTCTTTCCATTAGCATCCATAACATGCCAAGCAGTTTCCAAACAGCCTGTTCTTGCCTTGAGAAGTTCACAGTGCCTGCAATAAAGGCCACGGGATAAGGCACACCCATTGCACTGGCCTCAACCAGAAACACACAATAACTGTCTGGATCTTGTGGAATTCTTTTCTTCTCCACTTTTGTATCCCATTCCCCTAAGCACAGGGATTCTCATCTCTCCTAGATGCCCAAATAAAATGGGACAGTTCTGTTGTGACTGTTACAAAGATGATGATTCTTCACGAGTGTCAGTCATCGTGAGTCAGGCCCATCACCTCCAGTGAGGGTGGATAACCACTTCACTAAAATTTTAACTCCACTAAAATGTTCTTCACTGTGTTCCATTGTCCAGACAAAGAAATTTAAGGAGACAAAACAGGTTAATAAAAAATGCAACAATGTGAAGAAGTGAGTACTCACAGAAATCATTTCAAGGTGAAGCTAATGGAGTTTTGATCCCCTCTCACTCCAAATAATATTGATGTTTGGGTTGCACCTGAGGTCAAATTCCTGTCATTTATCTAAGGTACAAACCCAAATGTCTTTAAACCAGTTTGAAAATATGACTTGGAATTTGTAAAATAAACTAATCTTCCCTAGAAAGAAAAGAAGTCACAATTCAGTCACCATTCTGCCCTCTCCAATAGCACAGGTGAGTTTATGCAGTGGATTGACACTGAGCTGCAGAGCCATAAATCCTTCATCATCCATGGCAATTCATAAAGAAAAAAGCAAAATATTTCACAAGAGAAACGTTCTTGCAGCACTTTGGAAGTGACATGAAATGTTAGATGTTGGAAATGTGAAATGTTAGTGAAATGTTAGATGCTTATCCAAATGAAATAAAGCCTCTGAGCCTTCAGGAAAAGGTTTATTTCTAGAGAAGTATTAATAATGCTGAAGAGAGGCTCAGAAAGCTCCATGCAATAACCATATTGAGATGCTTTCCCAGTTACCAACACCTCACAAACATCTGAATCAAACATGAGGCAAGGACCTGGCATAAACCTCTCCTCTGTGGTTAATAAAATATGAAACAGAGCCTCAGTTCTAATCAGATTATCACATGAAAGGGGAAAACTTTTAAAGGCAAATTACACTAATTTAATCTGTATTCCTCTTTCAGAATTACATTAGGATTTCATCCCAGGAAATCCGTGACAATCCCAGAAGATCAAGACTTCTAAATACCAAACACCAACAGTTCCATGGTAATATAGTGATGGTTTCTTCACCTGTTTGGATGGAAAAGCTGAATCACAACATGACATCAGAAACTGTTGGGTGATTTTAGGCCAAAAAGAACAATTTGTTTCAAGGGAATTTCTTGTTTAAGAGGAAAAATGCATTGTATGATGAGAGCAGGGCAGAGGCAGGACTTTGGTGCCTGCTAGCACAGGGTACAGGGAAAGTCACCTTGGAGTGTAATGCAATTCCCAGACCATTCAAGGCCCAGAAGAAATCCATTTACAGCTAAGAACTATATAAATATCACATGCAAGAGAATGCCAGGACAGTAATGAGAGAAGGTGGGAAAGGAAAAAGGGCTATTAAGAGAGGGGAAATGAGGAAATACAGCTCAGGGATTCTTTGCTTGGATGAGAAGGAAGTTGTGAATGATGCCTGATGTGGGGCACTGTGCTTTGAGATGTTCCTCAGAGGGCCAGGGAAGAGATTGCAGCATGGCCTGGAATAAAATAAAATAACAAAAAACCCCCAACTTTCTTGCTTTTGATAATTCAGGATTCCAAATGGAAACTGGATGGAATAGAAGGTCTCATAAATTTAGTCTTAAATAGGGACTCAGCAGCAAAAATGATAATCAAAAATGATAAAACAGAAGCTTTTCTTCAGTAACTAAATATTCAGCTGGATAATCCCTTAGGATTCCTCCAATCCCAGATAAATTCTTGCCTGGCCCAAATCAGAGCACCCTTCAAGCCTTTTTTGTACCCTTCTGAGAAGTGCTCAAGGTCTCAGAGACCTTCACCTGTGCTCTGTTCCAAATAAGCCTCAGCCAGCCCTCTTGAAACGGGGAGAAACAAGCACAGGGAAGAGAGGAAAACCATGGGATATTGTGAGAGAACCCCACAACAGCTCCTACACTGCCTCACCCTGTCCTCATTACTGTCTTGCCTCCTGCCAGAAGTGGCTGCAATTGTAGCAGTCAGCTGGGAGCTGCCTGTGTGCAGCAAGCCCCAAACCTGCAGGATGCCAAAAGCATCCTCCAAAGCCGGGGGAGAGCAGGAATTGTCACATGGAGGGGCACCTCTTAACAGGGCTCATCTCGTGAGCCACTTCTGTGGGGAGACATTTTTGATTCTTTGGTGTAGAGAACTAAAATTAATCCCTTTTGGCAATTTTAAAGCTTATCAAGTTGGAGGAAAATTCCTGCAACATCCTTTCATGATGTACCAATTTCCATACAATTTGTGGCCCTCCAAGCATTTGCACAATAAGATTTTAACTTTGTTGTAGGAAACTCCTGTAACAAAACTCTGTATGAGATCTTACAAAAAGGAAGATTGTATTTATTTAAAAACAAATCTGATTACACTGACTGTAGTCAGTGAAATTCTCCCTCAGATACTCACAAGCACAAAGTGTTCTCTATCAGAATATTTTATGGCTCCAGTTCAGGTGCCCATCTTCTTGACACCTTCTATTTAGGTTAGTTCCTCCTCTTCACCTGAATGAAATCACACATCTGGCACTCTGGAGCCATTCACAGACTTTCCCTCTTCACCCTTGTCCAAAGTGTCCTTTGGAGCCACCACAAACACTTCTTTTTCCCCAATATCATTTTAATACAGCTCTGCATAATTTTAGTGAGGAAAAAATCCCTACATGTCAAGTTTCAGAAATAATTGTGGTATTAGAGCTACAAGCAATTGTAGCTGCAAACTGTTAGAAATTGGGATCTACAAAAAAATCAGCAAACAAATTCTCACTGTGCTATTTATGATGTTATCACAGAAAGCACCAAACTGTTCCTTGTAAAAAAAAAATTAAAAAATCTTATCTACTAAACACATTTGAGTCTTAGAACAATTCCAGACATGTGACATTGTGCAAAGAAGAAAACCCATGAATAGTATCTACCAAGGCTGAGCTCTGTTTTCTAAATAGGTGAAACAAAAGATCCTAAATTTCTTATTGGGGGGAAAAAAGTCAATTTTACTCAAAGAATGCACTTGTACACACAGATCATTTCATCAGAACTGTAGATAACAGTGTTTAGCATCTGTACCACAGAATGTTTAATTCATTTGCTTGATCTTTTAGTGCAAAGAAGTAGAAATGAATTTTGTGTGAGGAATAAATCCTGAACAACTCTCGAATCAGGGCACACAGCAGTGCCAGCACTCGGTCCCAGTAAGGACACCTGACATGCAGATTAGTCCCAACAGGAATGTTTTATTGATTATAGCCTGTCATATGACATTCCCCTCTGCTATTTATGTACAATTAGCATCAGGTTTCATCCTGGGCCACTGCCACTTTGGATTGAATTTTACTTGGATCCAACTGCATACACACAAATGAGTCTCCCACAGCCACATTCCTTGGTGTGGGAGCTGTTTTCCCTTGAAATTGCTGGGGTATATTTTCAATAAGGGCCTAAAAATGCTGCAATTCATAATTTGTGCCTTCAGCTCACTGCTTTCAAACTGCACACATCACTCATCTCAGGCTCAGTAACATTTCAGGCCAGGACACAGACGTGAACTCAGATTAAGGCTTTCTTTAGCTTTTCACCCAAAGATGAAGTTAATAGATTACAGTGGTCATTGGTACCTGTGTCAGTCAGCTCAGGAGAAAGGCAAGCTCACTCTGCCAGAACCAAGAGTAATCCCTACGAAAAATTACCAGGGTGGGTCAGGCAGCTGTCACTTTAAGTGCAGGGAGCAGCCCCCTGGCCAGGACAGCATTTTCTCCCAGGATGTCGAGTCACTCAATGCCCAGAGCTGCAGAACAGCAGCCCTGTGCTGAAAACAGAGGTGGCAGTGGAGCCTCACATGCAGCACTTTGGATTTCTTCTGAATCTGAAAAAGATTTTATGGTGTTCTTTAACCAAAAAAAAAGCCAAACAAAAACAGCAACAAAAATCAAAATTCCCATTAGTCCTGTGTGAGTCTATTTTTATTCAGTCATTTCAGAGTTTCCTAGAAAGGGACACATGATACAGTTAAACATCAAACTCTGTGGTCATGTGGGGATCTAATACTAAAATTAACAGAAAAGTTTCACCACCAGGTAAAAAGGGACAGACTCCAGGCTTTGCTCCTTCACAGGGCCACCACAGGGCCATGCAGAGTTAACCAGGATCCTTTTAATTACCATCTCTTCCACATAGGCTTTGTGTCAGGTGTATCAATGCACAACATTCCTGACTTCCCTCTTTCTCCTTCACTGCCCTGCAGCCAGCCCAGTGCTAAGTTTGAGGGTATTTAGAGGGACATACTGTGACCCAGCAAGCCCAGGGGGCAATAAACCCAATTTCAATACAGCCATCCACTCCTATGCTACCAGGGGACCAATAGCTTCTATTTCTACAGGAAGCTCAAGCTTTGTGAATCAACTTTGAATTTCCTAGAACCATAGATTTGGCTCCAAGTACACATATTCCAATTGTTTGTTTTAAACCAACCAAAGTTAAGATACTCATTTTGGAGTCAAATGAAAAAAAAAAGTTACCAGCTCCTACAACAATAAAAAGAAAACAGAAAAATTTGTGTTTTCTCGGTGTGGGGGCCCAAATTAAAAGACAAAGTCTTCCATCCAAATCCAGATAGTTTGTTTCAAAGAAAAAAAAACCACAACAAACCAATCTGTTGCCTTAAGCAAGATTTTTTTCCCCAGACCACTGGCTGACTACAGGGATAAATTCAATCCAATTTTTGCAGTCTCCAGCTGAGCCTGATGGTAGATCCCTTCTGCTCTCCCAAGTAGGTCACAGAGCACTCCCTAATCAGTACCAACGTGCCATTCTTTTAATCTGTGGCCACTTACTGGGCAGGGATGGATTTTAAATACGAGCCATAGCCAAAACACAGCACTGTGAACAGCAGTGAGTTCTGTCAGTGCTGGAGCTGACCTTGTGCAGCCTCAAGGAATGCTAAACAAGCCCTGCAAGTCCCTGCCAGGCTCACCCTGAACAGCTCCAGGGACACAGATAGTATCCAAGGCACTCTGAGAACAGCCTGGGCTCATATTGGCTGCTGCAGCCCCATTGAAGGAGTCATGCCAGAGGTCACAAACCATCCCTGGCAGCTCGGGGGGAGTCTGTTAAAACAGGAAAAGCAACACTCACTCACCTGCTGCTTATTTCTTGTCTTAAAGGCATCTAGAACTGTTAAAGCTTTAAGAAGAAACACTTTGCCTTCTCAGAGCCTGCCCAAGGTATTCTAAAAAGCAACAAAAGATCATCCTCCTGCTCACCTTTATTAATGGAACTGCACATTCATGTCTCAGTATCACCTCTAAGTGTTGTACACTGCAAGTTGGACATATCTTTCTTCAGTCAGTTTATATCACAAGAAAATTTGTGGTGATGCTGCTAAGTGCAGCCAGAACTGAGAACCAGGTTTCCAAAGGGAAGAATAATTTGGCTGTATGGCCCACAAAAGAGAAGGATGTAGAGAACAAGGAGATTCCTCTCTCTGCATTTTAGCCATCTGGTTGCTAAATGAAAGTTGTCTTTCCACATGAGGTAACTGGATGGCCTGTTAGAGAACAGGATTCCACACAGAAGGAAGCTCCCTAAGTGTAGAATTTGAGCCTGAACTTTTTTTGCCCTGCAAGTTTCTCAGAAAAGGCACTTTCCTGAACATACTGAGATGTCACAATGAAGTGACAAATGTCATCTTTACCTCAGTCTTCATGGAAAAGAGCATGATTAGGTATTTAACTAAATGGGGACACGGATCCAGCTCAGAATATTGCTCTTCTCTCTTTCACTGATATGGGAACAGAGCTCAGGAAAAGCTGTCAATGTCCATTCAAGTGGTCAGGAACAAGGCTAGAAAGTAGGTCTCAGCCCTTCTTCCATATGGTCACTTGGCGGTCACCCATGGACCTTATCACCATGGTATTTTATGCAGCAGTTCATGAGGAAGACCTAAGGCTAAGAATTTCGTGGGTAGTGCAAATCATGGATAGCACAGAGGTTTGGAGCTGGATTCCTGTCTAGAGGTTCTCCTGCTTCCATTACCACAAAGCTGGGCAGCCATTGTGTGACCTTGGAAAGGATGGGTTTTTCCTTACTGTAAACTGACTGTTCTGCTTGTATTTCAATAATGCCTCAAGTCTGAACTCTCATTCTAGCAGGTGCTGCCCTGACAAGAATACTATGGCATTATTTTTCTTGCCATAAAAAAATGTGTAGCTTAAATTAATGAAGTATTGTTATTCTCGTTTGGAGGGAATGAGGAACTCCTGTGTGAACAGCACATTAGAAGCACTGAAAGCATTGAAGCAACGTTTGAAACGCTGCAGTTATTGCATGAGGTTGTCATTACTGAGCCAAGTAATTCTTTGCTAGACTCGGTATTAACACGTGGCCTCTCACAGTGAAGGGATGTGCAAAACAGTAGCAAGCAGCTGCTAAATACTCAGTAGTCTGCAAGGTATATTGCCCAAGCTTATCTATACAGTTTCATTTTCATGCCTGCTATCAGCTTGTTCTAACCAGCATTGGAAATCACATCTCCAGTGATACTCTAAACTCACATTCTGAATTGTCTCTGTGCAGTGTCAGAGTTCAGCAACCAGTGAGTGATGCACTTCCTTGTATGTACAACTATGAAGGTTGCCCTGTATTTTAAAGTCACCCTGAATTGACAACATGCCTTGTCTGATACACTTTGAATTGCTCCAACTCTTATCTTTCCTGATTAGAGTTTCTAGACACATGCTGGTGTTTCAACCACTATAAAACATGTCTATATTTTTGGGTGTCTCTAAACAGAATGGCCAAACCACGTTCAGGTCCATGACAGCCCAGATTACTGCTGGTTTAGGGTAATAATTCTGCTGGTATTACTGCTCACAGTGCTCCCAAGAACAACAAGTTCCTGATCACTTCCCTGTCTTATCACTGCCTTTGTAAACTGCAGAGATCCACAGCTGGGAGAAATGATTGGGAATGTGGGCTAAGCTTGTGTATTTGCTAAAGGACTGCCTGGATCACTACAAGGTGGGCAAAGAAGAAAACACATATTTGTCAGGACTTAATTTAACATCCTTTGCAGGAAAGTCTTTGGTATTGACTGTGGCAAAGGCTGCATTCCATGAGCACTTTGAAAATGTCTCTGAACAAGCCAAAGGATGGAATAAGGGTAGATAAGTAACACTTCCTTACTACCAAGTCATCTGAATAAAAAGCTAACACTCAGCCTGTGCTACCAGGCCTTTTTCCATTGGAAATTAGCTTCCAGGACTTGAGCTAAGGGTGAGGGAGGCACAAACACAGCAGGAGGTGTCTGGCATCTGTGCACCCCACACAGCTCTAAGCCATGTGCCAAGGATGTGGATGACACCTCCCAGCTGAAGGAAGACAAGCAGGGAAGCAGAGGGATTTGCAGCTGAGGAGCCAGAACAAAGCCCAGAGCTTCTGCCAGACTCCTTCATGATGTGCTGATTCAGTCATTTAGGATGTCTGACCCTTAGAGTTCCTCACTCCCTCCAAATGAGAATAACAATACTGTACTTCATTAATTTAAGCTACACATTTTTTTATGGCAAGAAAAATAATGTCATAGTATTCTTGTCAGGGCAACACCTGTTAGAATGAGAGTTCAGACTTGAGGCATTACTGAAATACAAGCAGAACAGTTTACAGCAAGGAAAACCCATCCTTTCCAAATAACCAGACCCAAAATATGCTGCATGACCCACAGTTCCAGCTACAACTGTAACATGCATTTCAGGAGGTTTTCTTCCTGCACTTCCTTTTCTTTTAGAGGCTCACACCAGTTAATGAAACCTCTTTGTAACTGCAGCACATTCATTCACAAGGCATTGGGGAATTCTTACTTCACACTGGTTAAACAATTCACTGATTTGTTTACAGAAAAACTGTGCCAAATAGCTGGGCTGTTGTCATGAACCTTCACCCAGACCTTTTTTATAGCACTTACTAGAATGTAATGTAAAATTAAATCAAACAGCATTGAAGCAGTTCCTACCAAAAGTAGAAAGATAAATTCCATATTACATCCAGCAAACGAAATTTGGACGAACAGCTCTTTCTTGTAGATGAAAGACAGTTTTGCACTGGGATTTACCACTGATTTCCACTCCATATCCCTGTGAAACCCAAACAGCTACTAGGAAATATCATTGCCCAGCTGTGTATGTGTGCTCTGATACAATTCACAGGGAAGGACTAAAGACAAGTCGATTCTTATCAAATCCCATTCTATTTTTGTCCATCACTCTTCTCATACTGAGTCATGCTGGCTATCATTTTCATGCAGAATTATCATGCCTGACATAAAAATAGTTTTCAATGAAGAAATACTGATAAACCACAAATATTTGCAGTCTCTGGCACTACAAAAAGCAAATTTAGATTAGGGGGATTAAAGCAAATTTCCTCTAGTAAAGATACGTGGTAGATCACCCTAAACTCCCTCCTCCCCTCAAACGAGAGGAGCACTTGGAAGAAGAGCACTCAGCCTTTTCCACACGGACTGTCCCGAGCAGGTATCACATTTCCCAAGGAGCGGGGCAGTTCCTGCAGGAGCAGCGATTCGCAGCCCGGCTCAGGGCTGTAACTTTCCACTGCCCAGCCGGCTCCTCGCTGTGCCCCAGGCTGCCCTGACCTTTCCCAGCGCAGCCCCTCGCTTTGGGCAGTGCTCGTGCGCATTCCAACAGCCAGGGTAAAACCGGGAGAGAAGCCGATGAGACGGAGTAAGTGAAAGAATTCCAGCAGGAGAGGAAATCAGGGAGCGAGGTGGTTTGCTACACAGTTACTGCTGCAAATAAATGAGACCCTGATCCAGTTTCTAGTGAAGCTTGTGTTGCATTTACTATAAAGGAAGGAGAAGCAGGCTCCCAGACAGTTATTTTATCATAAGCAGGGCACACTGGGAACAGGCAACTTTTCAGTCAAATCTCTGACCTGACTGACACGTGTGAACCTGAAGCTGATTTTGCAAATCAGGGCCCTAAATACAAAGGCCCTGCTGAGAGGAGTAGCAATGTCTTACCTCCACACAGCTTTTTTAAAATAACTTCTCATGTTTTTTTAAAGACAACTTGAGGAGGAAGGATACACATACTTCTCCCTTTCCTGTTCTTCCTACTACAAAATGTTCTCTTTTGACATGTGACAAATCCACCTCCTGCTCCTCGTCCTGCCAGACCCCTAGGGACAGCAGCCAGCCTCCACCTGACACTGTTTGTACCATGCAGAGGGCTTCGCTCTCAAGTCCAGATCAAGAGAATCAGATGTCTGCTTTGAACAAATATTCACTCCTCTGTGATCCTTCACCTTTCCTTCTCTCACCTTCCAGTACAACAAACTGTCCTCAGAAGCACAAAGGGCTGGACCCTGTGCTGAGCTGCTTTAAGGTTATAAATGCAGGAGCAGAGAGAAGCCTGACTCCGAGTTTGCCGGGCTTTCAACGCCAGCTGTCTGTTCCCTGCTGTCCTGGAACATGGAAAAGGGTGGCAGTGCCACAGGAGGCATGTGAAAGACCTGGCTGTGTCAGCAGGAACAGAAGCCATATGAGGTCAAAGGAGGAGCTTGGATCACCTCTATGCTGATGCTAAAAGCAGGGCTGTACAGTCAGTACAGAAGGCAGCAAAAAATAAAGTGCAAGTTCCACGGTGGAGGGATGGAGGAGTTTGCTCCTGATGTGCAGAATATCAGGGAAGACATCAAGACAGAGAAGAGGGTTTGATGCAAGGCTTGGGGAGGCTGTCCCAAGTTTGTTAGGCCCTAGAGACTCAGCCTTTGCTTAGTTTTAATGACAGTAGAAAAGTAACAGAATAAACTTTAGTGCTTTACCATGACCAGTGCTGCCTCCACTGTGTTCTCAGACACAAAACATAACCCTGAGAGATTAATTCCATTTGATTTTAGTTACAGCTATGAATGTTTTACTCAAGGGGAACAGCACAAGACTTCCTGCAATCCTTCCTACTATCCTTTCTCTCCAACAGAGCTCCTTTAGGATGAACAACACCTGTCAAAAATCAGAGCTTTGTCTGTGGTGGAACCCTTGCATCCAGAACAACTTTCCTAGTGATCAGTGATCCACAATAACTAATGGACTCTGTAGCACCAAATTCAACGATTCCCATAATTCCCAGAACTACTGATTCTGTTCTAAGGGCATATTTTCTCCACTGGTAGTAATTTCTATGACTGACTTTTACATCAGTATTATCCAATCATCTCTCCTCCCAAAGGAGATTTCCCTTATCTTTTAACCTCATGACTAAACGACAGAAGGTATTAGAGTCATTCCAGTTGTTTTCTTCAAATCCTCCTGCAGCATCTCAGCTTGTCTCCACCATGATGTCTCCTGAAAAGAAAATCTGTGTGCTGACTAATCTGGGTCAGCAATTGGTGGCTGTTACTTCTTTTCCTGTCTCAGCAGGATGAAAGCCTGCTGTGTGGCACAAATCCTGCTGCAGGTGTTTTTATGGCAGTGGTGGACACTGGGGCCCTGCTGCTGGAGTTAAACAGAACCTGCCAGTTCCTGTCACAAAGAAACATTTACTACCACGTTGTCTTGCAAAGATCCAGCTCACCTGTGCTGGGAACAAATGCAAGACAACTGTGCTTGGCATGGACATGAGCCCATAAAGTAAGGGATGTGTATAAAAACCTTACAGATGTATGTACATATGGCACATGGAAGCTGTGGGACTTTTGCCAGTTCTATCCATGACAGCAAGATCAAAATGGAGAGGAACAGAAAATGTATTTGGAATTTAGAAGAAACAAAATTATTAGTGAAAAGCACTCCTCCACTTGTACAAATTTGTTAAAAACCATTGCTTTTAAATCACTGGGATACAGTAGTACCTCCTAAAAAACATTTGTATAAACTTGCAAATGTCAGATCGTCCACAGCCTCTCCTGATTCCAAGAGGTTGCAGACCAAGTGTGTTTAGCATATTTAAGAAGGTAAAAGTTTGCTTCAAACCTAAACAGCAGTTTCCAGCTTGCCCAGAGTAAAAGTGTGTTCTTTTCTTCCAGCAATACAAAGTAGGTTAGATTTAAATTCCAGTCTACAGTACTTCCCACTGGAGTGAATCTAACCCAAATTCACAGCCTTTTACAGATGACAAAGAGTGTAAGAGTAGTAACAACAGTCATTAAAAAGGGCATAAGAAGGAATATAGAAATCAGGAGCTTCTTCTGGTTTAAACAATGCAAATATGAGATGTGCCAGAGTCCTATGGGAAACATTTTCAACCTTGCTACTGACGGGAGCTGGGGACATGGAGCTGCAGCAGTTTTGCCCCTCTCAAGCTGTCAGACACAACTTGACATCTTTCTAACAATAATATAAAAAAAACCTCGCAGCAAATTCCAGCAGACTTCGAAGGGAAAAGAACTGAAGGAAAATTAAGAGCTATACACAGGAACGTGAATGCTGGAACCCAGCTGACTTCAAACAAATTACATGGACAATTATATGCTTCACTTGCATGAGTCAGTGCTCTGATCATAGTAGCTGTACTGTTGCAATAATTAACTATTTTTCCTCCCCATGAAAATTCATGTTAACTGTGCACTTACTGCAGTTCGCTTTCCCAGGCATAACAATCAGTCACAAAAAAAGCAAAGATGATTGTTTGGGGCATTTACCTGCAAGAGAAGAAAAAAATGTAAATACTAAAAAGCTGAGTATTTTAATACCTTTCTATATCATTGTATTTAATCCACCTTTTCATACTTGGATAAAACCATGCTTTTCTGAAAGCAACACTATTTTTGCTTAAATTGATATTTACACTTTGAAGTACAATCTAAAATCAAACTAATTTACTGTATTGTAATTTATTGTATACAGTAAATACAGTATTTACTGTATTGTAAATATTGTATACAGTATTTACTGTATTTACTGTACCAGGTAATATATTTTAACATATGCATATACATTTAGATAATTCCAAATTAAAGAATTTTAATATCCTGCCCATCCAACTTTTTGAAGTATATACAATTAGGTCGGTAACTATATGTATCAAAACCAGCACAAAAATACATTGCTAGCTACTTATACAGTATTTTTAACCAATAAATCTAAAAGCCCTTTGCAAATGAGGTAAATACATCTCTTATGGACAGGCTAAATCATGTTTCACTTGAAGCAGACCCAGAGAATCCTAATTTCCAGGCCAGGTGTCTCTCCTGTGGATTACACTTCATCTGGGAATGAGCTCTTGGGTGTGTAAGCAAGTGAAGATTCCAAACCCTTGAACATGATACTGAAGCACACAATATTCTAAAAGTGTAAAGGGTTTTTTCCCCACCAATAATTTCTTGGATTTTCTCCCTTTGCACAGAACAACCTTAACCAGAGGGACACTGGAGCATTTGTGGATCCGCTCTTTATGCCCTTGAGAGACAAATAAGTAAAAAGTGGCAATGAGAGAACAAATTATATTTACAAGCAGAATGCACACCAAATGTATTAAACTCACCAGTGATAACACTGATGATACTGAAACAACCACGAATTGAGTGTGACATCTGAGCCTTATAAAAACCCCAGAAAGTACAATAGCCTATTATGAGGCTGTAGGATACAAAGAGGTTTCAGCTAAAAGGCCTTATGTAACCCTGCACTGAGTTAGGCTGGAGTCTCCCATCCCAGCAGCTTTATAACTCCAGCCTTAACAAGGGAGCAAACATCAGAGAAAATCCCTAAAGGAGAATGTGTTTGGGGGGCTTATATTTAATTATAAGTGATCGTGACAAATATTGTAATTAGGAGTTATTACAGAAAGGGTAACAGGTCTGGACAAACCGCGTTGACATTCACAGCACACTCTACACCATCAGCTTGGACTGTTCCATTCTGTTAAAACATGACTGATCTACCTGTAAAAAAAATGTTTTCAGAGTCTATAAAAACAGGGATGAAGTTGTAGGGCACAGTTGGGAAGGGAGCGGTGGGGAAAGGGTTAACGTGTGAGTTTGCACTTTCAATTTAACATTAGTTAGCACTTAAAGACATATAATAATAAGCAGCGTTCTGGTTCTTTACAGCGAGTTTCCTTCTTTTCCCACACGGCACGCTTGAGTCAGTGACAGCTCCGGCTCCGAGCTGACCCGCAGCTCCCACCGGCACCAGTAGATGGCACAAACCATTTATTTCACTGCCTCCATCACCGGATTTATTGCAATGTCTCAGAAGCTGAGAATCACCCATCATCTTCAAAACAGTGCTATGATACATCCCTCTAACGTCAGAGCAGTCACTCCTTATAATCTTTAAATTAATAGTTTGTTCTAAAAAAATTAATATATCTAGCACTGAACAAGAATTGTATTATATACATGTAGATACATTATGTACCTTCACAGGTAAAAGTGAATATAGATAATGAGGAGAAACACCAGACATCAATTAACTACAGCAATTGATAAAATATCTTGTGCCTTAGAAAATAAAAAAAATAAATAAATTAGAAGGGTAGAAGTAATTCAAATGAGGCAAACCCCAGCCATCTATTCTAGAACTAGGTAAAATTTTAAAGAAACAGCAAATATTCAAACCTGTCAAAAACTTTAAGAAAATTTGACAAGGAAAAAAAGAGGCCTAAATATTTGTCTAAAGCAAAAAAAATTAATAGTTCATAATCAATCATACACTGTCATCTATGAAATCCACGTGATTTCTAAAGAACAAGAAAAACAGACACTAAAATAGTATTTATTATTTAAAAAAAGAATATACATGCTCCTGGAACAGTTGCTTTGCTGTTATAAACATGTTGGAAAACCCCAGTTCCTGGAAAGAGAACAAAAAAGGGAATTACACTGAAATGCAGGGCTGGGGAAGCAGCTCATGTTCTGTAAAGCACGACGCTTGCTCTCGTACAGTTGTGACAGAATTCCTGGAATTCTGCAGAAAGAAGAATCAGGCTGCCTGACTCCATTTTTAAAGTGGCAAATATAACCTATAGCTACCTAATTATAGGATTTAATGATACTTAATTTTATATTTTCAGAGAAATATTATGACATCATGTCATTTTACAGGGCAAACCACTTAGCTTAATAGCTGCTATTCACTGCAGAAGCACACATTAAAAGCTATGCAATCATATGGTAAATTATGCTCGTATCTCTTGGTCAAATTACAGCTTAATAACATGAGAAAAAACTGTAAATAACGTGAAGATTCATGGTTTAATTATTTTAATAGAAAGTAATTTATCAAATAATTATGAAAAATAAAGAAGCAGCCAGGTCTAATGGGCTGGAATATACAAGCAACAATGTTTTTCTGCATTAAGCCAGGAACTCCTGGACCAAAATGCTCGTAGTAAGAACATCTTAATTTTTCCTCCAATCCAGGCAGGAAAAGCACCAGGCAGTGCTTGTGTCTTCCTCTCCCACCCCTCATGAGACCCAGTGATTGTGCAGATCAGTCCAACAGGTTGATCTGAAAGGCAGATTTGGTTTTGGCAGGTTTGTTCCCTCCTGACCCAACCCAGGCTGTGCCACAAGCTCAGATGTGATGCAAGGAGAGAACAGGGAATATGCAGCCAGGAGTGGAAGAACTGTTCCACACCAAACCCTGCTTATACCAGATTAGGTGTGAGGCCCAACTGATTAAATCTGGGACAATTTAGTCTGGGACATTTGACAAGACAAGGTTTGAATGGCAACAATTTGACAGATAACCCCAGAAATAACAGACACCACTGTAAAGAAACCATATTAGCACAGCTAATGACTTAAGGAAATTTAGTGTCACGTTCCCAGAGCAATGTTGTGATGACATCATTTTGCATGGTAAATACCCCAGGTTTTTTGCTGGTATGGACAGCTGGGCTGTTTGCCTTAATTCCTGAGCAGCTCAGGTATCCACAAGGGTATCCAGGGAAAGGTGTCCCTGCCCAGGGCAGGGGGCTGGAACTAGATGGGCTTTAAAGCCCCTTCCAACCCAAACCATTCTGTGATTCTGCCTGGGAGTGACAAGTGCAAAAATGTCTCTTGTCATAGTTTATCACCTTTGCTGCTAGAGAAGTGAGACCCTAGAGAACCTGGTGGTGGCAAATACCAGTTATATCCTTGGTACACAAAGATTTTTACCTCCTTGTCCCCTTCTCACATCATTTTAAAACTCACCATGGAGGAGGTACAGACCCCTGGAATGGAATTGCTCCTACTCTGAAGGGCTGGTTTGCTGAGGAAGGCAACGATAGCAGCCTTCACAGTTTTGATCAGCCCACAAAGGGCTGAGGAGGGAGTCAGAGATAAAGTGAACAGGAAGCCAAGGCACATATCTGTCTGTCTCCAGGACCTGTGAATTCCCTCCTGCCTGGAGCTCTCTGCTGCCTCTCCACCTGACTCACCATTTCTCTGTAACACATTTGTGCTGAAATGAGCTGCCCTGAGCACACCTGCTAGTAGGGCTGTTTATAGTAACCCACCTCCATCTGATTTAAACATATTAGAGAATGATCATAGAAAAAGCTTAGCTGGCAGTTCTGAAGGGGAAAAAAAAAAGGTAGCAAGAGGGATTAGTCATGTCTGTAACCAACATGGAACAGTACTGATAGTCCTCCATGGTGGAACCAGGCAACAGTCACTCCACTTGCCCTGGAGATAAGAGAAATGTGTTTCCAGACTCAGCAAACTGTCACTGCTCCTCTCCAAAGCAGCACAGGGGTCACACAGGGCTGAGGTTTTGCTTCTAACCAGGCATCCTGTCAGAGGGGATTTCCTGATGGGGACAGAAAGCAGAGCACAAACCAAAGCAGACAAGCTGGGTATCTTTAGGAGTCAAGGGAAGTGGTAGCAGTGGACATTTCTCTGACTGCTGCACCAAGGGTATCTTTGTATCTCATGAAAATGTCCATATAAACACAGAAATGGATTGGAGCATGGACAACCTGAAAGCACTTAAGAGTACAGGAAAGCCTTTGCAAGGCCTGCACTGGGATTATAAGGCCAAATTCATAGGACAGACTTGGAATTTCACAGACCAGGATCCTAACAATGCTGAGAGAGGAGCAAACTGTAAAACATCAACATCCCTAACATCCCTAACCCCTTACTTCAAAATGCAAGTAGGAATTTTGCATCAGTAGTTATCTAAGGGCACATTTGCAGGAGGTAAATCTCCACAAAGCAGATTTTTTTGGGGGTTTTCTAACCCCACAAGGAGGCAGTTGGGAAAAGGGTTGAACAAAACTCAAATCCCATTGTCTAAAGAAGAAGGAACATGCTGGGTCAGAAACAGGCCAACAAGGCAACCTCAGCAGGAGATAGGAGGAGGATTAACAAGTGAAATTGCTATTTGACAATGAGTGTTGCTGAGATGGAAAGCACAAAGGGCTGGCTGACAAAAATAATTATTAGATTCACAAGTGTTTCAGACACAAGATGATGGAGCTGATGATTTATCTCAGCTCAGCAGTAAAATACCCTTGTTATTGGGTATTTCCTTACAAACCTGGCTGAACAGCCCCCTCCAAGACACAGAAATGCCATACATTAAGATTTGGTGGGAAGTTTTCTTCCAGTACAAATAATGGAACTGCTATCCTCCCAAAACTTCAGTAAAATTCTCTGTATCAACAAAGGAAATATGAACTACATTACAAAGGGAAGTTAGCTAAAAAATAAAAGCTATTCTAGGTCTCTGAGAAGACTTTAGAGGTTCCTTCTCCCAACACTGGGAGACAGAAATAAGCGTATTGAATTTGCAGACTGGTCAAGCCCCAAAAATTTTCCAAGGTCCTCAAGATTTTATTTTCTGAAGGCACAAAAGACACAGCCTTTATTGCTGCTGCAATTAGCTTCCCTGGGTCACAGACTACTATTCACAGAGCAATTACAAACTCAAGGGCTTTTCTCCAGTCAAGGAAGGGAAATAAATGCCATACTTACAGTATTCTAGCAACTCTTGCCACTGAGAATTTATTGTCTCAGAACAATGAAAATAAATGCAAAATAACTCAATTGATAAATGCTGGCTACAACCTCCAGAGGAAAAACAACCACCCTAAAAGCAGAATAAAACCTATTTCTTTGGAGCCTTGCCAGCTTCTCCCTGAAGCACACTGATTTTGGATGCCTTCCAAGGCCACCATCTCACCTGTTGTGGCAGTGGTCTTGTAGCAAACATGTTTGACTTCATGGTTTCAGGTCAAAAATATTTCTTCTGCAAGCATGAGCAAGCCAGAGTCCACAGACTTCTCAACTCTCACTTTGTGGGGAAGCTGTGAGACTGCTTTCCTACATTATTTTCTGACTTGGTAAATTTTTTGGGGGGGGATGTCATCAGTCTTTGGCTCTGTGTGTGCACTGTGCCTTCAACTACCAGGGCCTAAAACTTGTGGTACCTTCAATCATGGTAAAAAAATAATAAATACAAATCATAGCTCAGAGGTAGAAACACTCTTCTTTTCCTCTTGTGGGTAGCAATTGCAAAGCTACAATTAACCTCAATTAATAGGAAGGGTAAACTTTCTACAAAGAATATGCTGTTCAGGTGTTCTTAGTGAGAGCACTTGGCACTGCTTCATCTGTCTGTAACAGGGAGCTCTGCTGGGGTGAAAATTAAAGTGGCTGAAGTTTAATCCAAGTGCAAAGTAGTTTTTCCCCCCTGTACAAAAAGCAATCCTGCTAATAAAAGCTACCTTGGGAAGTTCAGGCTCTGTTTGGATTCTGAGTGCATCAAGGGGCCTTCATTGCCCTGAAGAGCCTCCCCTGAGACCCCCATCCCACACTGTGGCCACTGACACATTTCAGCTCAGGCTGAATTCCCTGGTTCTTCCCTGAGGCCTGTGCTCAGTCCTGCCCCTGCTGTGCCTGACTCCAGGACTCCCTGGATTCCTGACCTCCAGCCTGCCCCATCACCACACATTTGTGCCATTTCTGACACAGCCACCACATTTCTGCTGATCACTGGCCTGCACCCAGAAGCTGTGAGTGCCACCAACCCTGCCCAGCTACAGCAAAAGTAATTTTCTGCAGCCCTTACCTTAGGCAGCAATGGAACAATTAAGATCTTGTCCCTTGTTCTCACTGTTCCTTCCTCCTGTTAGAGTAAGAGATATTCAAAGTGCTAACTTCCACTCCACCTATGAGATTGGTGGAACTGACAGGAAAAGATCAACGTCACTAGAGAGAAAAAATTGGGGGAAAATTACTAAATCCTGACAGAACTGTCCCCTTCGTGGTTTCTACTGTACTAAGATTTCAACCCATCCTGTCTCCCTCACATCCCTTGAGATACATTTTATATTCTATATCCAAAATCTATTTCCTATTGGCTTTCTCAGTGTTAGTTGTGGTAACTATGCAAAAAATAGCACCCCATGCATGCTGCTTGTATGGGTTCTGTATCTATCCCATAGACCAGCAATATGTACCTTTAGTTTAATCTTTATGCCATCAAGCCAGGCTGCTAATTATTTACATATACTAATGAACTTTTAAACAGTGCTGCCCAAAGGAGAATATTCTGGACAATGCATTGTAGAAAAAAATAAATCACATCCCTTGAAGTCGAAGACTTTGACTTCATAATTTTAGATTTTTAATTTAAAACTTCCCTGTGCATCTGAAATGACTTTATGTATATCTGAATGTAACTTGGCTCTTTAGCTGTATACTTTTGAGGGGAGTTCATACTGCCTTGTATTTCGTACAACTGGCTCAGTGCGAAGGAGGGAGAGCAAACATCACATCAGTACCTGATCAGGTGGCCTTTGGCTTGGGAATGTCCTCACCCAACCTAAAAAGGAAGGTACAGCAGAAGACCTGAGTAAGAGAAAGATTGAGAAGATAAAAAGCTCCAAAAGCAAGAGGATACATTTGTCTTATTTTCCCCTCTTTTTTTTTGTATTCCCCTCAATTTTTGTATTTAAATTCCAGGAATATACATGTCCTGCACCCCCCTTCCCACTTAATCCTAGCTCCATACTCATCCCTACTGGAAAAAATGTTTTCTACAGCCACAGTGCTCCATATCCAGGTTAAAACTAATCACTTTTGTCAGGTGAGATTTCAGTGCTGGCTTAAAGCGTATGTGAAACTATGGCCTCATTAATCAGCAAATTTTATCTAATTACCAGAAGCCACAAGGGATGAACCCGCTGCTGTAACATTTCACAGCTCCCACTCCCAAACTCGATGGGTTGTGTTGTCCCCTTCCATCAGGCTTGTGACCCAAATACCAGCACATGTGAACAAATTCCCATCCCCCCTGAGACCCGGTTTGTATCTGCAATGGGCCCCAGCTCATAAATTACTGCTGCTCTGCAGGGTGAGTTCTTAATAGGAATTTCTCCTGATTTGGCAGCCCTGGCCCTACTTGCACCTCATTCCAGCTGGGGGCAGGAGGCAGAGGGAGGTGTAGGACCACGATGGGAAGATACAAACAAATCCATGCTCCTCTTGCAATGCTGTTCCCTGATCCCCACTATAGGCAACACAGCACCAGCTGAGGAGATGTCTTTGTTTCCCACTTGGAAAATCTGTTCCATTCAGGATTTCAGAAAATAGAACCATTTCATTCCAGCTAAACTCGATAGCTTGGTCTGTGTTCCTGTGACAAGCCATTAATCTATCTCACATACACAAGGATCCATATAGGAGAGGAAAAGCCTTGCTTCTGGACTACTCAGGGGACAACACAGGGCTTTTACAGGCCCTTATCACCCACCCAGCAGAGGAGGGCTGACAATGGCACATTTTCTTCCAGAACAATCTACTGCAGCCATTTCCCCCCTGCCAAGAAAACAACTGAACTATTCTGAAAGGTTAGAGATTAGACTACTTATTTAAAAGAGATGAAGAATAGATTTCAGCTTTCCTGTTATCTGTTTCCATGAGAAAATCTCCACGCTTGCCCCAGAGTTCCCCTTTTGTGTCTAGTCTAGACTATCAGAATAGATTTGACAATTATTTTTATTACATAACTTTGGGAAACAGACACTGAGAATTTGGTTATTAGAAAAATTCTGCTTCGAATAAGATAGGACAATGTGTGGCTTTTAAAAAGCAAACCATGAATGCCTCTATTGTTGGTTTGCTTTCAAACTTGATTTCTCAGTCTAGAAAAAAGCAAAAGCCATTAAATATATTTTAGATTGTGCCAAACAGTAATATCCATAGGAAGATTTCCTTTTCCTACACTTCTTCCTATGCATAAAGACATAGGGGAATTCTTCATGCAGGGAAAAATAGGATTTGACCTTAAATTGCTGTCCCAAATGATAGTAAAGTGATAATCCCAAACCAACACTAGATAAAACTCATGGTCACCAATCCACCAAGTTATCTATTAAATCATCAAGGCTAGACATCCTGCCAGTCACTCACAGTCAAAATTCTGAAGTACTTGTATCATCCTTTGTCCCTATTTGCTCCTCCAGGCTGGGTACATTTCATGCTCCTCTGAGGAGTGAGGTGTAATAAATCTCTGTGAAGCAGTTTTGTTGTGCTCATGGCCGTGATACTCCACTATTTACTGAAGAAGTGCCCTCACTGTGCCTCTCAGCTGGACAGCAGACACAGGCAGGCTTACAAGACATTTTCTGTTAAAAATAAGGCAGCTTTCCATGTGGTTTCTGCTAAGTACCTTTATATTAAACTATTTTTGGTGCTATTTTGTCTTCCTCCACAGTTCAACCTCCCAGATTACTTCTCTGTCCTGCTTTACACTTGGAAGGGATTGAAAAACTTGTTAGTGGTGTTAAATGGAACAGAGATTCCTGCTAATGGATTATTGATCATACTTGAGTGATCTTCAGAGTACCCCAAGCAGAATGCCTTTCTCCCCTCTGTATAAAAATCTAATATTAAAAATATTAGCATTACACGCTGATTATTTGCACGAGGGAAAGTATTAAGCACAAAGTACATTTCTGCTGTGAGAGGAGGTGGCATCTCTATTTTTAACCACAGGTTTTATAGGGTATTTCATCAAACTCACAGAACCCTTCACCAGAAAAAAATCAGTATAAAAGTTCTCCATTACTCGGCCGTAACCACGAACTTGTTTGGCTGCAACACATCACAAAGTAATTTGCTACCTCCCCACAACACCAATTTTAAACAGAGCAAGAACGAAGGACGTGGCAGATGAAAAGTGCAATTTTATTTCATGTACACTGTCCTAGAAACTTTTTTCAGCTTTCTGAGTTGTATCTGACAGGCATATTGAAACTAACCCAAAGTCCTTTTCCATCTCCAATCCAGGACATATTAGTTAGATTTGGGTTTAAGGCTAATTTGCTGTTAGGTGACAATTAAATCAGACCATATTTCTTTCCTACAGCTAGAGTCAAATGCCAATATTTTAGTTTCACTTCATAAAAAGTTAGCTTTCAGAAGTAACTTGGGCAACAGGCTGGTCAAAAAAATTGTATGTAAATATGAATCTTCATCTAAGATCCTGCCAGGGGAAAAAATCATCAGACTGGAGACCCTATGAATAAATACCCCCCATTTTGAACCAAGTTTGCAATGAGGTTAGCACGGTTAAAGGCACCCCAGGTTTGCCTCTGCACAGTGCTGTCACACTGTGCTAACCCAGCCTTTCCCTCTGGCCCAGCCTGCTCCCTGGAACTCACAGCACAACACATGCTTCCAATTACCCTTGTTCTCTGTGCAGGCAGCTCTCAAGACCTGCATTTCCCAAATCATCCAGGCCTAATTCCCCAGGAAGAAAACACATCCAGCATCTTTGCTGCAGTCCTAGGAGGAGAGAGGGAATGACAAAAGGCCTGTCCATCCACACAGACAAATCGGTCACCTAGACCAGCACTTTTCACATTTTGGGAAGTTACTGGAGGTATTTTGACCTCACCTTTCCTTACAGGGGGAAGTGAAGTTGGCTTTTGCCATGGAAGGTGTCGCTGACATCCTCCTCAGAAGTGTGGTGACCTCTGTCACACAAGGAATGTGTGGCAGCTTCTGTGGCAGCCCTGTGGTTTTTAGTCTGTGATGCCAAATTTCTCATTCTACACTGCCTACAGAATTGCTTATTGCTACCTGAACACAGAGCTTGCAGGGATGCTCCCTTAAAATAAAATTCTCCAAAGGATGCTCACAGGGGAAAAAGGATTCTAAGGATAGAAATACTTTTTTTTTTTTAGTTCTAATTTTCCCTTCACAGTGGAAAAGACCAGCCACAAAGGAATGTGATCAAAGACTAAGTTTAGTCACAGGTATGACAGAAGAGAGTAGCATTTTAAAAATACAGCTTGCCAAAGGCTGAACAATAATTTATGGACTGGAATAGAGAAATGAGTGAAAAGACACGTAAAGCTTAAACAAAAAAATCCCCATATCTAAAATCAAGGAGTTCACTGTGAAAAGATGAAAAGAACAATAACCAAGAATCCTAATAAATTGGATGGTGATTGTGTACATTCAAAAAGCTACAAGCCTGTCTTCAAAAATTTGGGAAGAATGTGAGATCTTTTCCTTCAGCACAGTTTTATTTGCCCAAAACTGAAAGCTGCAGCTTCCTCCAAATTGTTTCTTAGTATCACTTCTTGAAGAAAAACCTAAATAGTGATTTGGTTTCTACTCCTTCCATCCTTTCACCTCTTTCTTTTTCCAACATAAAAAAAGGTGTTGCTGATTTCCAAAATGAGCAAGCTAAAGGAGTTCATTTTGGAATGATAGCCCTATGCTCATCACCTGGGGAATACATTTTAATCTCAAGGCTGCTCACTACAGAAGGGAAAGGATAGCCAAGTTGTACATACAACAGCATGGAAGGTAAAGGCAATGCATTAAAACCACCTGGAAATGCTGAGGGACAGTTTGGAATTTAGGCTCAGTTATAAAGCTGAGACTGGGCTGAGATAAATCAGTTATAAAACAGTCTCACTTGGAGCTATAACCTGTATTTTATCCTGATGCGTTTATGAATTTGGCAGCCACTAAAGCCACCGATTACCATGGAAGTGACATCTACCACATTCACATGAATGCCCTGGATTCATACTCTGTGATCCACAAGTCCAGTTACAGAAGGATGCAAGAGACTGACTGTTATTCCAGAATGGACATTACTGTTACCTCTGGATATAAAGTAGGGTTTTTTCAGTTTAAATCAGAATAATGACTGAAAGTTATCACATGCCCACTAAATCATAGAGAGGACAGGGCTTCACCAATCTTGTAAATATCAAGAATTTACTAAAGACAAAACATTGATCTTTGGTGGATCCATTCCTCAGTTGCCATCTGGAGTCATTTTACTTGTTAGAGAGAAAAGATTGCTGCCTCAAAAGCTAAAAGATCAAGCAATGCTCCAAATAAAGACATTACCACAATGAAGTTAGCAGGTCCATTTTAAATACAAAGTGGACCTCAGTAACAGACAATTGCCCAGAGACAATTGTTAGATTTAACACTGTGTAAAGTTTATTGGGGAGAATCAATAGTCTCTGCCAACAGCATTTAGAGCACTGACACCACGGAATATTTTATCTCAGATTCCTGAACCTTTACAGTTTGACTGCTATTTTGGAACACAAATCCTACTACCTTTCCTTAGAAAATACCAAACCCTTAAGGTGCCTTAAAAGTTGCAATGGGTTAGGCCCAAAATTTAAGCTAAGAAATTGTATCAAAAGCAGTAAGGAAAAAAAAAAAAGTGCAAAAAACCCCCCAACACTTTCAGAACTAGTGAATGTTTCAGAGATTACCAGATTGGGTTTAACAGAAGGGTGACAACTTGGGGTTTGCCTCCTTGCAAGATTTTATTAACACGGCTTTATGGTAGTCCTTGTGTCAGCAGAACAGCTCAGCAGATTTCACACCGTGTTTCTGACAGAGTCACAGCATCACAGAAGATGCTTCACAGCTGCAGATTCTAGAACTGTTCCTAGAGCTGAGCCTGACAGAATTTGTGCCAATTTCCTTACAGTTAAACAGTTCTTGAAGAACAGCTGATTTCTCTTAAGTTATGAGTATTACTTTATAGCTATATAATGCAAAAGGAGTATTTCTATCTCACTGTGCTCACTTGTTTACATGCAGAGTCCCAAGTTAAAGACTTCTCACAGTAAAAATTTTGTAAACTCACTTATTTGGACTTTACTAGAGGAAGGGGGAAATTTCTTACCTTTGTCTTCTGACCTCATGTCAGCATCAGCACAGTTCACATGAATATGGCAAGCGAGATTTGGCTAACAGAAGAATTCAGTTATCAGTGAGACACCAAAAAGATGACATCTTTAAAAGACTGCACATGGAGAATTTGTTCCTTGCAATAGACAGCATTTTTTCCCCAGTGGTTTTTTTTCCATTTCCTTCTTAGAATCTGTTTTTCATGGATTTGTACATACTGTGAAAAGTTACTCTACAGTCTGAAGTTTAATGCCTAATCCTTATTGAGAACTATTTTAATTATCTCAAAATATTGATGAACTGTGTTTACAGCTCATCACTTTAGGAAGTTTATTGATGAATACATCCCTGTCTGGCTTTTCCTCAGATATTTCATTTCCCAACATGTTTTACACATTTCATACCTTCACTCTCTCAAGTGTTAATTACCAATCATCTCTGAAATTGTGCCCATCTGTTTACAACACATTGATAATGACATACCCAGGTTGAATTAAAATATTCTTTAAATGTTCTTGAGATTACTTCAGGCCACTGCCCTGCTGCTGTTCCAGGTGGTGCCCACAGATACTCCCTAATTTTGTTGTCCTTTCCTTTGCCCCGTCACCAAGCAAAGGAATATCTAATTTGCTCTCCACTTTCTCCCTCAGCTCCATTTTCCAAGTTTTCCCCTGGACTGAACTTCTCACTTTATTTTTCCCAAGGACACATCAGTTTTTATTTCTCCTCTACACTCAGTTACATTCAATTTCCTGTTTGCAAGATTTTTAGATTATGTTGTATTATTTCTTTCCACTTGTGTTTGTAACACCTGACTTATGATCATCTGCAAATGCTGTTAATATTCTTCTTACATCCAGCCTCTCTGCAGTCACTGATCTGGGACATTCATCAAAACAGACCAGTTGCTTTCTTCCACATAAGAATAAATGAAATTAAATGCAAAATTTGTTTGGCCAAAGACACGGTAAAAGTGGAGTCAAACAAAAAATAATTAAAGAATTTAAAAAGTACATTAGAAGCTCTGCTAAAGAAAAAAGAAGACAATTTAGAATGACAGCAGATGCTCAGCAGATCCCTCAGAGAAGAGGGATGCTCAGGCAGGATTAGTTCTGCCATTTCTAGAATGACACGAAGCAAGAGTGGAAGGACAGAACAAATTCTCTGCATTCCTTTCATTAGCCAAACATATTTCCTGGTCCTATCATGTCAATAATCCCAGAACTAAGTGGGACAGCTGCAGGAGAAAGTGGAAACTACGAGGCATCTTTCTGTGCTTTGAGAAGAAATCTTTGGCAAAGGACACAGCGTGGTAAAGTGAAAACTCTGCAGGTCAGGACACGCCCCCCATAAAGGCATGGATGGGGAAAGGGCCTTTCCTGAAGGATGAGGTGGAGGCTGGAGCTGTTTACAATGACACTCATGACATTAACAGATCGTTTTAGTTGTGTGTTGCCCAGACATCCTTGAAAATTTACAGCTGGCAATTTCCTCTGAATGCCTCATTCCTTTCACTTCAGCCTCACTCAACACCTGCCTTCTCTTCGCCTTATTTCTCCAGCTCTATTTTTCTCCCTTCCCTGGTCTTTCCATTTACAAGTCCTACTTCACCAGTCAAGAAATTATGACATCAACTTGATCTTTTTCTCTTATTTGTATGCCTCCTCCTGCTATCAGCACCTCAGCTTTCCTGGATGCACAACCCCTAATGCTGGCACATCACCCAAGAAAATGATACTGGTTCTGAAAAACCAAAAGGACCACAGCTAAAGGAGATGATCTGTTAAAGTAAATTTAAAGGAAGGGTGTCCAAAAACAAACAAAGCTTTAAAGAGTAAAAAAACCTGCATGAAAGATAAAAGGAAGAGCTCTCTAACTTCAGGGTGAAAGCTAATAAGCACTGCTTGCCCATCCACATAACCTTTATTTTGTGACACTCCCAGATCATGGTGGCCCATCCCATCACCCCTGAACAGCGCATGCAGGGATTGGACAAGCATCCAAAATATATTAACTCCCACAAATTGTGGGGCCCTTGTGAAGAACAAATAGACTACAAAAGCTTACTTATTTAATTCTGCCCATAGAGTTTCCACTCCCCACTTCAGTTTGTGCTACTGGGTCTCCCCTCACTCATTTTTTTTCCAGGCTGAAGCAGCCCAGCTCCCCCAGTCCCTTCTCCACCTCGGACATGGGCTCTGTTGGACTTGCACAGGGTTTTCCATCACTTTCTTGTAGTAATGGACCAAAACCCAGGCATGGTGTGCCAGATGCAGCCGCTGAGTGACCAGCAGAGAGAAAGAATCACTTCACTTGATGTCCTGGTTATGCTCCTTTTGATCCAGCCTAGTGTGCAGTTAGCTTTTATCACTACCAGGCCACACTGCTGACCTGAAACCCAAGCAAATTTTTCTATTGATTCCAACAAGGCCGAAATGCCAGACTGAACATCTAATAAAGGAGCCAACAGACAGGGAACAGTGGCAACAAAACAGCAAGCATAAGCTTACAACAACTCCTGATAGCGTGTGTGGGAGAAGAGTTGTGATCAGATACACCCATCCTGCTAAAACAGCTGCTTTTTCCTGACTGCCCTGAGCTCCTGAACCAACTTTCACCTGGCTCCTTACAGAAGGGAGATGGGAAGTGATCCGTTTTCCCAGACCACAGCTTGCAGGAAGATAGGGAGGCTATTTCTAAAAAAAATTAACGTGTTATTTGAGATAACAGAGGCAGTGATAGTGATGAGGCAGGAACGCTCCCCTACTCAAGCACAGGATTTAGCAAACAAACTGGCAGAGCCAACCCCTGCTATGTTTGTTACTCCTGAAGTTTATTAAAACCACATTGCAATCTGGGGCATTACCAACACCTGATGCAACTGTGAGGCTGCATCGACTACCAAAATAGTTAAAATCCATTTAACAAACTGATTTAAGGATTTAAACATTTGTCTCTTACACACACACACTAAAAGAAAATAGAAGTGAACCTTCTGCACAAGCAGAAGGAGTTAAAAGAATCTGACTTTTTGGTCTCTTACATCAGTTTGTTTTGAACACCAGAGCTAGCTAGAACATCAAAACACACATAGGAACTGTTTATTCTACGTGCTAGAGTTACAGCCCTGCTTTTAACCCACCAGCAGCTTGCTATGCCTGCCCATTCTACTGGAATCACTTTCAAATTCAATCCCAGCAGCTCCAGTGCTATCTTCAATTACAGTCACTCTGCAAAAGCCAACCCACCAGAGCAAGACAAACAAGCTGAATTAAACAAAGCACTGTTACCACCCTGACACAGATGTTAGCAGGATGCAGTTCCTTTTAGGCATGATAAAAAAATAAAAGAGACCATTCACATTCCAACTCTTCAAGTCTTAAACGCTGCAGAAATTTTTCCAAGAAACTTAACTGAGGAATTAAGTGCAGTAAAACATCACATTAAGCCAGTATTACATCACCCAGGATCTGATTTGGCACCACACGGTCTTGCATCCTCTGAGATTCTGCCCCAAACAAGAATGTGTATTTAAATACAAGATTTCCCCAGCTGTCGCAGAAAGAAAGTAAGGAAACCACATAACACACAGCCACAAAATGAAGGCTGAGGGACTGGAATCCCCACAGCACTTCTAGAATTGGTCAGGCAATCAGAACAGTGTAAGTATGTGTAATTGTGTTTATTTATTCAAGTATGTTATGGTTTTCATTGTACTGGCAATCTTTTGGGGATGACTACAGATACCTAACTTTGAACCATTGCATTACACAGAAGGTACGGATTTAAAAAATCGTATGGAAAAAATACAGGTTTTGAGCCCCATCCAGCAGCTACATGGCTGAGCATACACGATCTGTAAAGTTAGAAAGCCAACAAAGGCTTCAAAACCGTGCAACTTTCCTTTTTATGACTTATTAGCAACAGCACAGTACCTGCCTGCTAGATACAAGCTTCACACCTAGGCTAATTTAGCCACTCCTCCCATTACTCTGGAATAGCCTACACATAGGCTACACATGCAGCCAAAACACTATTTCTTTTCCTTTTAAAACTGTGCAAAAGCGCTTAAGCATCCCTCCCATACTCCCAGCCACAGCACAGGTGAACACCACCTCAACGAAGCTATAGAGAAAGTTTCCTTTGGAAACCACCCAGAGGGCATTCCACAAATCAAAAGTATCACTCCCATAACAAGTTTCACTGACCAGCGTAATGCCATCCCAAAAACAAAGTAACTGCTTCAATTTAAGTGGTGAAAAAGAAAGTTTGTTCCTAGAAGAGTATTTAAATACTTCCTAATAGTAGCCTCCTCGTGGAAGTGAGTCATTAAGTTTCTATAGCTATTGCTTTCTCAAATAAGGAGGTAAGAGTCTGAGGAAATGCATGTGTAGGTACAGAGTACATTCACTGATAGGAGCTTTTCCACGTGAAAGTTGGCAAGCACGTTCTCTGCTCCTTCAGGCAGCGATGAGATGTGCAACCATAGCCTGCTGAGTTTGTGTAGCCGCTGAAAAGCCCTAAGACCACCCCTGTTCCCGTCAGGTTACCTGATACACCTCACACAGCTCGAGATTTGGGTAAATCTAAAGCCAGCCTTGCCTGAAGCACACTTTGGAGGGCAGCTGCAAGGGGCTGCAGCAGGAAGCTGGACACCCATGGATAGAGGCAGCGCAGAGGGTGGGACACACCTCAATTGCGATCTGCACAGGCTTTGGTGGACAGCACAGGACTGCTGGGGTAAGGGACAGCCAGCACCCACCCTGGGCTGACCCCTCCTGCTCGCAGAGCCCCCTCTGCAGCTGAGATACTCTACTCCACTCCACCCCAGCGAGAGACCTAGAGGGGTAATGCCCACCATTGCCATACAGCCTCCTCACACAGAGTACCCCCATCTCCTCGCTGCACCCCCGCGGAAACAGCGCCTCAGCACGAACAGGATGGTGCCCGAACCCCTTCCCCTCACGGAGCAGAGACCCGAAGCCTTTTCCTCAAACCCCTTCCCCTCACGGGCCAATTCCGCGAGCCTCCTCCCCTCACGGGCCAGGCCCCTGCGTCCCTTCACCTCACTGAGCAGAGCCCCGCGAACCCCTTCACTCCAACCCCTTTAGCTCACTAAGGAAAGCCCTCCTGACTCCCTCCACCTCACTGAGCACAGGCCCTCAACCCCCTTCACCTCACTGAGAAGAGCCCTCCCGGACCCATTCTCCTCACACGGACCAGCCCTCCCGAGTCCCTTCCCCTCACGGACCGCCCGCTCCGCTCCCGCCATTGCCCCTCAGGCACGCGCCCGGGGGCGCCCA
>VZTH01011480.1:647846-688249 GCA_013397815.1 Aleadryas rufinucha
GGAGGAGGAGGAGGAGGAGGAGGAGGGAGGGGCTGCGGGGCCGCCGCGCTCCGCAGGGCCCCGGCCCGCCCGACCCACCGCCCGGGCCCGTTCCCCGCCGGGAACCGGGGCCCTGCCGGCCCGAGCCGGGAGCCGGAGGAGCTGCCCGGGAGCCGGGGCGCTGCCCGCCCGCCGGGGCGCTGCGGCAGGAGCCGGGGAAGGGCCACCGCGCTGGGTGGGTGTGAGTTATTTCCAGCCGAAAATGAACGCTCCGAGGTGTCGGGCAGATGTTACTTAATCCGTCTCGTCCTTTCCTTCACGTGTGTATGAAGGAGCGAGGGGAAGGGGCGGTTTCGTTGTCATTGCTGCTGTGTGGAGTGTGATGCGAACGCGTTTGTCGTGCGCTGCGTTTCAGAGCCACTCACCCCTCCTGGGTGGGATTTACAAGTGATGCAGCTAATTCCTTGGAAGAGGGAGGCGATTCATTTGCATTGCGTGCTTAGAAATGGGGCACAGTGACTCTCCCAGGGTGGGTTTGGTTTGGTTTTTTTTTTTAGTCGCTGCCCCCAATGAGCTTTAAATATCTGGGTTGAAGGTGCTGTAGGATTCATGGTGAATGCTCAACATTTCTTACTATTAAATGCCTGCTGTTATTCCTGTGTGCTACATGCCAAAATGAATCGGGTCTACCACAACAAGCTAACTGTTGTGTTAAAGGTCCAGGGTCATCGAGAGTTGGGATAACTGTGTAAACAGTGCTGTAAATGCAGTTCTTTTGACCTTCGGTAGATGTCACATTCTTGCTATTTTGTAGTTCAGATTTTTTTCTGGTTTTTTTTAGGTTTTCTTGGGGTTTTTTTAACTTTTCGTCTTTTGTTTCTGTTTGCCCATTTATTAAAGGGCTGATGAGTGGTGGTTCTTGGAGCTGAGGCTTAAACCTGTTCCGGAGTTCAGGCGTGATGGGGGAGGGAAAGTGTAGGAGTACAGTAAATCAGAGATTATGAGCTTCATGTGGGTACAGTGTTAGGAGTGGGAGATCGAGCTGGTTGCAGGTGGTGGTGGCCACAAAGCCGCCATTTCTGCGTTTCGGCTGGCGAAGTAGGTAGGTCATTTTGAAGATAATGCTGGGAGTGGCGAAGGGCCCTATTCAAAACATTTCCTTTCTGCTTCCATGTGGTGAATAACTTCTCTTGGTCACGCTGCTCCTCTTTGGCGCTCTCAGGGTGGCCCGAAAACCACCGAAAGAGGCTCAGGGCTGAGATGAATGGGCCTACCTGAGGAGCGACTGGTTCTCGACATTTATTGTAGTTTGAAAACCGCTTTCCTGGCTCCCGGCTCAGCCGTGGAGGCCAGATGTGGACAAAAAGGGGCGTGCCTGGGAGCACGAGTGGCTGGGGGAGCATTAACTGCTCTGAGCCTCTTCATGGGTGCAGTTTCTTTCCAGTGGTGCTGCTCACTGCCCTTCATCGGCCAGGTGACATTTTCAGCCTCCTCCTGAGTGAAAAGAATGAAATGAAGAATGAAGTCAGCCTTTCCTGCTGTTGTGTTTCTTGCTTCCAAACTTAACATTGCAATTTTGAAAACATTAGGAATTGAAAGAGTGACATGGAGTGTTAATTTTAATTTATTTTGTTCTCTCTTTGATGTTTATTTTCTCCTGGTTTTGCAGGTACATGTAAAAAGACTTAACAGGATGTTGAGATGAAGCCCTTAAAGTGGTTGTGTTAGTGTAGTAATATTGAGTTTTCTACTTCAAAATCCAATTAAGATATTTGGGTTTTAAGCCATTTTTATATATAGAAATAAAAGAAGTTACTCGACACTACTTGCAAATACACATTTCTAAACAAAAGATTTTCCTTGTCTGAATGCTACTGCAAGACTTTCACTTAATTAGTAATTACTAGGGTTGAGGCACAGGTTTGTCTTGCTCCTTACTTTTGAGCATGACTTAAATACATAAAGCATAAAACGAATTCTTACTTACACACAGAGTTATTTAGTAAGAGCAAATCTGACTTTATGGGGTGTGTTTCTGGAAGAGTTTCAGGTTGTATCTCTGTGAGTATGCAGATGGCTCTGGTGTAACTTTTCGATTGATCTTGCACTTGCCCAGGCTTCTGGCTGTTTGTTAAGTGAGCAGTTCTGTGTGAGATTTGGAGGTTTACAGGGTTTGAAAAGGAGGGTGAGTGGCACAGAGGTGCTGTAGATGGCAGGGTGGGAATATGTGTTAGAGTTGCCATTGGCTGGGAGAAGAAGGCAATAAACTTGATTAGGTGTTTCACACGTGAGGGAGGGTGCTGTGAAAAAGGTAGAGTATAACTTTACCATCAAAAATTCTATGGCTTCTGGCTTGTTTCCCTGCTGCCCATGAATGTCTTTATCTTGCACCGGTCTCTGGCTGGTAAAGAATCTTACATGCACACCCCACCTGACTCCCTTTGCATAATATCAAGGCTGCTCTACCTAGGACAAAGAGTTAATGCATGTATCCCTGCGTTTAGGGGGCCTGAAACCTCCAGTAGAATTCCATTTCAGTTTGAAGTGATCTCACGTGGCACACAGAGCAACCTGCTGATTTAACAGTCCCTTTGCTTCGTGTTCTCAAAGTGCCTTCAGTCAACTTAGTTTCAGTGGTAGTTTTTGACTTGGATGTGGTTAACTTGTAAGGTGGTTTTCTTTTTTTTTTTCCCCCCAACTATTTGAAAAATGCCCTCTGGCTAATTTCTTGCTCTGTGTGTAGATCACGTTTCACCTCCATACCCAAGTGTTTAAAAGCTTTTGGAACTGAATCTTCTGAATGTGCATGTTGGCCTTGGGAACTCGATACTCGGCTGAGATTGCCAGTGTGGGTCTTGGTTGTAGTGACACAAGGCTTTTCAACCAGCAAACGTGTTTAGGGACTGCTGGGGGCTGGTACCTGCTTTGAAATAAGCTCTGGGGTGCTGGTAACACAGCCCATTCCCTAGTCAGACTGTTATTCTGTGTTTTACCTGTTGAAGACCCTGAGAGTTGAGCTGGGATAGGAATGTGAATTTTTCAGGAGGGAAAAAGAGAAGTTTGTCCTGGTATGTGCCTCACAATCAAAGCAGTGTTGTGTTCAGTGTTATCTACTACTGCTAACATAAGCATCTTGTTTCAGTGAGACAAATGAGCTAAGTTGAAGCACTTGCTTTGCAGCTGCACCTGATCACAATTTCTAATTAATTGATCAAGTTTTTTAAAATTTATTTTGCAGTAATCTATGCCAGCAATTATGACAATGTTAGCAGACCATGCAGCTCGTCAGCTGCTGGATTTTAACCAGAAACTGGATATCAATCTCTTGGACAATGTGGTGAACTGCTTGTACCATGGAGAAGGTGCACAGGTAAGGTGGACTTGGAACGTACATTTATTGACCTTGTTTAACCTTACAGCAAATCAGCTGAGCAAAATCAGTTCACTTCAATAGCAATTAGTAATATTACTGAATTTACTGAGCTAGTGACTGGAATATCACTGGCAGTCACGTGAAATGTGAATTCACATTGAAATGACACTTGGAGAAATGTTTGTTTGGTGTGTGTGTTCATTCCCAGCTTGTCTTCTGCTGTTGAGAATTATTTGCAAATATGATTTGGTAAGGACACCATGCAGCTCACCTTTTCTGATTTAGTTCTTCAGGAGGGTCTGAGCTACCTGTTCCTTGTTATCATGGACAGGATTGTGAAGCCATAAATGTAATGTTCACTTCAGTGAAGAACTGTATTTCAAAGAAAAATCTTAGTGATGTTATTACTGTGTTTGTATTTATAAAGAAGCATGTCATGCATATTTAATAGAAGAGTTTGTTCTTTCTTGTGTCTGGTCTTTTTTATTTCCCATTACAGTTTGCACAGGTTCTTCTTGCACTCTTTGGGCTTACTGCAGATTGTGAAGTATTGAGTTGAAATGGAGGGACTGTGCATTTGTGTGTTTGCATATATTGCCTTGAAAGTGCATCTTGTATTGCTTTTATCTATGTCTTGAACTTCTTTGGAAACAAGACTTAAATGTTGAGAGCGAGTATTGCTACAAAGGGTGTTGGCATAGTTCCTCTTCTGGCAGATTTTAATTGTTCAGGCTCAACAAATTGGGAGTTTCAGTGTCAGGCATCTCTTACTGAGATAGTCTTGCTCAACAATAAGTGAATTAAATGGGACAAAGTAGCTGATGCTTTTCTGTTCTTTCCAGCTGTTAGAATAAACAATGATATGCACTTGCATATACTTTCTTTGTGTATCTCTTTAGGGGAAAAAAAAAAGCTTTTGTAAAGCTTACTAATGTGAATTCCAATAGGTTTTGAAATACCTTGTTGTTTTTTGAAATATTTGCATTTTGAGTCTCCTAAATTCAAATAGTTACTCGCTGTAGTTTAAGTGCTTGAATGACAGAAAACTCCTTGTAGCTTTTGCCTTAAAAGTATGGACATCTGTAGCATTTGTTCTGTGATGTGCTGTACTGCCCTGCAAAACAGGTGATGCTTATAATATTGTTTGGTTTGAAGAGAGTTGAAAAAGTTGGGCAGGTTTATAAGGAAAATAAAGGATTAACACTAAATACAATGATCAAATTGCCATTGTTCTGGCATTGTGAGAGGTTGCTTCACTTAAAACAGCTGGAAAAAGTCTCCAGTATTTAGAAAATCAATGCAATAAGAAGCAAAAATTCAGGAGGTGGTGTTTAACTGGCAAAAGTGACTTGTGATATAAACTTGTTTTAAATACATGTATTAACGTGTGTCACCTCAGTGAAACTTCAGTCAGCTATTTGAGTACACTTCCAAAGTGGAGACATTTCAGGGAGGCTGAGCTTTTCCCTCTTCCAGGGGAGTTCAAAGGTTCCTGCAGGAAAAAATAGTTCTCTCTGGAGTCTGGCAGCTCAAGTCCTGTGCTAAAGGGTGACAGGAATAATAGGAGTTCAGGAAACTAAATATTAAAATTGGGAGATTACCAGTGGTTTTCCTGGAATAGGTCAGGGTAATGTCAGGGTAAAACAGGTTTAGAATGCAACCTGAATGGCCTGTGCTGAACTTGCTTTCAGATTCACCTGCCTCCTCCTTCTGCTTAGTTCTTATCTCTGCTTGCAAAACTGTTATCTGCTGATCTATATTAGGCAAGAAAGAAGCTATTTTCTGTCCTGGAGATTTAAGGGGTTTTTTTCCCATAGTTTTTTTGGGTATACTTCTCTGAAAAGAATGTCCCCACCCCAGTGCAACACATGACTAAGGAGATTTCATTCAACTCATAAATGTTTACCTGGACTCATCCCAGCCTCTTAATTCCATTGATCTGTTAGATCTTCACACGTCTAGAAAGATTATTTGCAAATTTCTTTTTGGTACCAACAATACCACGAGGCTTTGTTCTTGATTAAGCATTATTATTAAATTTATACTGTTTATGAAACTACAGAGTTTGATGTCCAGAAAAGGGGTTAGTGGGTATGAGAGCAAAGCTCTCAGTGCTGGGAGAAGGATATGGAGTGTCTGCTTTGTTGGTGCTGAAATTTGATCCTGGGATATGTCACCAGTATTAGAAGCAACCAGGAGGCCAATATAAAAACACACTTTCAGACTGAACCTGGAAGTAATACAGCTATTCCTTCTTCTTAAAACTTAGGTGTATTCAAAGTGCTGGGTTTTCTGTTTGTTTTCTTATAAACTGTGATGTCATCCTGTAACAATATGGCTGTACTGGCTGTGGCCTTAAACAGAATATTTGTGTGGTGCTTCTCCATATCAAATCTGCAGGGATTTACTTGCTGCAGTTGCTGCACTGTGCTCAGTTATATCAAGTAGGGGTGCAAGTAGTGTTGTACAGATAGTTTAGACATCTTTGCTCTTTTCTGTTGGAACCTGCAATGTTATTTTATAAATCACACGCCAGTTTTGTCTGTTTCTTGCATTTTATGTATATAGATTTGGGGTCTTGATTGGGTTTCTGTGTTACTGCAAAGACATGTTTTCCTACACCAGTTGATGATTAGCTCAAGTATGTACTTGGATGAGACTAGACATCTGCATGGCTGTTGTAAGTTCTAACTGTTGAAGTTAATCCTAAAGTAAAGCTTTAACTGCTTTGCAGCTCTGTCAAATTGGCTCTACAGGGCAGTGAAAGAATGAACTAACTTCTGTTAATTGTGTTGTAAAATGTCCCTCTCGTTGGTGAGGCAGTGCCTGATGCTTGTAGGGGATTTGCAGCAAGATTTGTCAGTACACTGCATTTTTGGAAATGGCTGACATCAGTTCTGCTCCCAAAAAATTCTTATGGACATCCAGGCTTTTGAAAAGGATGGCTAAAATGAATTCAGCTATTTCAGTGTGTAATTGCTTCAGATGAGGTTTTCAAGAAACCACATTATCTAGGACAGTAATTGATAATGTCAGTCCCAAGGAAGAGCAAGCCATTAGCATGACCAACTCCCTCCCTCCCACCAGTAGGTTTTTATTATGGTTTTGTAGGTTGTTAGGTACACCAAGGATCCCTCAGAAGTAGGGATTGGAAACCTCTAATGCTGTGCTTTGTGGTTCTTTAGAATAAAATCAGCAGTTCCTACATCAACAACTTTGCAGCACAATACAGTGCTCCTTAAAGCTGGCAGCTTTGTATGAGTGTTCCCACTGGAACTAGGAAGTTTGGGTGCCCCAGAATGAAGTTTTTATCTCGATGATTTTGTGGAAAGGGACAAAACTTCATTCCCTAGTAGGTTTTCCCCATAATGTGTGCTGTTCTTGCATGTTCACTGCTGGTCTGGATGAATCATTCAGGATGGAAGAGTGGAAGTGAGTAATTACTGTCCTGCATCGATGGGCTTTTGGAGTTTGGTTGTTACTAAACTTCAGCTGTCACAGAAGGAGGCTTAAGAGACTTGTTGCTGCTGGTTGAGTTCTGCCTGTTGGATAAGTAGTTTAAATGCAGTGTTACAGATTTATATCTTCACTGACAGTATATAACTTCTTAAATAATCCAATGCTAACAGTTTTTCAAATCAAATTTTCTTTTAGCAAAGAATGGCACAAGAAGTGTTGACTCACTTAAAAGAACATCCTGATGCGTGGACAAGAGTTGATACTATTTTGGAGTTCTCTCAGAACATGAATACCAAAGTAAGCAAATTAACTTTTATTTATTTGGTTTTCCTCTTTCTTCCATTCATAAACTTTGAGGAAGGTATCTCATTTTTAGCCATAGACTTTCTTGATTCAAACCACATTTTTTTTTAATTGTCTTGTTCTCAAAGTTGGCTTTAAACAAGAACTGTAAATGAAAAAATATTCAGACCTCCTTTTACATTGCCAAGAGTTTCTCCCTCCCCTTTTTTTTTGAGGATGAGCTAAATTGGATACACAGAGTTTTTTTTCAAGGCACATACAAGCATTATGCCAGTTCCCAAGATTGGTATTGTGTCTGTATAAATCTGAGTAATGAAAACTCTCCTGGAGCCACATTTTGTCCTTGGATAAGTGCTTGGCTGTTTGTGATCATAATGAAAGCCATGTGCATGTAACTGAGGAGAAAATTTGTCCCTAGGTGTGTTAAAAACAAAATAAACTTTATTAGGCCAAGGTTTTGAGCAATCAGTAAAGGTTAAGCACCCCAAAGTTGGTAGTACATCAGTTCTTTGCTTTTATGCAGAACACATTTGCTTTGTACTGCTGTTGGAAATCCATCCATCATTGTAGAGGCTAAAATGGGCAGCATTCAGGGCTTTTTCTGCAATTTGAAATGCTTTACCTAAGACTTGTGAAGTTTGAGCCAAAAAGATGATCAAAATGTGTTTTCACTGTCTTAAGTTTGATGATTATTATCTCAGATAACTGACATGCATGTTTTTCTGCTGGATACACACTGTGTTCAAACAGAAAATTGTGTTTGGATGGTTTCTGAAATCATATGGTATTCATGAAGCAGTTCATTTTTTTTTTTCATTGCTCTCTGAAGTTGAGGGGAAAACAGTTTAAAGAACTTCCTCAAAGTAACACCTTTAAGCACCTTTAAGTAACAGTGTTTGCCTGTTTGCTTGCCTGGTAAACTTTGCTTTTTATACTGACAGACATTACTAATGTTTAAGTTGATTTATCAACAGTATTTTTAAAAACTCAAATTTGTCTTGTGAAAAATGAGATGATTAGAGGAACAGAAAGAAAGCAACAGGTAAAGAATTCTTCAATTTACATAAATTGCAAATGATTTGGTGCTAAATTTATGCACTATGACATTTGGCTTTTATGCAATCATATTTTTTCTTTAATTAAAGCTGTTAACACTACCTGATATTAATCATAATGTTCCATTATGTTGATTGCTTGTAATAGGAAGAAAAGGGGTGTCTTCCTGTGCAACTGACACAGCTAGGCTTTGACGGCAGGCCTCCACAAGGTCTACCCTTTTGATTCCCTTTAACTGAATTCTGTTCATCAATTGTTTTTTGTTTCTTGGGAGGTGGGAGGGAAAGGGATTCGGTGCATAAAATAAGTAATAAGGGTGCCATAGAAATTTCTACCATAGGGATCATTTCATGCTCTTTTTTTTTTTTTTGAGTCTTTGCTGTTGCCTGTCCCTCATCTTCATAACTGGGCAGTGAATTAGTGATAGACAATTAGCAACAAGCAAACCAGGAGCAAATGAGTTTTTGAGAGGCTTCTGTCTTACACAGAGTTAAATGTTCACATGTACTGTTGCAGCAGTTGATTAAAAGTCAGAACTTTGTAATTGGTATCAGTGACTTTTTTTGGGTGTTGTGCAGCTCATTATCAGTGAAATAAAAGTAATTAGACATCGAATCAAATGAAACAAAAGTAAAAACCCCAGAAGGCCCCTTGCAGGGAGGGTGGTGAGGCTGATGGAGCCCTTCCAGTGTTCTGTGGCAAGGAGGGTGTGCAGGTGAGGGTTGTACAGGGATTTACTGCTGCTGCTGTTCAGTGTCACATGTGAATGTTAGGGGAAAGGAGCGTTTTTAGGATTAAGGAAGAAGTGAACAAGACACTGCAGAGGGCAGAACTGAAGTCACTCATATACAAAAGAATGAGTAGAAACCTTTCCAGCACGAACAGCTTAAGGTCCATGAACCCAAATGAGATGTTTGAGCAGGTAATGAGGGATAGGTGTGGCAGATTGCTACAGGTGTCTGTCCTTTTCTTTGACTCCAGGAAATTCCAAGTGAGGGAAAAACCCACTAAAGATGAGGTCTGTCCTTAGCCTGTTGGTGGGTTTCTCACTGAAGTTTCATTTGGTCATCTAGTGTTTATTTTAAATGAAACTAGACTTGCCATTCTGGTGTAAAAGCTAAATAAGTTCACTTGTGGAAAAAAGTTTGGAAGAAAATGAACATTTCTAGTTAGCTGATACCTGAAAAATTAATGTGTGTGCCTGTAGAACATAGAAATTTCACTAGAGTTTAGATTCTTCAAGAAAGTGATATAAATATTCATACTGTCAACATTGTTAGGAGCTTTTGTAAGTATGTTTTGTATCGTGAGCCTGGATCAGTTGCAGATGGTGGCTGTAAATTCACAGCAGTGGCTGAAATCACTTCCTGTGAAGCATTTTGCTTAAGAACGTTTTTGCACGTTTTCCTTCATGAAGATTCCCTTGATTTCATTTAGCTTTTATGTCACATAATTAAGTCAATTTACAGGTTAAAATCTAGTTGATAAGCTTTTGCTGCTGACCATGGAGGAAATAAAAATACCCTGCCAACTTTCTGTAGTTCAAAAGTTTTCTTGAGTGCCCAAGGTTTTGGAAGGGGACAGAATATTTTACAAATGCAGGATGTGCACCTGAAATCTCCTGGGAGCTGGGATCAGGTAGAGAAGCAAAGGAAGGATGTAGGTTATGTTAAGATGAGAACAGCAAAAATGCTCTTCTGATACAATGTAGTTTGGGACAGTCTACATTGTGGTTTGTTAATTAAACTGAAGTGTGTATGATCCCTTTGGTCGAAATGCTCATGATCCTACTTTGTGTAACAACTAACCTTTTTAAAGAGGAACTCTTATTCTCAGCCAAACTTGGAACTGTGAAAACTTGAGTTTACCTTTCAGGCATTGATGTGACTTTTTTTTTTTTTTGTCTTCCTAATCCACTGCAGATAAAGTAAATGCAAAACTCCTTGTCCCCTTTTCTCTCCTGTCTATTCATGCTAATGGGGTTTTACATATTAAAGTTCTTTGATCATACCATGACAAACTTCTTTCCCTGTTACTGTGAGTTGGCAGTAGGGACAAATGGGCAGAGGGAATGGCCATTTGCAACGTTTATGGTTTCGGGTAAGAACATAGGAAGGAATTCCTGAAAGGTAAAATGATTTCCAAGAGCTTATTCACATTTTTCTTGTTCTTTGACTGAGCACAAAAGTTCATCTTTAAATAGTAGAAATAGCTGCCATATTGGGGTGGGGATTGAAATTAAATAAACCTGTGGGTTGTCTTGCTGTTCCTAAAGTAACGCACCAGTGAAGTTTGGGAAATACTTTCTCTAGCAAGTGCCAGTGTCAGGACATGTGATGCTAAGACAAGATTTTTTTTTTCCAGCTCTTAGAGGAACAATAGGTAGCTTGAGACACCATCCAAGCTGCTAAATATTTTAGGAGCCTGGTTGTGTTAATACTCAAACACAGGAGCAGTCATTTATGATACAAATTCATATCTGGCTGCTACTTTTCCAGATAGCCAAAATTATCTGCCAGAGGGCTTTTCATGATAGTTTTTTTCCCCCCTCCTGGTGTGAGCATGATCAAACAGCAGGACTTAGTATAGCCAAGAATAAAACAAGAAAATGCAATGCATGAAACCTCAGTAAATGGGTGACTAGACATATATTTAATAAAATTGTTAGTTTTAATAATCTTGAAGTCTTAGATGTTAAGTGTGAATGTCTGATTGAATGAGAGTCCTGCAGGTTAGTTAGTCCTACAGTGATGTACTCACATTCTGTTCTTCTCCAATTTCAGTATTATGGACTGCAAATCTTGGAAAATGTGATAAAAACAAGATGGAAGATTCTTCCAAGGAACCAGTGCGAAGGTAGGGAGAGATTTTTGTCTTTTCCTTGTAACTTTGTGCATTAGCTGAGATTTAGGCTGTCAGTCTCTAAGGAACTTTCTGTCATGTGCCATGATCATCTTGAATGATGAAACCACATCTTTCACTTCTGTGGTAGTGGTCTCAGTGGGTTGGTGAGCAGCTGAAATTCTGTAAATCTGTGGAAAAGGTGTGACTGATAGTTTTGAAACATCTGAGGTGATCCCCTGGCATTGAGGTAGAGGTTTTCATTCTCTGTACGTGGCACAGGAGGTTTTCTTCACCCTCTCAGAGCTGTGTGTGCAGTCCCAGCAGTGTTCTGTCATTTTCTGGTAGACTCTGTGGTCCACTTGTTACCTTGTGTAGGTTTGTGTAATTATTTGGAGATTGTAAGCAGTTACAATGATTTTAAAATAGAAACACTGAGTAAATGCACTTTCTTACCCATTGATGGTCACTCATTCTGTTAGGTTTAATTCATGGAAGTGTACAAACAGGCAGATTGCTGTGATTGGTGCAGTGTAGGGTAACCCTCAGTCTCCCTCCCATCAATGCAAGGAAGCAAAAAGTCTTAAAATAAACGCTGTGTTTGGTTTATGGGTTTTCCCCTTCCCTCTAACTTGCAATGTTGCTGACTTTCAGACATTGGCTGCAGTAAATGTAGGTACCCCTGTGGTACAAGGTTAGTGCTTATTCACATGGCTGCCTGTCAGGTCATCACAACTGGGACTTCAAAACGTTGTGTGCAACCACTTTAAATTTTTGACATTAAATGGTGTCACCCTTCTGTACCTGGCTTTTTACTAAAAGCTGTTGGAACTAATTGAAAGTATTCCAAATTCCTGTGTTCTGCTGTGAGCTTTTATGAACCGTGCTGAGACTTGCTTTTAATTTCTACTGCCAGTGCTTAGGTTCTGAAACTGTATTAATTAAAACAGAATTGTAAATGTTGATGAAAATAAATGCATAGAGAGAGACTTACTCATTTTTGTGCTTATTCCTCTTCTGACCTTTCCCCCATCCCTTCCAACTATAGGTTGGCAAAGGGTAGCTGTCTTTGAAAGTAAAACTGAAAGTGAAGTTTCCATTCATTCTGCTGTTGGAGGTTTCTAGGAAACAGCTTCAGCTCAGGCTCAGACACAACCCTTTTTTATGCCCTTTTGAGAAACTAAAAGAGCACCCTAGTTAGCTAAACTGAACTGTTCTTTGTGCTTTTAATTACTGGAGTATCTCAGCTCAGTCATATTTTGTTACATTCTTGACTATGAGCACTTAATTTCAGCATTTGGAAGTTGTTCTCCTGAAGTTTTTGGCTGTGGGAGCCGAGCAGGAGGAAGAGGAGGAGTTAGTCCTGTCCACTGGTGAAGGGAGGTGTAGTAGAACAGAGGTCACAGGGATGGACTTGACTTGAGAGTTTGGAACTGAACAAGTGCCAAATACAGGATGTAATTTGGGAATTCAAAGTCTTAAAATTCGTGCTCTTAATCCATAGGAGAGCTGAGAAATGCTGGTGCTAGGATGAGGTTGCTGCTGGCTGTGCTTTGGGTCATTTTATCTCTAGCATGGACAGTGGTGTTGGAGTGGTTCCTGCCATCTTAGAAGATGCAGTAACTCCATATGTTACAAGGCAAAATAAAGTTACTGTCTGTGGTTGTGTCATCATCTTGAAGTATTCAATTCTTATTTTTCCTGACTTGCATATCTATGAAAACTCCAGAGGAAATAAAAAAATCCTTTATACTAACAAAAGTGTGTTGTTTGTTCAGCTTTTAAAACATTTTCCCTTTGCCAGAGCCAAACTAAAATTGTGAAATTGCCTTTTATCCTGTTTTGGGGAAAGTGGGTTAGCTGGCTTTTACTTGTGTGGTAGAAGAGGAACCAAATGTATTTACTGTGCCATGGCATTTTATCCAGCTTGGCCTCAGTGGTGTAGGAGGGAGAGTCTGTTTCATCTCTAATCCAGTTTGATCTGGTCTGTGGTGGTTGGTTTTTAATTTTTTTATTTGGCTGATGATACTGGCTGGTACAAAAGAACTGCTCCAGAGCTCATTCAGGTGGCTTGATTACCTGGGAGATAGTGAGGCTGGTTAAATTGAGGTTTCCTTGGCTCCAGCCATTCTTTGGTTGGCAGGATTTTCCTGTTTGAAGTGTAGTGGAATGTGTGTGCAGGAAACTGAAACTCAGCATACAGTGGAATGCTTAGTGACAAAGCAACTCATGCAGGTTTCAAATCAGTTAGTTTTACTCTGTATCTTAATTTATAAAAGATGTCTTCTGCATGTCTGGTTGGTTTGTGTAGTAAATACAGCTGAGAAATCTCACTGTTGGTTAAGGGGAAACGAAATGCATTTTTGAGAAAACACTGTTCCCCCTTTGCAGCAACAGCAGCTGAAGTTAAGAGCAGATCTGAATTAAAGTGCCAATGAATAAAAAAGGTTTTTGAAATTACTTCCCTGAAACTTGCTGGGAGAAATAAAGGGATGTTGTTAATTACAGAGCCTGAACGGTAACTTTTAAAAAGTTTTTTGTTGTTTTTTAACGAGTTGTACACCAGAATGACTTGTTGGACCTTGAGGTTAGCCAGAGGTTTGTTACTGCTTCTGTCTGAATTGCTGGGAGGTTTGAGCTTCCAGCCTGGAATTTCAAGTGCAAGGAGGAAAATGTTTCCTTCAGATGTGTTCTTTAGACTTAAAACTCTGTTCTGAAGTTTGCTTTTGTTTTAAAATAGCTTTTGGGTTTGAGCTTTTCTGGCCCTGCTGCCTTTTAACATTTGTAAAATAGCTTTGTGTTCCTCAGGTGGTGGTGTTGTGAGCACTTTTGAAGAGTTCATTTTTATCTTTCCATAATTTTGAAACAGGAATTGGGCAAAACAATCGATTTACAGTTCTAAAATACTTGTGATTACTCTGCTTTTTTTTTCTCTTGACTTTTGCTTTGCTTTTGGAGTTAGCAGTGGGAACCAGTTTGTTTTGTAGACAGAAGTGGAGTTTATAAGGCACAGAAAGGGTGTAAAATTCAGTTAAATCAGATGCCTGGCCTGCACGTTCAGCCTTGAGACGTTTGGTCATAGCCCCCAGCAATGGTTAGCCTTGCTCTGGGTGATTTATTTAGTCCTCGGGAGAGTGCTTGGGATGGCTCTTCCACGTACACAAATGATGTCATGTGGTTCTCATTGAAGCCTGGCTGAGGCGGGTGATGGATTCCAGAACGTCCCAGGCAGTGCTGAACTTGGCTGCTCGCCAGGGTATTGTGCCATCGTTCTCAAGTTGAAGTCCTGGGTTTATTGAGGTGTGATCCTAAATTGCTTTAAACTCCGATATCCTTTCGATGAAGACAAACTTGACCACCCCGAAAGGATGGCATTTGATTAAAGTGCTGTGGTCTCAAAAGGATTTTCTCTGGCAGTGTGAAAACCTGCCTGCAAAGAAAGGTTTTTCGGTCTTCAGTGCGGTGATACGTTTCATTAATCCTGCATTGTGAAATGAAATCGTGTTCCCCTGAACAGAGCGAGCTTGGCTGGAGTGTTTGGAGTTGCAGTGGATAAAGCACTTCTTCATTATGAAACACAAATTGCTTGTACAACTTTTCTCTTCTGAAATGAAAAAGTGAAGTGTTCAGAGACGCGGTTCAGTGCTTTCGAGGAAGGTCCCGGAGTTGAGTGTGAAGCTTTTCATGCAGTGGAAGCTGCTGTAGAGGAGCTTTTTCTGTGCAGTGATGAGATATTTTAATGGAAATTCCTGGCCTGCTTCATGAGGAAGATGTTTCTTTGCTTCTCTGTAATGAAGGGGGGGATGAGCTACATGGCACTTCTGTGTGTGTGTGTGAAGACAAACTTTGTGCCTTTTTACCGAGTTTTCATGAGTTTTCTGTTGAAAAGCAAATATATTATGGGTTGATTCAGTTCACCACTAAGGGGGAAAGATGATTTGTGGGACTGTATGGGAAAGCATTGTTTCTTAACACTGAAAATAAGATGGTATTTTGACTACCTTTTGGGACTAAACAGTTCAGTGTAAGTGTGTATGCATACCAACATCCCCAGAGGGGACAGCTCAGCTTAAGCATTTGAAATTCTAATTTTGATTGCAAAATAATGTTAATTTGCTGAGTTACATTGCCCACCTGATTAATTTATGCCTATTATTCTTTAATACAAGCAGAGAATTTATTAATTACAGTAAATTAGAGTGAGCTTGCATCTGCAGCACCAGCTAGAATAATTTTTGACTCTTGTTAAATGCTTGTGCTCTGTGACTGCACAGGAGGCTGTGCTTGTGTGCCTTGAGGACAAGAAGAGGGTTTGTTGCAGGTGTGTGTTTGTTGATTGTGTCCATGGTTATTTACCTGCTGTACTGGGCTGTGACAGGAACTCTGTGCTCAGGGTACACGGAGTACACGAGAGGTAATGGCCTCCTAGAGCACATCCAAAGGTTAAACTGGAGGATATTTCCTCAAGTTCAGGCTGCAGAAATTACTCATGTTGGATAATGTGATGTTCCTCACTGTCCCAGTTCCACTCTCAGCATTGCATAGCTTGGGTCACTTGGGAAAACAGCTTTCCCTCCAGGAAGTGTTTCAGTTTTACTGGATGTTTGCCTCTCTGTCGAGGAGCAACTTTCACAGAAGGATGACAGTATCTAATGGACATCCAGGAATGTTCTAAAAGCCTTCGAGTTCATGCCCTTGCTCTGTCATCCCTTTTGTGGTGCTTTGTACAAAAAGTGCTTCTTGGGCTCTGCCTTCCAGAAAATGCCAGCAGTGGGGCTGGTGCAGGCCTGGAGCAGGGTCTGCTCCCTTTGCTTGCAGGTTGTCCTGAGATCAGTGCACTTGCAAGGTCAGATGATCTTTGAAGAACATTTCGTGTGTCCTGGCTGTTGTGGTTGGTGTGGCTTTTGTTTTGTTTTGTTGGAAGGTCTTTTCCTGCACTGTCTGTCTCTTCCTGCTTGGCCCAGTGAAGGGCCTGAGCCTGGCAGTTGTGGTGTTGGTGTCTTCAAGACTTATTCAGCAGCTTCTGTGATGGAAGGAGACCTTCTAGGCAGTGGTTGTGGGGCTTGTGCTTGTCCTGTGCTTTCCTTTTTAACATAACACTTCCTTCCAAGTTCCCCAAACACGGTGCTTTTAGCTTATCCCATGGACTCCTACCCCTGAACAGTTTCTTGGACATGTTCTGCTGAAAAATGGCAATGAGCCTCTGGGTTGCTTTTTGTCAGAATATAAATCTGACATATATTTGTTCTGCTGAAAATTACCTTTCCTATGGAATGATAAATAAACGAGCTATTAAATGTGGAGCAGAAACCATAACACTTGAAGTAAAAAAAGAAAAAGTAGGAAATGACATCCGAGCCAAAAAGAACATTAGGGAATTGGATAGCTGCTGCTTTTAAGGGATTAAGAATATGACTTTGTTCACTGGGTGGATGACCTCAGGAGCCTGCAGCATGATGTGTGAAAAGGAGCAAACTTTTTAGATTGTCTTTTGAGCTGTGGTCACCATTTTTACTTTTATTTTTGTTTTTTAATGAAGAAACTGTGGAGCAGAGCAGCCGTTCTCCTCTGCTGGCCTCAAGGCCGGATCGATGGCAGCACAATATTCAGGTTGTTGCTCAATAGCACAGTGCCATTGATGCAGCAAGATGGAAAAGACCATGGATTTGCAGTTGGAACTCTAAGAACAATATTAACTTTTTAATTCCTTGTTGAAATGCAAAGGATTTCAACAGTAGGCTTCCCTTAGTGGTTTGGCAGATGGTTATAATAGTTTAGTTCCTGGCACTGCAAACCTATTTCCATACTATTTTGGGGGCATTCATATCTCATTTGTGAATTACTGTAATGCTTCAGCAAAGAATGTGTTTTAGGTTTAAAATATCAGACCAGGCCTATGATGTCAGACCAGTGCTTGGTAATAACTCTTACCCAGTGATGGACAGTGATACTTTAATAATGACCACTCTCCTGGAGTAATGGGGATTGATCCCAGTTGATGATGATGAATAGTTCCACTTGCAATTGGAACTACCTGTAGAACAGCTCCTGTCTAGTTTGTATCTAATGGCTCAAAGTCTGGATCTAGTTTTTCCAGATTTCACGAGGATGCAATTAATAAACTGTCCCCTTTAATCCTGTTGCTTAAGCCTGAAATGAAAAAAAGTTACTAAATTTGGCTGAGTCTTAGACAAGTTTTAAAACAGAGGCTGTGGATTATGTCTTCAACAGAAGACATTCTTCTCCTTAAAGTGACAACTTCTGAAGTCTTCAACATCTGCATGTTGTCTGCGTGAGTCAGCTGACTTGCCTTGTTGAGAGAAATGATTGAAACAAGATTTTTGGGTTCATGAATTTGAATAGCAAAGCATCCACCAATTCTCCAACTTCCTTACGACAAGAAAACACTTGCCCGGTTTGAAGCGTGGTGTCAGAGCTGAGCTCCTGGAACGTTCACCCGGGTCGTGACTCCAGGCCCTCTGTGCGTGCCTTTTCCTGGGAGTCAGGTGGTTTTGTACAGCATGGGTTTAGACATGGATATTGTCACTTGGAAAGTCATTGTTTCCATGGATTTAGTGATTAGGAGTGAGCTGAGGTTTAGGTGGCAGAATGAAACTTTGGGTAGTGTTGGCTTTCTACAGTGATTGGGGATTTTTTGGTTCTATGGTGGAGCTGAAAACTCTAAAATAATTCAGAAACATTTGTAGAATAAACAACAAAATGAATGATTTAAACACACTGTGCCCCTGGTTGGCCAATTGCCAATGTAAGCAAAAGAAAGAAGCAATAAAGTAGAATTTATTAAGAGTTTCTGGACTCACAGCATCCCTATGTGCCATAAAACGAAGTGGTTCACACTCCAATGAATTGTGCTGTGTTAGTGAATGAAGTTTTAAGTTCTGTTCTTGTAAGATTTCACAGGGGAAGCTTTGCTAAGCTCTGGCACAGCTCTTGACTTTGAAATGCTGTGCACAGGAATTCCTGTGTTTAAAATGGATCACCTAAGTGGACTGGAGCGTCTCTGAACTTCTGCATGCAGCTTTCCATGCTGTTTAGCAAACTTGGCATTGCAACTGGAGTCACACTTAGGAAGTTCTGTTTATTCTTTGAGTTCACTTCGATCTGGTATGAATTATTGCAAGGGCACACTAATCCTTAGTCTGCTTTCCTTTTGTTTTATTGGAATAGTTTAGGAGTAAAGCCATTTTGTACACATCTAAAATATCCCCTGTCAGGACTGATGAAGGTGTGGTTTTCCCACGTAGCACACAAGAAGGATGCTCACTGACATGCTTATCTGACCCTTAGAGGTGTTTCTTGTTTAAAAACATGAAGGATCTAAATTCAGAAGTATTTCTTGCTACATCTGTGATATCTGGCATAGCTGAAAATAAATCCCTACCTCTTCTGCAGGTATTAAAAAATACGTTGTTGGCCTAATTATCAAGACCTCATCTGACCCAACGTGTGTAGAAGTAAGTGAAGAATTCTCAGGGGAGGATGAGGGAGGGAGTGTTACGCAAAACCTGACTCTTCTCTTCTCTCCTCCAGAAAGAGAAAGTGTATATTGGGAAACTGAATATGATTCTTGTTCAGGTAAGCCAGAGTTCATAACATTTTAAACCTTATTGCAAAGTCTCTGACTTTGCTGTGTGCCTCACGTGTGGCTGCCTCACTTTGCAGATCCTGAAACAGGAGTGGCCGAAGCACTGGCCGACGTTTATCAGCGATATTGTGGGAGCGAGCAGGACCAGCGAGAGCCTCTGTCAGAACAACATGGTGATCCTGAAACTGCTCAGTGAAGAAGTGTTTGACTTTTCCAGTGGCCAGATCACTCAAGTAAAAGCTAAGCATTTGAAAGACAGGCAAGTCTATCTGTGTAAATCTTAATGAACTGAGCAGACTTTGTGCTTGCTGCTAAATAGTTGCTCTCACTTGGAGCCTTTGTGTGAACACCTACAGCTGTGTAATTCCATTCTGAGCTACGAGGGTTTTACTGATTTTTCTTTGAAGCAGTACTCCTAGGAGATCCCTAACTTCATTGTGTACACACAGGGATTTGTACCTTGCTGCAAGTGCATCTGTTGGCTGATGGTTCCTGCCCTTTTAACACAGCTTTCAGCATTGACTGATTGTATTTCCTCAGCCAGAATTTGCAGGCACAAGCTTCAAGCTACTTCAAATGTGCATTATTACCCTGAAAATGGGGTAAAGCCAGGTGGCTTTTGAATGCTTCCATGGGCATAGGTCTTCAGGACCTGTCCTGTGTGCATAGGTATTTTGATTTATGAAATGTGGAAATGCTTAGTTTGTAATTCTTTTTTTTTTACAGCATGTGCAATGAATTCTCTCAGATATTTCAACTCTGTCAGTTTGTGATGGTAAGTCATATTTCTGTACTGATGTTTTGAAAAATTCTCCCCTTTGTGCCTAACAGTGTCACAATGTCATAAACTCTAAATGGTCATTTCCAGGAAAACTCCCAAAACGCTCCCTTAGTCCATGCAACTTTGGAAACTTTGCTACGATTTCTGAACTGGATTCCTCTGGGATATATATTTGAGACCAAGTTAATCAGCACACTAATATACAAGGTACTCTTGCAAAAAAACGACAGCTCTTAAATTTAAATACAAGTTGTGGAAAAGCTGTACAATATTTCTGTAATACTCTTTATTTTTTTCTTCCCTCAACAGTTCTTAAATGTTCCCATGTTTCGAAATGTCTCTTTGAAGTGCCTCACAGAGATTGCAGGTGTCAGTGTAAGCCAGTATGAAGAACAGTTTGTAACACTTTTTACACTGACCATGATGCAGTTAAAACAGGTAAATGTTCTTCAGAAATCTCTTTGTATTTCATATCACAAAATCAATTTCTGTAGAACCTAGTTGAGTTGAAAGGTTTATGTTCATTATAAGTCTCTTGATAGGAAAAGTATTGTTCTTTGATGGTGTTTGTGGCTTGATCAGAAGATGCCAAGTGTGTTTTTCTGAACTTGATTGCAGCTGTATTGATTTGATTAATTTAAGAGATATTTTGAGCACTTGGGCTGTCTGATGGGGAAATGTGAACTATGTATCTCAAGACCTAAACTGACCTAACTGCTGCAAGTTGCTCTTTAATTTTTGGAACAGATAGAAACATTTTTCATAAAAAGCCATACATTGAATTTATATAATTTAATGATTCCCCTCTGAGCAGTTCAGACTCAGGTACCTGAGTCCTTTCCTCAGTGTGTTTATATCCTAAGTGGACGGGTGAAGGGGTTTTATAGTAGTTTTTTCCTCTCTTGGCAATGTTGGTCCATCCTGAGGATTCTTCATAAAAAACAAGCAACATAATTGTTAATACACAGTAGCTGTTCTGTATAAAAAGGGCAGTTCTTGATGATGTCTGTGTTCTTTTTGTTAGATGCTTCCTTTAAATACCAATATCCGACTTGCGTACTCGAACGGCAAAGATGACGAACAGAACTTCATTCAGAATCTCAGTTTGTTCCTCTGCACGTTCCTCAAGGAGCACGGTCTACTTATAGAAAAAAGGTTAAATCTGAGGGAAACGCTAATGGAGGTAAGCAGCTTGCTTTATCTGGTTTGAAAACGTAGCAGGTGTGTTCTCATGCTCAAAGGATGTGATATTAATGGGATTTTTAGATCATTGGACTTAAAGTGGGTAAAAGAAAAAAAACCAATCACAAATACAAAAACCCCTTCAAAATGTTTGTTTCCCAGTATGCTTCAATGGCATTCTGCTTTCAGTGATCCTGCACCAATACAATGTCTGAAAACTTAACTCTGTCTCACCCTCTTCTTACTTGCTCCTCCGTGGAAGTGTCAAATAATGCTTCAAAGTAAATGAATATATTCTTTTTCCATGGGTTTACATGTTTGTCTTTAACTCTCACATGAAGAAGGTGTGTTGCTATGACTTCATCAGTCTGTGTTTTCACTGAGCATCCAGAGCTTCTTTCTAGGGTTCAGCACATGCTGTAGGCCAGTTCCTCCTTCCTGATGCAGCTTCTTGCCTGGTTTGCCATTTCCCAAGTGAAAAGCTTTAAATAATCCTCAAGGACGAGACTGTTTCTGTGTAATAAAGACTGTGTGTGCCAGTGGCAGAGCCCTACCAAGTGACTGTGACAGTAAAACCACTGGGATTGTGGCAGCTGTTGGAGATTGAGATGAGAATGAAGGGTTGGAAAGGCTGAAACACTGAGGGTGCTGCTTCATGCAGCAATGGGGGTAGATCACAAATGAAGGTTTTCAGTTGTGTTGTTTTAACTGTGAAGAAAGATTTTGCTGGGATTGAATGGTTCCATGGTGACTTTCTTGCTACTGCTGCGCTCCAAGAGAATGAAAGTGGCTCCATCTCCCCTTGAAGCACCATTTTCTGTGCACAGCATCAAGCCCTGTGCAGGTTTGGAGGTTGTAGGCTGAGGAACTGCCCTGAGACAGAGGGAGAAAAATACCACCCCAGTTTAAACCTGGAGACCAGGTTCCATTGGGAGGGGGAAGTACATCTTGCAGGTGGATTAGCTGTAATCCAGTGTGTCCATCTGAATTCCTGTCTGTGTTCCAGCCAGTGTTCTCAATATATTTCTTCTGGAGGTAGCCCTGTACCAAAAAAGAAAAAAAATTATGTTAATAAAATTGGCTGGAAATACCAAATTGTAGCTCATTTAGAAGATGGACTCAGAGGAGTATCCCTTTTTTATTTTCAGTAGAGCAGCTGTTAACAGTTTGAGATAATTCCTGAATTTGCAAGTAGTAAGCTTTCAAAATAACTGGGAATCAGGGATGCACAGCTCAAGGCTCGAGTTTCTGCTTACACTGAGGCTGTATTGGGAAGACCTGTGTAAAACAGACATTTACAAAACTGGATTCTGAAGACTTTCAGTCTTGTATAGAATGGTGAAATTCTGAACAAAGTTCTTATGCTTGCCTAAAATGGTTGCAAATTCAACTTCTGTAAGGTCTGGTGTGATAGAACCTAGGTACAGGTTTTCTGTAAAAAGCTCTGTGTCATTCTAACCTGTTAACTCCTGCACTTTGGAAGTAGCAGATCTCCTGAAATTGTTCCATGGATTTGTTGGCTCTCTGTAGACTAGCAGAGGAATCTACATGAGTTATTTTAAATGAAATTACCAAGAGAAATTGATGTGTAAAGATCAATGTGTGGCTGTTCTGAGTCCCTCTTTTGACACTGTAGGTGGAGATGCTCAATCAGGTCTTTACCTTTTAAAATTCTCCTAAGTGGTTGTAGTGCCCAAGCTATGAAAATACCTTCAGATTTTATCATTTCATTCTGTTTGTTCACTAATGGGCAATTGCTTTGATATCTTTCACCAGGGACTGCATAATAAGCTTAGGCAAAAGAGGTTTGTCTGTGTAGTTTTCATTTCTCTGGTTGGTATCTGAGCTTGTCAGAATTGCATCAGTGGCTTTCCCTGCTCAGCCTGCTCTGGCTGTTCTGACGGGAAAGAAGTTGAAAATGTTCTGGTAGATGACTTCTCTGAAAGCAAAGGAGCAGTATTCCAGGGTCAAAGGATCCAGAACAAAGTAGCAGCAGTATTCTCAAAATAGTCTTGAGAATTGCAGTCACTGACACCAGCTGGTGAGGGTTTTTGTTTTGAGGTTCTGAAAATGCCTTGCAGAAGCTCCAGAGGCTGCGGGTTTGATAATTTACAAACAATTTGGTTTGGTGATGGCATTTTTTAAGATGTCTTTAGACTATTTCAGTTTTAAGAATTCATAGAGACTTTGAAAATAACAATAATTGACAGGAGTCCTTGGTTTTGAGTTGCTCTGCCAGTCACAAGTCTGACTTGTAAGTAATGTCACTGCAATGTTAATGCCTCCTGTTCCAAACTCTGAGATTAATTTGGCATTTTGTCAGGATTTGGATAACTAAACTTGATCTAAGATATACTCAGTAATTGGGTGTTTAAACCACTCTTTTCCAGGCTCTTCATTACATGTTGTTGGTATCAGAAGTTGAAGAAACTGAAATTTTCAAGATTTGTCTGGAGTATTGGAACCATTTAGCTGCTGAGCTCTACAGGGAGAGTCCGTTCTCAACGTCTGCTTCTCCACTGCTTTCGGGGAGCCAACACTTCGATGTTCCTCCAAGGAGACAGCTTTATTTGCCTGTTTTGTCCAAGGTAAGACAGCTTTATTTGCCTGTTTTGTCCAAGGTAAGCCATGTTCAAGTGAAGGCACTGTAAAGATTCAGAATCTCTTTGTGAATTAGAGATTTTGCTTCATGTAAGGAGTGACGTAAGAACTTACCTTAAAATAATTGATAGTTGGTTCAACTCTAGTCATATAATCAATGTGAAAATACTTTAAGATGATAGCAGTATACAATAAGAGTATTAATGTGCTGTTTCAGCTTTTTTAAGATACTTAATTTTAAAATAAATCTGTATTAAACAGTTTCTGTAAACAGAAAGGCTGGAGTGTTAGAGCTGGAGGAAAACCTGTGTGTTTGGGAGAAGTGGTCCTAAAAAGACCCCTAATATGATATAACCATCTTGAAGCTCTGGAAAGTATAAACACTACATAGGTTGGGTTTTTTTAAGTACTCAGCTTGTTCATTGGAGAGGGAGAAAAGTCAGCAGGCTCTGTGCTTAATGGCTCGTTAGTTGACATTTCTGTATAGCTGGGTATAACCTTCCTGTGCTTGAGGCTGCCTGAGCAGAGTGCTCCGGAGGCACTTGTGGAGCTGGGACAGTGTTGGTGTTGCAGTTTGATGGAGTTTTGACTTCCCCCAGGTTCGATTGCTCATGGTCAGCCGCATGGCCAAGCCTGAAGAAGTCCTGGTTGTGGAAAATGATCAAGGGGAGGTAGTTCGGGAATTCATGAAGGATACGGATTCCATAAACTTGTATAAAAATATGAGAGAAACGTTGGGTAAGTGAACTGGCTGCAGGCTGTGTGCTGTGGGTCTGTGCAGCTGCATCAGTGTTATCTTAGGATGTGAACTATTGTGTGGGTAAAAGGGTTATCAGCAAGGAGTACTACACAGACTGGAAAAGGACAGGGCAGTGGCTGCTCTGAAGTTTCCTGTTTGAGGCATGTGGTGTTTTATAACCTGCTGGAGTAGTAATACACTACTTAACTTTTGTTCCTTAGGTGATAACGAGTTTTTTGAGGCAGGAAAAAATATTGAGAGTCCTAATTGTAACTTGAGGGAGCAAAGGGAGTAGAGTTGTCAGATATTTAGGACATTAGACCTTCAGTATTAAATTTATTTTATCAAATGCAGATGGGAACACTGAGTGTTTAGCAACAGGTTTATGCACTGGGAATGTATGTGTTGGAAAGCTTGTGAGATGCAAAGTGTGTGGGGGTATTTTTATTCTCACCTTTCTACTTGAGATGTAGGTATAGCCAGTGTTAAATTAATTGTTCTCATGCATTGTCATGTGGCATGTGAAAACCATTTTTGTTTTATGAAACAATTACTGCATGTCCTGAGCCTAAGTTGTATTACCAGATACAGGATTATTTATATGAAAATGCAGGTCAGGTTTTTATTGGTTATGTTGTATTACCTCTAAGATTCACTTGGATAAAAAAGGGGGAGAATGTGGTGGAAGCTGTATTCTGTGGTACAGTAAAAATCTATTTCTGAACCTGGCCTTAAATTGCTCTTGACTTGCTGGGATTTAGAGTTTTATATTGGAGACGCTAATCCTATTAGGGGCTGATGCAAGTGACTGAGTTGTGATACCTGAATCTTCCACCTAGACCTGTTCAGGAGCACCAGTTCCACTTTAATCATGGCTTATTGCAACCAGCAAATGTGATGGCACTAAAATACAGAGCTGAAGAAAATGCATGGGCTTACACAGTGTATAATGTCCCCCAGAGGCAGCCAATCCCATATTCCCTATAGACCATCAGTACAGATGCCTTTTGATAATAATTTGCCTTGGCATCACGTGGGACATGCATTGATTTAGGCTTTTCAAATCACCTGCATGTGATGTTTTGCTGAGATCCCTTGATGCCTTTTCTTGGTCTTGAAATCAAGAGCCAAACACAGTTAGAGGGGAAAAAAGGGGTTTTACCTCANGAACATAAATTCCCAATAAGATTTATTGTCCATCTTTTAAATAATTTTAACAAATTTCTGCCTCAGTTATTGCCTCACGCTGTCATGACTTCAGGAAGGAAACATTGCACTTTTTCCTGCCAGCTTCAGTGGGTTTTTATGTAACTGCTCGTGGAGTCGAGATCCAGGCTGCTGCTTTAAAATGTTCCATGTTGATGCCTTTCAGTTTATCTCACGCATCTGGATTATGCAGACACGGAACGAATTATGACTGAAAAGCTTCACAATCAAGTGAACGGCACCGAGTGGTCGTGGAAGAATCTGAACACCCTGTGCTGGGCCATCGGCTCCATCAGCGGCGCCATGCACGAAGAAGATGAAAAGAGATTCCTGGTTACAGTAATTAAGGTATGGTGGGGCAGAACTAACAGCTTGGTCACACTTCAGGTTATGCTGAAGGAACCGAGCTTGCAGAAATTCTGCTCTGTGATCCTAGAAAGCTGCCTTGGTGGGTGCAGGGGGATGAGAATGAATTAATGGGAAATCTTACCTCCTGCATTTAGGGGTGATGGATAAGTTAGCTATGAACAATGCGTTGATCCAAGCTGCCTTTTCATCAGATACAATTTAGCTTATGATGAAATGTATTTTTTGGGGATGCAGAACAGATGGAAAAGGATTCCTTATGGAATACAGCAGATTGTAACTAGCCTAGCACCTTGCTCTGTTGCTGTATCTGTATTCATTGATCAAACTCAAAGCTTGGTTAATACGTGGATAATACTTTTACAAGAGTAATGGACTTTAATAAGTCATACAAAGATCCTTACAGAATATTTAGTTGTAATTCATACAGAAGATGTAGTTTAATTTCTTCTATTTGATGTGGAGTCTGTATTTTTATCTGTCAGCTGCTCAGCCAGCATTGAGTACTGTAAGGCTTGTTGAACTCCCCCTGCAGGAATCCTTAGTTATAATCTAAAATGGAGATTCCTTAGTTTAAAACAGTGATCAGGGTTTGGATGAAACTTAAATGATTGCATCACCCCAATCTTAACCCACGTGTTTGGGGTTTTATTTCTTTATTTGGATTTGAAACTTGATTATGGCAACCATCTTTAATATAGCTGCTTATAGGATGTTATGCTTGTAATGCTTTTAATTGAACTGGACAAACTTGAAGAGGAGACTGAGAATCTGTTGTGTTGTAGGATCTCCTGGGACTCTGTGAACAAAAGCGAGGAAAGGACAATAAAGCCATTATTGCATCAAATATAATGTACATAGTAGGTCAATACCCACGGTTTTTGAGAGCTCACTGGAAATTTTTGAAGACAGTAGTCAACAAGCTCTTTGAATTTATGCATGGTAATTATCTGCTTTTTTTAATTTGCTGTTTTAATTATGAAAAGAAAGATGCCTATAGATGGAGGGAAAAAAATACAAAGCAGTAACTGCCTTGATTTCGTTTAGAAACCCACGATGGCGTGCAGGACATGGCTTGTGATACCTTCATAAAAATAGCACAAAAATGCCGCCGACACTTTGTCCAGGTTCAGGTGGGAGAGGTCATGCCATTTATTGATGAAATCCTGAACAATATTAACACAATCATCTGTGACCTTCAGCCACAACAGGTAGGTTCCATTCGGGGTTGTGGATAATTCCTAAAGATTGATGCAGAGTTCCCTCCTGGTGAAGTGTAGGGGTGCTTTGCAAGGGTAGAATTGTATTCTTCAGTTTTTGTTAGGGGCAGTGTCAGGGCATAAATACCATGATCAAGTTGCATTGCTGAGATCTCAGCTGGAATGTTTGGGAGCAGAATTAAAGTGCATTTAGTTAGAATTTTGATTTCTGGAGTGTCTGCAGGAAGGTGATACTGAATGTAACTTGGTGATTCTGCTTTGGGAAAGATCAACATCCTGCTATAACAGTATATACCTGCAGCTCTTGTATTTGTGAAGGAGGGGGTGAGGAACAGTCCAAAAAGGGAAAATCCAAAATCCAGTCCTTTCTAAAAAAAGAGGGGGAAATCTGTCTGGGAAGGGCATGGCTCATGACGTGAGAGTAGTGTGCACCTGCACTAATGTACTGAAACTTCAGGCAGAGTGGATCTGGCACCTGGAAAAAGATTCTTCCAGGATTGATGTGAGCCAGTGCACAGTTCTGGTAAAACTGAGTTTTTCTTTGGTCCTTTTTATTAACCTCTGTGTTTATGCTGTTGCTGTTGCCATCAGGTGCACACATTTTACGAAGCAGTTGGATACATGATTGGGGCACAGACAGACCAGACTGTGCAGGAGCATCTGATAGAAAAGTACATGCTGCTGCCCAACCAGGTGTGGGACAGCATCATTCAGCAGGCAACAAAGGTGAGCTCATGCATTTTCATGTGTTTGGTGTTCAGGTCAAAAGCCCTGCTCAATGTTTGCCCTCCCCTGGTTGGATTTTTCACATTAAGTGCAGGGAGCTGGGCTGGACTCCATTACATAATGGCTAAGACAGAGATTGATGTGACAGTGAAAGTGTTGTTTTGAGAGGGGAGACTTAAATGACAAAATAAATACTTGTTTAAATCTGATTTAAAGTACAATCTGTTACTGTACAGAATTTATTTCAGTAGTTTTTTCTAATGCCTGCCTTTCACGTTGCTTTTGGGTAACAGAAAAGTTAAAATGCTAAAAATACTATTCACTGTTCTTCCTTTCTTCTCCCACCATTCTCTTAAAGTACATCTTTTCTTACTTCTCTTTCAGTCTTTTGAAAATACTTTTATCTCTACACATTAAAGAACAAAAGTCTTGCACTTCACAGGAGACAATCCATTTGCAGTTAATCTAATTAAGGGCCTGAAACTTAAGCAAGCTTGAGTTACTTTTCCTACCCTGACTTCTCTCAAGAACACACTGCATTTCCTTTGGACCCCTTCTATCTGTTTTCAGCTTCTTCATCCTCTTAGTTTTTCATCTTTCTCTAACTAGAGAATTGCTTGTACCACTGCAGCAAAAACATTTCTGCAGAAAAGCTGAATGAAGTTTTATCCTGACTCTGTTGGAGCTAGTGACAAATGCCATGAAATAAACCGCAGGATCTCTATAAAAAGTCCATAAATATGAGTGATCTGTTCTTTAAGGCAGCGCATGAAATAAATTGTTTAAACTTAGGCTTTTATATTGAAAGCCAAAGGGTGGTTGTATTCACTAACCAAGATGAACTCTTAATTTTTTTCGCAGAATGTTGATATTCTAAAGGATCCTGAAACAGTTAAGCAGCTTGGTAGCATTCTGAAAACCAATGTAAGAGCGTGTAAAGCAGTTGGCCACCCCTTTGTGATTCAGCTTGGAAGAATTTATTTAGATATGCTGAATGTGTACAAGTGCCTAAGTGAAAATATTTCTGCAGCTATTCAGGCTAATGGTAAGAAATTCCATGTTCTTCCTGAAAATGGGGGCTGGCAGTGTCTGCCATTAGGTTTCAGAGTACATCCCAGTTAGATTAATTTTACTGTTTGGGAAAGTGGAGAAGGACTGAAAGTGCTCTCTTAAATCTTTTTTTGTTAACAGATGTTGTATTCAAATAAAGAACTCCCAGCTTTGGAGGGAGGAAGAAACATCTATAAATGAGCAACTTTAGGAGAATGCAGAACACCAGGGATGCTTACTTAGAATTAATAGGCATCTTGCTGAGATGCAGTTGTAGCCTGTGTTCTTTTAGCTTACTCTGGTTTTGAGTATTAAAGGCCTGTCTGTAAATAGGATCTCATTCATTCCTTCAGAAGATGTCAGCAGGCTTTTGGGATGAGACTGTGCTGCCACAAGGCTGTACTGCAGAAATGTAACAAGTGAAGATGCCTGAAAGTCGTGGGAAACCAGGCTTGCAATCACAGAAGGAATTCTCAATTACTTCCCCTATTTTTACCAGCTACCTTAGGGACTGTGGCATCTCAGCAGAATGTGCTTCTGTAGTAGTTCATTACAAGATGAAATGAGTCAGTTGCTGAATTCTGTGCTGTGCCCAGTTTTCTGGCCAGTGCACAAGATGTACCTGGAAATTGGAATGTTAAATGCAGCTTGGTAACTCTGCAGCTGGTTCACCCTGAAGTGGCTTCTCAGAATTCAGAATAAAACTGGCTGAGAAATCAATAACTTTTCATTCAGCTGATCTAATGGCTAGAGTTTATCCTTGCCAGATGCAGTGAAGTTGAGGAAGCAGGTGCTGGGGCTGTGGGCCTGGTGAACTCCTTGAGCAGCAACTGCTGTGATTGCAGAGAATGTTTTTACAACTGGCAAAGATTAAAGACAAAGGAAGTCTTTAATAATCTTTGTAATTCAGATATAAAAATCAAGCATTCTCTGTTTTGTTAATATCAAGTTAATTTGGTGGGGAGTTTTTTTGTTTGGGTTTTTTGACACCTCACACAATTAACTGAAGCTTTAAAATTTTCCAGGTGAAATGGTGACAAAGCAGCCCTTGATTAGAAGTATGAGGACTGTAAAAAGGGAAACCTTAAAATTAATTTCTGGCTGGGTGAGCAGGTCCAATGATCCGCAGATGGTAAGTGGATGCATTTTATACAAATAACTCCTAAGGCAGAATTGGGAAGAGCTCTGGTTTGTGTTCAGGTGTTGGTCACAGGAATTTGCTTCAGGAGGTGTCTAAAATATAATGGAGGAAGTGGAATTGTAAGAGGTAAGCCTGATCAATGTTTGAGATGCTTCAGTTAATTTTAGCTGAGAGGAATCCAAGGAGACTTAAGATGGAGACAGAGGATGGGAACCTATTTCAACTTCCTTAGGAAAAGTGTCACCTGTAACTAAAGGAGGAGCTTGGCTACAAACTGTGCTGGAGACTTTGCTCAGCAGCTGCACTGCTATAACCTGGCTTACTCTTCCAACCAGGTAGCTGAAAACTTTGTTCCTCCGTTGTTGGATGCAGTTCTCATCGACTACCAGCGGAACGTCCCGGCCGCTCGGGAGCCCGAGGTGCTCAGTACCATGGCTATCATTGTCAACAAGCTGGGGGGACACATCACTGCTGAAATACCTCAGATCTTCGATGCTGTTTTTGAGTGCACATTAAACATGATCAACAAGGTATTTATATTTAAAACCTGGCATAAGACATCTCCCTCTGAACAGCATTGCAACACGTGGGATCTCGTGGTTCAGTCTGGTTTTTATCCAGTGACAGAGCGCGTTTGTGGCACTTGGTGAAATTTCTGCTCAAACGAGCGTACTTGTTTGATAGTTGAGCTCTCTGGGTGGATGTCTTAGATTGCCTTAAATTTCTCTGATTAGTCCTTGATTTAAGCCATTAGTCATTTTTCTGGGGCCTCAGAGTGTTGCACTTCTGGAAGCCGAAGTATACTTCAGTCAAATGTCAGTGTAGGACTAACTGCTAAAATTGATAAATATTTGAAGTGTAAGAACACCACTACTGATCAGTGCTGTTGAGAATTTCCTCACTAAGTGTGCAGTATGTACTGACTTGCTCTGTTTAATGGTGATGTTATGATGGAACTTAAGGAGACTTGGCTTTTCTCCCCTTTCCCTTCAAGGACTTTGAAGAATATCCTGAACATAGAACAAACTTCTTCTTGCTACTCCAAGCTGTAAATTCTCACTGCTTCCCAGCCTTCCTGGCCATTCCACCTGCACAGTTCAAACTCGTCCTGGATTCTATTATTTGGGCTTTCAAACACACAATGAGAAACGTTGCAGATACAGGTAAATGGAAGTGTTTAATACACATCAGAGATTTTCTGGGAGAATGCTTTTCTTCATTTTCTTTAATCAAACTTAGCATATTGTTCTGTACTGCGTTTGCACAAGGATTGAATTCCTCTGTCTCACCTTCAAGGTGCCAGCCAGGTATCCATGGATGGGCTGAGATGTTTGGTTGTTGTTTCATTTCTTTAGCTGGAAGAGAGCACTATTACAGTTTCTACTTGTTTTCTTTGCCACGTGAGCATTGGCACTCTTCTGAAATGGCTGAATGGATGCAGCAGCTCAAAATGGTGTCACAAAAAAATTGAGAAGCCACTGATATTTTTTAAGCCATTTAGGATGGGGACAAAAGATTTTCAGTTGCATCTCACCAAGTGAAGTAATTAAAGTTTCCATTTAAATCTAAACACTGAAACACCTTTCCTTGTTTAATTAGCCAACACTTGTCTGGGTAGAGGGTGTGATTGGTGGCTCTTTATGCTAATGATATGCTAATGATATGATAATGAAGCCAGAGGGGCGTGTCATGTCTGGGAGACAGTGCCCTCTAGTGCCAGCCCAGGGCACTGCCTCACAAAGCCATCACGTGCCGTGCTGGGCATCCTGCTGCCCATCAGGATTTCTTGGGATGTTCGTGTTGTTTTGGAAAAGGCCAGCATCTCCCAGCTGTTTGAATATTGTTCTCTTGGTCACTTTTTTTGTGCCTGTTTTGCAGGACTTCAGATCCTTTATACCCTACTGCAGAACGTTGCACAGGAGGAGACTGCTGCCCAGAGTTTCTATCAGACGTATTTCTGCGATATCCTCCAGCACATCTTCTCCGTGGTCACAGACACCTCGCACACTGCAGGTGAGAATGGGCCTGTGTGAGGGGCAGGTGGTGGGAACCATCCCTTGGAACAGCAGAATAATGTAACACATCCTGTGGTGAGTAACAACCGCGTGTGTCTGGCTTTGATCTGTGCAGGTCTGACAATGCATGCGTCGATCCTCGCGTACATGTTCAACTTGGTAGAAGAGGGAAAAATAAGTACTCCTTTAAACCCTGGAAATCCAGTGAACAACCAAATGTTTATTCAGGAGTACGTGGCTAATCTCCTCAAATCTGCATTTCCTCACCTGCAAGAGTAAGTGTGCCATGATTCATTAATGCTTCCCAGTGGGTTCTTACCTCTTGGAGTTCTAACTGGTGTGTTTGCTGTTAGTGCCCAGGTTAAGCTGTTCGTAACAGGACTCTTCAGTTTAAACCAGGATATTCCTGCCTTCAAAGAACACCTAAGGGATTTCCTGGTCCAAATCAAGGTATGTTGGGCAGGCTTTTCTCAAGAAATTAAAAACCATTTTCAGCAGGATATTGTTGGAAAGCTTTTGGACAGTGTGGAGTCAGTGTTTGTTTGAGAAAAAGAAGTTATTTTGCATCTTTTTAAAATGCAGTGAGAACTCTGTCCAATGGCTTCAGTCCAATGTGACTGAGTGCTGTTCATGGAACCTGTTTCACTGGGATTTCATTTCATAAATTGGGCTTGAACATCATTGCTTGTGTATTATATTGTGCACACAATCCTTATATCTTAGGACAACTGCAAAACTAAATCTGATGGGAAATAAGTTGGTTTTTAACCAGATTTTTTTTCGTTCTGCTTGGAATTGGGACCAGTTTTGAAATTTGCTACACCAATGCTATGCCTTTGTTTTCCTAAGGATGCTGGAATTCTAAGATTTGTAGGGAATAGTTTGTTCATTAGTTTTGAGACTGCAATTGTCAGGTATTTCAGAATTGCAATGATTCTGCTTTAATGGTGATACACTCCAGATGCTGGGTTACTGTGGCATCCCATTCTGTAACACACAGTGAACATCTTTCAGTATTGCTTCATATTAATTGTGACCTTAGGAACAGAAAACCATGCAAGTAGCCTGTCAGGGGACAGGAAGGGAAGATGTTTCCTGTATCATTTTGGAAGCTATTACTCTGCCTACAGCATTTGACAATAAACTGATGTTTTTGTGTGAATTATCCCAGGAGTTTGCAGGTGAAGACACATCAGACTTATTCTTGGAGGAGAGAGAAACAGCCCTTCGGCAGGCTCAAGAGGAGAAGCATAAACTTCAGATGTCTGTACCTGGCATCCTTAATCCACATGAAATTCCTGAGGAGATGTGCGATTAAAAACAAAAATAAAACAAGTTTTGCAGTTTTCTTTCTGTACAGCTACTTTGTTGTGATAGAAGAAAACAGCACTTGGATATTTGTTGACCAAAATGATGCCAATTTGTAAATTAAAATGTCACCTAGTGGCCCTTTTTCTTATGTGTTTTTTGTATAAGAAATTTTCTGTGAAATATCCTTCCATTGTTTAAGCTTTTGTTTGGTCATCTTTATTTAGATTTGCATGAAGTTGAAAATTAAGGCATTTTCAAAGTAATTACTTCATGCCCATTTTGTGGCTAAGGGGAAAAATAGGCAAAACGTAACTTGTAAAAGACTATATTGCAAAATAATACAATTTCCTGTAAGAGTATCGATTTTTAATTCGGAGTCATTTTCTTTCTAGTCTGTCCTGCAGTCTAGGAGAAAAGGTAAAGAGTAAAGCAGATTGAATTAATTGTTAAGCAGAGGATTCTAGTGCTGCGTTTGTTCTGATCAGTTAGCAGCTTTCTGGACTGAGTGGTAAGGCTATAGGCTACGTGTATTTGCAAGTTGTATGGCAAGTTTGCAGCAAGATCATGTGCATATCATCCCATTGTAAAGCAACTTCGAAAGAGTATGGGAACACAGTACAGTTAGTTATTTTTACACAGTTCTTTTGTTTTTGTGTGTGTGCTGTCGCTTTGTCGACAACAGCTTTTTGTTTTCCTCAATGAGGAGTGTTGCTCATTTGTGAGCCTTCATTAACTCGAAGTGAAATGGTTAAAATATTTATCCTGTTAGAATAGGCTGCATCTTTTTAACAACTCATAAAATAAAAAAAAAAAACTGGCTTTTGAGATGACTTATACTAATTTACATTGTTTACCATGCTGTAGTGCTTAAAGAACACTACTTAAGAGCAAAATAAACTTGGTTTACATTTATTTTTCTTTCTTTGGCTTATTCTTTTATTGGATGAAAATGCTGTGATCATATTTAAGATTTGTATTTGAAGGCGTAGGAAAAGTTCCTTGAGGTCTAGATAACTCTTGCTTCTGGCTTGCCTCATCTCAAGGACTTTGGCTGTGCTTGAAGTTACCATGAACTAAGTTGGGTTCCATTTGGAAGTACAGTAGCTGTTCTGACTTACCTCCATGGATAACTATTCCATACCACGTTACTATAAAATGCCAGGAATAAGGTACTCTTGCTCTTTCTCTCTCTGGACTCTTTGCAATTTATTTCAAAGAGGTATTGCACTGTATCTTGACTAAGCAGTTAATAATAGTCCATGTTAATAACATGTGTAGACAAGATCTACGGTTATTTTTCTACCTAAAGTTTTGTAGTTAAATGATTTTCACAGATTTATGAAGCAGTATGAACACTAAGGTTGTGTACAGTCTTGGCTTCCCTATCTCTGTCATGTCTTGTCTCTGTTCTCTAAGTCGGTGTCGAGCTCTCCCGAAGTTTCTCCATGGATTTGGTGTCCAGTGTCCAGGTTGTTCCTTGGATGAAGTGTAGCCATTCTCAGAGAGCTGTAAGAGGAGGCCAGGCAGGCGTGGGGGTGTTGCGTGTCCGTTTGGGTACTGTAGTTATTGACTTTGTGCTGTGTGTTCCTTTTGAAGTAGAAGTGCATGAGTTAGAGGTGTTCCTGTAGGATGTAGCTGTGCCCAGAATGTTCCCAGGCTGGAGTGTCGGCCCCTCTGTGTCTGTGAGCATCTCTCCCTTCGTTTTGCGTGCTCGGCCCTGGCAAAGCTCAGCCATTCCCACGGGAAGGGCCTTGGGCAGTGTCACTGTGAGCTGGCACTGCTTGGAGAGGTTCCTCAAACCCCAAAGGCTGGGACTGCGTGCAGCCTCCCAAAACTCAATTACTGCCAGAGTTACAACACTCGTTTCTTACTCTCCTTAAAGCTCCCAGTTCCAGCTTTTTCATGTCTTCCCGTCAGCGTGGAGCTTTCTGCTCCACCCTGCCCAGGCAATATTGTCTTTACTGGGCAGTTTAAAGCGCAACAGTCCAAGTCCTGTTAAAGGACACGTGTGGAAAGGACATGAAGTGGCTTGTGAGCAGGCTGAGTGGCAGCGTCGGAGCTGCAGATTACCAAAAGATGTGCAGAGAAGTAAGAAAAGGTTGTTAAAATGGAAAGAAATCCCACCAATAGCGTGATGGCAGATGACATCCCGTGAGTCACAGAGCTGAACACTCACTCGGTTCTGACGTGCGGTGCCATGAATTCTGCATTCAGAATGGTTCTGAACAAAAACACACACAGGCATTTATGCACCTTCTTTCCTTCCTTAAAGGTTGAAGTTAAGTCTGAGGCTCACGGTCTGGTTGTTCACTGAAGATTTAAATGTGACCTAAACTCTCAAACAACAAACCCAAAATGTATTTTTGTGTTGATTTCAGAGAAGAGTTGTTTCGTTATTTTGATACCTTATGAGTTATCTAGTAACAACATTCTAATCTTAGGTTTTGCTTCCCTTTTAGATCTAAAAATTTAACTGTGGTCTTGTCTTGTTCTCTTAAGATAATTGGTGCCTTTCCCTGATCTCTGCAGCTGCTATAAAAATGCAGCTTCTGTGGAGTTCTGGATACCATTAAAGATTTGACTTGTGTGTGTGCATATTTCTAGTGCAGTTATCCTGAATGTGAAAAAAAAGACAATGTACATCTAAGAAAGTTTTAGTTCTAATGCACACTCTGTAAAACAAAATATATGGATAAAAAGCATGAACCATCATATAAACATCTCCATAACCTGTAATTATATGTAAACCAATGTTTTGTGCATATTTCTATACAGATTTTACAAAAAAAAAAAAAGAAAAACAAACCAGTTCTGTGTACTCCAGGTACATTGATAATTACAGATATTTTGGGGTGTTTTCTGTGTTTACATGAATTGATTGTCAGCTGATGAAGACACCCCAAGTACTTGTTTCAGGCTGCCATGATGTGTTTGCTACTGTAACTGAAGCAGATTATCTTCCAAAGCATTTTAGGTTAGTTGGGTTTGGTTTTTTTAAACTAGAATAATTTGGTGTGTGTTAATCTGATTGGTTTAAGTGAACTATTTTCCAATAAAGCTAATATTTATGCAAAAAAAAAAGCTTTAGAAATGCTCATCTCTCTAGGAAGCTTTAAGAGTTACTGCTGATAGTTTTTAGCACTGGAAAGGCAATAAAACTTCAGCTTAAAGGGGGAAAAAAAAGAGGAAAAGATGCTGAAAATGATGCATTAAAATGCGGAGACTGCCTGAGGTGAGGAACTTGCCTTGGTGCTGTGACAAGGGGCCAGAGTCCATTTATCAGTGGGTAAATGATAATTACTGATCCCAGACTGCCGGGGTGCTGGAAGGTGTGGCTGAACTTCTTGCTTCTCCCCCTTCCTAGGTTTGTCTCCAGATGTAACTGAGCCAAATTGAAATACTGGAGAAACCTCTTTAAAAAGCATCTTAGTGCCCAGAATCAGTAAAAGAATAATCCTGTCCATCTGCCGATCAGGAATGCACCTCTGCACTTCATCCCTTGAGACAACTTATTTTTAGGCTTTCAGCTTCAGGACATCCTGGCTTCATTGTCCAAGGCTGTCCTTGTCAGCAGGGTTCCCTTGGGAAAAGGCTCGGCCATTCCCTTTGAGGGAATAATTTCTCAGGTCATTATCCCATGTACAATGCACCTCAACTACCTAAAAGTCCCAGATTTCACACTACAACCCTGTGTGCTCTAAGTGTGTACGGGGAAAGATGGGATAGTTTGGAGGTTAAGATTATGGAAGAAAACAAAGACACTCAGATTTTCACTTTTATTTACTCCTTGTAAGTTGAAAGTCACACAGCACTTTATCCTGGGTCATCTCTTGGGTAGTCTCTTCCCAGTCTCACTTCAATCTCTCTGCAGGGGCCTGTTTTTTGGTTGTGAACACCCTTTAAATCTTAAATCCTTCTAAATAGTCTCAGCTTATTCCTGAGTTTTGAAGTCGGCAGTCTTTCATGGATCTTGTGCTTTCAGCAAAGATTATCAGGAAGAATGGGCCAATTTAACAACTTAATTGTGGGGAGGGGAGTTAAAATTTTCCCTCAGTGTACATGTGCTGGAGAGCAGGCTCCAGCCCACTTCCTACCCCACTGAGATTTGTGGCCCAATATGGCCAGATTTTTAGTATTCTCTACTATTTGGGGTAAATAAAGTTGCATTCGTCTTCTCAGGGTGCTGTGACACCAAAGTCTAGTTAGACATGAACACTGTTGAAAAGTTTAAAATGCTAAAAAAAGCAATGAAAGTCAAGTGCTGAAACTTAAAAGTGGGTGAACTTAAACTGATTCTCTTGCACGTGGCTTCCAGCAGCACTCCAGCCACGAGCTCCCAGCTTTAACTGGACTCCAGAACTAGCTCAGTGCTGGGACATGAATTTTGGAAAGCGTGCGTGTTCTTGCTCTTAGTCCAGTCCCAAACTTGGATTAAGAATTTTAGTTTTGCCCAAGTCTTGCATTTATCTAAGTTACTCCTCTAGAGAAGAACTGTGCTGGCACTTTACCAGAGCAAATATTTCCAGATGAGGAGCACCAGAGCCAGGGGAAGGGAAGAGGCCTCCTGGGGATAAAACAACCTTGCTGGGACAGCACACAGAGAGAGAATAAAGGTTAAGAGGTAAAACAAAGCATGGAAGAGCAGGAGGCTGATGATCTCTGTAACCAGGCCACTTCCAGCTCTTGTCTTCAGCTTGGAAGCTAACATTTAATTCAAAAGAATTCAAATTAGTCTCTAGTTTTAAAAAAAAAAAAAAGTGTGCAGTAAAAGGAAAAAAGGAATTAGGCTTTCAATATTCCATTCTGCTCAAAAGCAGGAGTGACTCAAGGTCACCCATGCTCTCCTGCTGTATTCCTTGAGCTTGGCATGTGACACCATGCTCCAGAAGGTCCCTTCTGCTGACTCCGGTGTTTACATGGTGCTGCACTCAGATCAGACAGCTGATTTGTCAGGAAAACAATCGTTGAAGATGTTCTGGCAGTTCATTTGGAGTCTGTTATAAAAGTTCCTGCAGGGCCTGTGGAAGGAAGAGCGAGCAGACAGAAAAGTGCAAATCCAAATGAGATGATGCAGGCTGTAGAATGAGGTGTTCTATAATAACTGAAATAATCTTGGACACAGAAGGTAAGGCAGCACAACATCAGTGCAAACTAACATGCAAATGCACAACATCAAACCCTCTGATCTACCTTTTGATGGACCTCAAGCTTTGAAATCGGTGCTGTACAAGAGAAAGGTGGTCACTACATTAATTCAGGCAGGAGCACAACATAATTGCAGTATTCTGGACTCCTTTTATTCTTCCATTAGGAGTTCTCAGGCTAGCTGGGAGAGATGAAACAACCAAAAAAGGCTTTACAGGGTCCAGTACCTCAGTGTCATTTTAATAACTAAACCAGTTAGGTATTAAATAGTTATTACTATGGAGGTTTAGTGACGTAACTCATTAGTTTAATAGCTAACTAGCTCGTGGTGCTCAGATTTCTATCAATAGAAAATACATAACAGAAAAGACACTGTCAGGAATTAAAACATCTATAAATGAAATCTAAGGAGAAAAATCAGCAAAAAGTTTCAGGGAAGTTTTAAGGTTTTTACTCACAGTTTTCATCCTCTCTCTTGCATTGCTACCCTTTGTTATTCTCAGAAATCATTTGAAATACACTTGCATTAACATGTTGTGTGAATTAAAGTGACAGACAAGGAGTGTGTCTCCTGTAGACTCTCAAGTTAATTTTCTGTATTAGCTTCAATTAGTGAAAGGAAAATTCAGCAGGCAGTATTTAGGAATAGCTATTTTCACTGATAAACCTAACTTGGAAAGTATTTCAAAACCGAGCAGTGACAAGAACTCTGGGTGCAACATCATTCTAGTACATTCCTGACTTGCACTGTAGTTGTTCCCTACCTGTTGTTTACAGTAAATTGTCTCTTATTTTTAAACAGCAGTGGCATTTTTTGTCTTCCTTTAACAAAGTGATGCCTCGAGGACTGTTTGGAGGTGAGCGTTCTGTGCCCTGGAGTGGGAGGTTACACACACAACCACCACGGTGTAATCAGCCTGGATAAATATGCACATGGAATTAAAAACCACTCAGAACTGCATCTCCACACTGCCATCAGATTTATTTCAAGTGGAAGAAATGTAAGAGAGCCGCTGAGGAATTCAAAACAATTTCCACCCCCCTCATTTGGTGATTCTATTTTATTTCTATTAAACTATATTGCATCTGCATTGCGGCTATTAATAGATTTGGGTTTTTAATCCTACGCACAGGTCGGTAAACTCGAAGCGTTCCGAGTAACACACGGACTCACCACTGGGTGGTACTACACAAATAAAAAATAGCGCTTAACACTCGGGAAGTGCCTGCTCCGGGGAGAAAAAGCAGCCAAGATCTGTCATGTGATCCATATTCCAGTTACATGTACCTGGGAGAGGGAGCAGGACTGAGGGATGGCAAAAAAAAAAAAATTAAAATTTTAATGGAAAACAGATGTTCGCCTGAAAATTTGTCATCCACGGGTTTGGAACCTCGTTCAAAACGTACCCAAGACACAGTGAACTATCTGGTAGTTGTAACAGCATAAATTACGTATCCTCAATTAAAGTTTTTCGTTTATTTTGACCGTGTCTTTTATTTAGAAAAGGCTATTTCCAGCCAGTCACAGATGCCATTGCTCATTGTACAGAATAAATCACGGTCCAAGAAGGGAGGGCAAAAAAGCGAGGGAGGAAAAGGAGGAGGTAAAATCAAATTAATTATTAGCAGAAAACGCTACCGTAGCCCTCCAAGGGCCCATTTTCGGGGTCCGGGTCGGCGGCGCCCACAGGTGCCCCCGCTCCCCTCAGCCGCGCTGGGCGGGAAGGAGATGGCGGCGGCTCTTCCGTCCCGCGCCCCGACGGCGGAAAACGCCAATAAACCACCCAAAAGACCTGGAAACCCGCCTGGAAGCCGGGAGCTTCCTCGCTCCGGAGCTCGGCTTAGCGTGCTAAGCGCTCCCTTCAGGCGGGAGGTCCCCGAGGCAGCCCGGCGAGCGCGGCGGGAGCGCGGCTCCAGGCACCGAGGGGACGTGCGGGCAGGAGAAGCCGCTCCCACGTCGCTGTCACGGCGGCGGCGTGCGCGCGTTCCTGGCGGAGATTCCCGGCCGCGGGAGGCGGGAAGAGGGCAGGGAGAAGGGGAGAGGGCAGGGAGAGGCGCTTCCCGCCCTTCCCCGGGCGCGCGCCCAACCGCCGCCGCCGCCATTTTAGCCTCCCGCCCCCTTTCCTCCTCCTCCCCGCTCGCCATCCCGCCGCTCGGAACCGCGGTGGGAAGGCGGGGCGAGAGGGAAAAGGGAGGAGGAGGGACTCGGCCACCTTCGCCTCCTCCTGCCTGGTCGGAAACTGCCGAGCGGCGCCCGAGCGCCCTGTCCCCCCCTTCGCTCCCGTCCCCTCCTCCTCCTCCTT
>VZTH01011481.1:0-72567 GCA_013397815.1 Aleadryas rufinucha
ATCTCCACTTTGCTCATGAGATCCACACTGCTGACAAGCACCAGATCAAGGCAAGCATCTTTCTGAGTTGGCTCCCTTAGGAGCTGTTTCATAAAGTTGTCATCCAGGTTATTTAGGAATCTTCCGGCCTGGGTTGTACCAGCTGTGTGATGCTCCCAGTTGATTTCTGGCAAGATGAAGTCCCCTGTAAGGTCAAGGACAGTTGAGTCGGAAGTGTCCCTTAGTTCCTCATAGAATAATTTGTTGGCATCATTGTCCTGGCTAGGAAGTCTATAGTAGACTCCCACGGTAACATCCACATTATTTGTTTGTCCCTTGATCCTTATCCAGAGGCTTTCAACTGCACCATTGCCAACTGCAAGCTCCACACATTCTAACCCTTCTATTACATACAGTGCCACCAGGTCCTTAACCTAAATGATCTTGTTTCACAGGTGAAATTTGCTCAAAGCACTTACCATTTTTATGCCACTGTAGTTTTACTATGAGGTAGCCATGCTCTTTAAGTGAGAACACCCTGCACATTTTGAGGTGATATGTGTAGGGTCCCAGAATAGTCATTAGAAAAGTGCCCGTTCATAAACTGTGATATGGTAGCTTTCGACTTGGTAACATTTAGGCACTGTTTCAATGTCCTCAATAAAGTTATCCTCAAAACACCAAATTACTGTTGTTGGCATCAACTTTAAGCAGCAGAACAGTATAAATAGTATGTGCCCTCACATGACTGTTCCCTGCTACCCAAATACAGCTTATCTATCACACACTCCTTACATTAGTCTCTCTGTTCCTGCTAAAGTGCTGAATAATTTTTGCTCAGTATAACCCCATCCTGAACAATAACAACAAATGAAAGATCGTTAATGTTAAAAAGTGGACACAAACAACCAAATTGCTTAAATAATTCCCATGACAACTAGGAACTTCTAAATAGTAGTGGGCTGCAGATCTCCATGACCTTAAAAAAAAGACAATTCCAACTCCTCTGCCGTAGTCAAGGGCACCTTCCACTAGACCAGGTTGCTCAAAGCCCCATGCAACCTGGCCTTGAACATTTCCATGAATGGGATATCCACAACTTCTCCAGGCAACCTTTTCCAGTGTCTCACCACCCTCACAGTGAAGAATTTCTTCCTAAAATCTAATCCAAACCTGCCCTCTTCCTGTGTAATGCTATTTCACCCTGTCTGTTGCTACATGGCCGTGTAAAGTCCTTCTCCTGCTCTCTTGTAGCCCCCCTTTAGGTGCTGGAAGGCTGCTCTACCATGTCCCCAGTACCTTCCTTTCTCCAAGCTGAACAGCCCCACCTGTCTCAGACTGTCCTCATAGGAGAGCTGCTCCAGCATTCTGATCCTCTTCATGTGGGACAGTGTCAAACACTTTGCACAAGTCCAGGTGATGACATCAGGAATTTACATCAGGTAAAATTGGTTCAGACCTAAGAAGAACTTTTGGGTTCACGTGTAGGGTTCTTCTGGATGGCTGGGTTGGTTTGTTTGTTGGTCTCCTACTCTCCATGTGCTCTGCCTGACTGGCTTATCCCTCAGGAGTAAGGAGAGGATCCCTGAACAAGGATGGTCCCTGCCACCTGTAGGGCAGTGGGACACCGCCACAAGTTAGGTAGAGAATTTTGGGGTATTATATGTAGAAATGCCCAGCACAGGGAACCGGAGATAGCCATCATTGTGTCCTGCAAATCTCCCAGCTTGGGAGTATAGGCCTGGAGAGGACCTCCTCATAAGTCCCACCTCCGGTAAGTACCTTGTACATTTTAGTAAAGGACGGTCTACAAAACAGCTGTTCCATATTTCCCACCCACTCTAGGGCTCTCCCAACCCTTAGGGTCAATCTGAAAACATGCAGAAAGAAATAAAAGTCTGCAATAGTTTTCAACAACAGAGATTTAGCTGTAGTTCTGATTTCTAACTGGCTGTGCCCTTCTGCAAGCAGTGCAACAAGGAGACACTAAGATGACAGCACTCAGGAATTATACAAGGTGTGAGCCAAGGATTGCCCCTCTGTGTCCTTCTAGAGATCTGCCAGAATCCTGGAATTTATCTATACCCAGACCTTGGGAGCCATTTGCTGTTAGAAACAGGTTTAGTTAGACCTCAGTGTGCCAGTGAGTTTCCTTAATCCCATGCTTGTACACTCAGAACAAAAGCCACAATCAATCTCAGGACAGTGAGGTTTTAGACAGAGCCAGATATCACTGTGACCATTCTGCCCAGGCACCCATTTGATACAGCTCCTCACTCTGAGCTGGGATATGAAAAGAGAGGGAGAGATGGAGCACAAGTCGGCACAAATGCTTGTTTTATTTCACTCCTTTTAAGTCGTGGTATTTCTCCACCTGTTGTCCCCAGCCATTTAATGACCACTCTCTAGTATATAAAGCAATGCAAAAGTGGCTTTAACAAATATTATCATGGTGCCTTATCTTTTGGATGCTTAAAAGTCTCCAAGGTACTTTTGAGGCTTGTCCACTGCTAGTAAAACCTGAGGAATTCACCTGAACCAGCATGTTCTCCTATGTAATTATGATTTCTCTTTTTCCAACAGGGAAAGAACATTAAAACCAACCAACCAAACAAACAAATAAACAAACAAAAAAACCAAAACAACAAAAACCATCCCATTGTTTTGAAGCCCAAGGCTTCAAGGCTCTGGAACAGAAAAAAATGCTTAATATGAAGGATAGCATGAATATTTCTATTTATGACCACCAGCCCATAGAGAACATGACTTAGCAAAGTCCTCACTCTGTTTAACACACACTGAACTTTGCAGTGTTAAACTATATATATTTTCATGCATTTCTGATTGAACTTTGGGTAATGGTTCTTATGGAAGAATGTAAAACTGGAGGTCTTTGTACTTCCCACAGCTATTTTTCAAGCCAGAGTTGTACTTTGTTTTCTGAAATTGATATCCTCATTCTAACAAATATGTGATAAAAAATGTGTTCATGTGTGAAAAAGCCATATGCAGTGTTGAAATTCTGGCCAACTCGTTATACAGATACTACATGCTCGAGAAATGATGACTCAGTAGGGGAATTTTACTTATCCCATAACATGCTCAACTTCATAAGCAGCACCTTGCCTTCTTTTACTCCTGCCAGGGAATGGGGAGGTAGAGATGTGCATGGACATTGGCAGGGTACCTTGGAAAGATATTCTGCTGTTTCTGCTGTGGGTTTTGTTTGGTTTGATTATAGAAGAGATATATAAAGAGACATATACTCTCTCTGTACGATCAAGTACAGCCATGGTGCTTCTCAGTCTCTGATGGGAAGGAAGAGGGCATTTTGGCCTTTGCCTCCAAACTTGCATGACTCCCTGCTCTATAATTACCTATTGTGTTGTGTTTAGCATGGGCAGAAAGACACCTGTTAGTGTATTAGTGACTTTCTATTTCATGTATTCATTTTGGTAATTAGTCAGAGGAAACAGAAAAATGACAAAGGCTGAAACTTGTTCATCACACACAAGCTAATGCTGGCTAGCCCTGTTGCTCATCTTGCTTTTCTCTATGATTTGCATTTGCACTTGCACATCTAGATTTGTGAAAGAGGTGATCCTTAGCCCATCCCTTGCTACAGACCGTAGAGAATTAACTGAAATACAATTAATCTGTCTGTAGATGCAGTATCCCTAGAGAAGAGACAGCAGGTTTGCAAACATACTGCAGGAAATAATTGTGGTCTTCTCTGCTCTCGTGACACCCCACCTGGACTACTGCATGCAGCTCTGGGGCTACCAAAATTAGAAGGACATGTCCCAGCCCATGGTGGGGTATTGGAACTAGATGATCTTTAAGGTCCCTTCCAACCCTAAACATTCTATAATTCTTTGAAGGCAAACTATATCACTTTTGTTCTCCAAAGCACAGATACAGAACAAGAAGTTCTCTCATCAGTCCATTTTAAAGGGTGATCTTGAAATATATTCTAAAGAATAACTGAAGTATATTCTAAAGGATAACTAAAGGTAAAACACCTTTCTAGATATCTCTGTAAGTCTCTCTGGTATTGCTGGGCATCCTGGCCATGGTAGGTACCATTCCCAAAGAGGAAAAGAGAGACATCCAAAAAGACTATTTGAAGTGTTGTAGAAAACTAAATTTATAAAAAGAGTCCAAATTTTTTTCTGGGAAACAAAGCAAGAGTCATAGGAAAAATAGTCTGTTAAAGTGGTTGCTGCATTTTTGTTCTCCACAAAAGAAGGAAGAAGAAGGAAGGGAGGAAGGGAGAAAGAAAGAGTGAAAGAGGGAAAGAGGGAAAGAGAGAAAGAGAGAGAAAGAGAGAGAAAGAAAGAAAGAAAGAAAGAAAGAAAGAAAGAAAGAAAGAAAGAAAGAAAGAGAAAGAAAGAAAGAGAAAGAAAGAAAGAAAAAGAAGTGAGTAATGGTGAATAATTTGCCAGGTGTAAATTTTCAATCCAAGGTTATGAGTCAAAGGGTCAGTGCTCTGTATCTGCTGCAGGATTTCTCAGTGACACTGTGTTGCCTCTATATGAGCAGAGGTGCAGTGGTCATTGAAGTAGTGTTTGCTTCTGGGGTCTGCCATAAGGGACCAGTGGCCAACAGAGAGAGCTTCAGAGAAGGGTGACAAGAGGGCAAACTATGTCTTTCAATGAGATGCTTAAGTACATCAATCTATTTAGCTTAACAGAGACAAGGTTAAGGGGAGAGTTGGATATAATTTATAAATTTCCTGTCTTCCTGTAGAAATAGAATAGAACAGTAGAAATTTGGTAATTTATGGCATTTCAGTCAAGTGGAAAAAAGTCTGACAGGTACCAGTGAAATTTGAAACTATTTTAGCATGGAAGGTAATTAATTATTAGAACAATTTACCAAGAATTGTAATGGATTCTCCATCACTAGGCATTTTGAAATTGGAAATGATTGATTTTCTCAGAGAAATTGTTCCTCCTGTTCCTATAGGAGTTAACTCAAAAAAACCCGTACCCTGTGTAATACAGGGAAAACATAAATGATCCCAAACAATCTCTTAAGATTTGAGATCTATAAGCTTGCATCAAATAGCTAATGCACAGCTGCCTATGTCCTGTGTTCTCCTACTGTAACTTGTAAGTATGACTCAAACATTTTTCCCTTTGTTTACATTTGCTTGGAGAATTGTGAAGGACTACAACATAAACTTCTGCTCTTTGTGTGGGACATTTTGTCTGGTGTATGGATTCAAAGGTTTTAAGGCTGGGGAAGCCCTAATCACTTGGCCTGAGCACCTGCAGCACAGAGCATCGTATTTCACCCCACCGTTCCTCCAGTACGTGGGGAGCTGATGTCTCATTGATTACACCAAACTGGCGGGGGGTGGCCGATACTCCTGAAGGCTGGGCTGCCATTCAGCAGGACCTTGATTGGCTGGAATGTTTGGCAGAGAGAAACCTTACGAAGTCCAACAAGGGCAAGTGCAGGGTCCTGCACCTGGGGAGGAATAACCCCAAGTACCAGCACAGGCTGTGGGCTGATTTCCTAGAGAGCAGCTCTGTGGAGGATGACCTGGGAGACTTGGGAGATGACAAGTTGACCATGAGCCAGCAGTGCCTTGCTGCTGCCAGTTCCTTGGCAGAAGGGCCAATGGAATCCTGGGGTGCATCAGGAAGAGTGTAGCCAGCAGGTTGAGGGCCACCTAGTCGGCCCTAGTGAGGCCATATGTGGAATGTTGTGCCCAGTTCTGAGCTCCTCAGTACAAGAGAGACAAGGAGATACTGGACAGGGTCCAGTGAGGGTCACAAAGATGATTTGGGGTCTGGAGCATCTCTCTTACAAGGAGAGACTGGGACCTGGGCTTATTCAGTCTAGATAAGACTGAGAGGGGATCTCATAAATATATATAAATATTTCAAAGGTGGCTGTCAAGAAGAGGGTGCCAGATTCTTTTTAGTGTTGCCCAGTGACTGGATGAGGAGCAATGGCCATAAATAAAAACAAGAAGTTTCACCGCAGTATGAGGAGGAACTTCTTTACTCTAAGGGTGGCAGAACACTGTAACAGGCTGCCCAGGGAGATCATGGAATTTCTCTCTCTGGAGACATTCACACACCTGGACACATTCCAGTGTTACCTGCTCTAGGTGACCCTGCCTTGGCAGGGGGCTTGGACTAGATCATCTCCAAAGGTCCCTTCCAACCCTAACTATCCTGTGATTCTGCAATTCTGTAATTGACAGCAGATATTTCCAAAAGGCACGTGGGTTATAGTTCGCCATTGACAGTACAGGGAGAAGTGGGATGCCCCACTCCTTGTCCATCTCAGTGGAATATGAGCTCCTCATTTTTCCAGGCTCTTTTGTAAATTAGCCCCAGATCAAATTTAAAGAATGAGATTCTGCTGCTGCTGAAGCTAGAAGAAACCTTGACTTGGATTTAAGTGAATTCCTCTGGATGAGCCAAAATGATGCTACATTTGCCACACTGAAAAGGCCCCACATTATCAATTAATAGTTCTTTGTGGATTTTTTTATGCAGAACTAAAGATAAAGCAAGACAACATTGGATGTCTATGAACAGGACCTCTCTATTCCCGATCACCGTTCACTGAGGGGTATGAAATCAAAAGGAAAAAATCTACTTTAAAACAGGCAGGGAATTTTTTATTTCAATGCGTGTCCAAGATCTTCCCAGCCACTGCATCAAACCGTACTGTCTAAATACAGCTGAGTGTCTGTCTCTGAGCAGTGCTCAATGCAAATGTTACTTGACCTAGAAAATTACTGCTCACAAGGAAAGGAGAACCCTTTCGACATTTTGATGGTAAGTCATGGAGACCAACTATACAGAGAACTGTAAATAAACATTACTTCAAAGTGTAGCTCTGGGCAGTTCTGTGCAGTTCATCTGAAGCCATTACAACATTTGTAGCTATATAAAAGAGCCAAGATAGACAAGGGAGCATCATTTATTACAGCTGGAAAAAATGAATATAGCAGTTTTTCTAATCAAAGAGGTTAGTTACTTTTTCCTGCAAACTTTGTGTCTGTGAACTGCCACAGATACAATGCTGCCACTCTTTCTCCACAGACAATGCTGTTAGTAGAACTGACTTTACATGCAACACTAACTACTTGAGAAATAAAACAAAAGCAATGATATACACATGTGCAGTTTAAAGCATAGGTGAGAAAACCAATTATTTGACATTCTCACTACTTTTTCTTTTTTTTTTTTAACAAAATTGGACAACAAATTTGTTTATAAAAATAAAGCTCTTTCCCTCTGTAGCAGGTCTGAGTAGAAACAGCAGTTAAAGGATCCACAGGATGAACTATTAATGTCAGTTACTTTCTTCACAGACAAAGTTGCTTACCTCACAGAATATATCCTTTTATGGATTTTATCCATGATCAGTTTGAATATATTTCCTGTAATCATGCAATGCCTCTTTGTGAAGAAGGATCAATTCATAACCACTCTTTTTAACTTCATATCAAGGTATAATGAAGACAATTTTAAAAAAACCTTTCATTTTAACCGAACAAAAAGTAAGAAAAGAAGAGCTGGACAATGAGTATCACATTAGTTTTCTGCAAAAGTTAGGTGGCATCAACATCATAGGGAAATGCAAAACTATTCCCCTCTCCCACTTTCCTTCTGAAGCCCAAAACAATCACTCATTTACTAAATGACTGTAACGTAGAGCTACACTTGGACTAGCATGTTAAACACCTGAATGAGGCTCAGCTTGCACAGGGTAGGAGTGATTCATATATGAGTGATCTGACTACTGCTGATGTGCATTAACAGCAGGGATTAGTCAGTCAGCTCCCCGCGAGTATTCAGGTGGCAAAATGAGCGATAAGTGGCGATGCATCGTAAGGCATTAGAGATTTTTGGAGGATGAGGGAGAAGGAGGGAAAATTGCTGCTATCTGCAGTGCAATTTAACAGGTAATAGCAACTTGGAAGAATTAAAAAAAAAACACTCAGAACCTCACCTATTTGCAATATTGGGTCAATTAGGTGATTAGAAAGTGAGCCCAGATCAGGGTAGTAATGGGGCAGTTCCTTGTTTGACCTGACATCCTGCGTAATTTTGGCCGGGACATCCACAATGACCTGACTTTTTTTTGACTTCTCTTGCTGAACTTTTTTGATAGCAGTCACTAAACATTTAGTCAGAAATTTTGCTAATAGCAAAGAACAGCCATCCCTTTGAGAAGGGTGCTCAATGCAATGAGCATGGTCTGGACATTAAAGATAAACTCATTCAGAACCCTGCAGTTAGTGGAAAAAACCCATAATTGCAGGCCAATACTGACAGATCTCTGCTGGGCTGGGCTCTGGCACTGGCAACACTTAAATGTTTCACACTTAACTTTCAAAAACAGCTCTTCATATGGGAATTTTGCAATCTTTTAAGTGACCTTAAAACACTCATTTATGACAAGTTTCTAATCTGTAGTTTCACTGTTGCTAGACAAACCTACACTTCAGGTTTATTGATACTGTGTGAGAAGTGTACAGGGCATAAGGGATTTGCCTATTCTGAGACCTTTGCCCCCACTATCATACCTGTTTTGGGAACTGGATTGCTGCTAGCAAATATGGGTAAAAATCATTTCTTGTACAGTGAAATTTGTCAAGGGAATTATATGCGTGGCTGCTTTATACAGGCTCTGAAAAAGCAGTTTGAAACTACACAGCAATAAAATATAAAAATCACCACATTTAGATTGCTTCTTGAGTCTACACACAGGGCCACAGCTAAGGGCATGTCTACCAGGAGGTCCCGGAGGCATTGGGATGGCTGAAGCTACCTGCTCTTAGCAGTAGCTTCTAAAAGTCCACAGTGGGATAATTGACTCTGTCTCCTCCTCATGAGGTTTTTGACATGATGGAATGATATGGACACCTTTCCCAGATTCCTCAGTAAATGACATCTTTCTTAAAATATCAGCCTGCACTCTTCAGAGGTCTTCCTGTGAAGGAGGGAGATTTTAATGAGCAGGCAGCATCAAGTCAGGCCACTATCTCCTGGGGTTTTGTATAATTGCTGCCAGCCTCAGCCAGAGATGTGTGTAATGAACCTGGAGGTGAAGAGCCACATGGCCTGGTCCTCTCCTGCAGCTTCCCAGCTGACCAGGGCAGAGAGGCATGGATGCACCTCCTTGGAGCGGGCAGGGAGGAAGGTCACACTCCACCACCCACAACCTGCTGGAAGACCCACTGCAGAGTGCACAGGCTGCAGCCACTCCTGCTCCCAAGGCCAGTGATGCTGTCATTCCCCATTCCAAGGCTGGTGAACTGTTAACACAGCATTTTCCAAGCTGGAGATCAGGCCATTGGGAGACCAGGCAAATGTGCAAAAGTACCAGACAGCAGCACAGAAGATGCAGGGGGCAAGAAGAAATCTCCCATGCAGTTCCCTGCTTTGCAGGAGCAGGGGTGGGGCTAGGGGGTGAAGCAGTGGATAGGAAGTGCTTGGCCATTGCATGCTTCGCCCTTCCTGTCCCCTTGTCCCATGCTCCTGCTTTTTTCTGCTTTTCAGTACGCTTCCAAATATTTGTTTTGTGAATACCAGCGGATGCACAGTTATATTTATCTGCAGAGGTGATTACTTTAAAAACCAAACTGAGCATTGAAAACTTAAAAAGCTTTAATTTACCCATTTGTATAGATAACCATTTTCAAAGAAATTATCTCCATTAAAGAGATGGTTTCTTTGTGACAATAATGCTGTCATGTAGGAGGGCACGTTTACAACTCAGACACAAGCTGAAGCATTTCTTGTACTGCTCAAACCAAAACACAATCATGGTTTTTAAAAAGGAAGAAGTCACTTTCTCCTCTAATCCATTATTCTGTGTAACACCAGTCACATAATTTCATCTGGTTTTTTAGTATCCCAAAACATTCTAAGTGTCTGCTTAGGAAGACAAATATAAAAAAACCAACTCATCAGGTCACATGGGTGATGGGGCTTTCAGATGACAGGTTTAGCCTTTACCTGTAACTAATCAGCTGTCTCCCAGCTGATGAGATAAGGCTAACAAGCAGCTTACTTAATGGAGGGAGCTTGCTTTGGTTGGAGAGACTGGGTCATGTTAAGGATAAGGTTCTGTTATGCAAAACTGGGTGATTTGCTTGTTATCTAGGTGATGGTAGAGAGCTGGAAGGAGTCAGGTGGTAAGATCTGGCTTACCTATGTTACTTGGCTTTATGTTATGCTTGTGATTGATACAGTCCCTTTGGGAAGAGTCTCAGGAAGCATTGCTTGTACTCAGTTCAGCTAGCTGGTCTGCCAGCCTGCTCAAGGGAAACACAGGGCTGAGGAGATACTTGCTGAGAGGAAAATGTTCAGCTGATGCAAAGGTTACTACAGTAATCTTTGTTGACCTATGTGAAAGATTTGATTGTTGTCTGTGCCCATTGGCTTTTGACAGCAATTATGTGATTTCATAGGGTATTTTATCTGTATTTCTGTCCCTGAGCTATGTTGCAACTGTAACTGCTAATGTGGAAATGTGGAGAGTTTACCACCATGCAGTGCCGAGCTCTGTATAGGATGGGCAATGCCTAAAACTAGACAGTGTGTTAACCTCTTCTATGGGAGTTCTAATTCAGTAGGAAAGCATCTGTACCATCAGGGACTTCAAATCTTGGTAGAGCTTCCCTTAAAGCCTTGCAGTACCAGGTGCTGCACACAAATTGGTTTGGTAGCTCCCTCCAACCAAGTTCTTGCCATCTGTCATTGCACTGCTCAAATGGGTCTCTTAATCTGGCAGTATGAATGCTCAAATCTATAGAGAGGCTTATTTAGACACACTCCCCTCTTTGTAGTCCAGGCAAAGATCCAAAAAAATAGAGATCTGGGTACCAGGGTGTAAATCAGGCAGAACTTAAAAGGCACAAAACCACTTTGGCATCTTTTATTTGCCATCAAAACTCTTCTGCAGTGTGTATGGATTTAGTACTGTGGCTCTCTTTCAGTTAAAGGCTAAAAAATGCCTGGAGGCCAGCTCCCTTCCCTGTCAATGAGTGCCTGCACTACACTAGATGGCACTGCTTAATACTCACGTTTTTCTCCTGTCTCTGCTGTGCTGGTTCCCTGGATCTGGAGCATCCTGTAGCTGCAGCTTCATCAGACTTTATCCGGTGCTCTGTGGTCGCTGGCAATGGGATCAGCTGCACAGAGGCATTGGGAGCAGTCACGTAACAAGGCAGTAGTAATGGTCATCAGAAAAACATTCTAAGTTTGTCTCTTTAGCCTGATAAATGGGTGAAGCAGAGGTTTTTAGACTACACACAAATTAAGACTAAGTTCTGATGTTATCTTTGACTCTTGCTAACATCCCTCATCTCCTTTTCTCTCATGACTGGAATAAAAAGCAGTGGTAGAATTGCTGCAGACATCAGGCATCTTACAAAGCCTGAAATCTGAGCAATAATTCAACTGTTATATACTGATCACTAAATATGGGAAGAGGACAAGCTATAGAGTAAGAAGTCTCTGCTCTCATCAATAGTCCATAGACTTGGAAATAAATAGTTGTGTTTCTGCTTTCAGAATGGTGTTCAGCTAATTCAGAAGCTTGATTCTTGCAAGGAGATTGATCAAAATTTAGGAGTGCTGTTGAACAACCCTACGTTGTGCTCTTCACTCACGAATAAATTGAGACCTTTAAGGTCATCAAGAAAGCATGAAGTCCCACCAGTACTTTATGTACTTTTTGAAAAAGTCAAACAAGTGTTTGCTTACAAAAGTCAAACATCAAATGTCTTGTATAGTGTATGGCTTTTGCATAATTTCAGAATGTGCTGTAACAGCAATGACAAGTTGAAGAACTGATCTCCAAGAGTAAGCAGAGAGCTAAGTGCTTTAAACCTGTGTTAGATACTTGGAAATCAGCTGGGCCTAGAATATTAAAAATTGACTGGAGTTGTGTTAGAATACAACAGTTACTTTTGAAGTTAGTTAAAGTTCTATAAAAGGGCAAATGGGATAGGTGTCTCAGGGAAAAGATGGGAAAAGCAGAGGATTGTAGTCACTGTGAATTGGCCACCCTGATGCCAGTTCCTAGAAAGAACACGCATAAAATGACTGGCAAAGAGGTGGTGAAAATTGCAAAGAAATAAGTAACAGCCTGTGGATGTGCCAGGCCACCTTTCTTTCTCTGACACTGAAATGGGCCTTTTAGCTGGGGTGAAGCATGAGAGACATCCTTCTGGTTTAATGGTGTTTTGTTTAGTTTCTGACTTAGACAGTAGAAGTTAAACTTGAAGGTGACTCCAGGTGGGAGGGCCTACAAATGCTCACAAGAGTTATTTAGAACTTAAATATCTGGAAAAATGGATTAAAAATGCTGGGTGAGATTCAATAAAGATAAATAAGATGCAATGCATTTGTTAGTTGATTATTCCTCCCCAACAGAGGATGAAAAATAATTGGTTAGGTAGCATTTTCTCAGCAAAGGGTCTTGGGAGTATACTAACCATAAATCATAGCTGTGCTGTTGCCAGCACTCCCCCTGAATCTCATAAGACTGGGAGATACAGACAGAAATATAGATTGCAAAACACATGGAAAGATCCTTTTTCCACCCATCATTGATCAAGCCTCAGCTGGAGCACTGTGACTGATTTTGGATATTATACTTTAAGAGCAATGTGGCACACTTGGAGAGCATCCAGAGGAGAATAACATATTCTCCTTAGGGAAGAACATAACCTACAAATAAAACATTTCTAAAAAACTTGCCTAGATCAGGAAAGAAAATTCCTTTTCTCCCACTCCCAGATTTATCACAATTTTTAAGATTATAGAGTCTGTTTCAGAGAGGAAGAGGATCTCTCCAAATATGGTGGGATAAGAGCAATGGCTTAAATTGGTGCAAGAAATATTGGGGTTTGACATGAGAAAAACCTTTCAGGTATGCTTATTCCTGCCTTGAAACAGTGAGAGGGACTAAAGTAGTCCCTTTCTGCTTTGCTTTTCTGTTACAATATTTCATAGTAATTAATACTAACAATTTTGTTTAAAGGATACAGCTGTGCCACTCTAGATCCTGGATTTGGTAAGCTGACAAGGCTGATGCTGTATTTTTAGACCCTAACCTTGAATTTTACTGGTGTCCAAACAGTGTTCTCTTTTATTTTCCTCTCTAAAGCCATGCTGAACGGCTCATTTGAAATAAAAAACATGGATGTGACTGTGCTTTCAAGACTTCCTCACTGAAATGTTATACATACTTCTTTTTTTACAGTCATAACCCAGATTACAAAATAAGATGAAAGTAAGAAAACAATACTTCAAATAAGATGATTTACATGTTGGATTTTTTCCCAGTGATTCAGTAAGTGGTAGGTGTAGACTAAGTCTTTTAGCATGGCTACAAACTGAGCCCTATACCAGGTTTATGATCAAAAGCTAAGTTAAGCTTTCTGGAATTCTCCTTCCAGGCTTAAGAATTGGAGTCCCCTCTTGGGCAATCACATTAGGTGCAGGAGAAATTTCTGAGGAGGGAAAGGAAGGTTGGAAACCATGTGGCTTACCTCAAGAAAAATGAAAAGCAGACAAAAAATGTTGTATTTCTTCATCATAACATGGCAAAGGAGATAAAACAAGGAGATATCTTGGGTTAAGTCAGGAAAAGTTTTCGTCCTTTTATTTTCAGCAAACAAAAAGATTTTCTTGTAATACAGTCTTCTTTTGTGATTAAGGTGTTGATTTTCTTGAAACAATAGGTCTCAGTGATGCAATTAAACTGAAGAAAAATTGGATATTTATATATCCATGTGTCTGAGGAGTTTGCAAACAAGAGCTTTAGTAAGAGGTATCAGTGAATATGTTTGGAGTCTTGTGTTAGGAAATGGACTTGTTCTGTTTGCAAAGGTTACTTCTGTCACATTTTTAAGTGTTATGGAATTTATGCATGGTGTCAAATACAGCATTGGAAAGAGTATTTTTCTTGTTTTTCTGTAGAGCACATGAGAGAAGCCTGCTACACCTGAACTTGAAGTTCAAGTACAAATAAATTTTGACTCTACGTACAAGAAGTTTTATTGGTAGATTTAAAAACACATGCTTCAACTAGAATTAAGCACCATTTTACACAATAAATTGAGACTTATAACTGTGTTCTATTTGAAGATGATAGGAATGTACATATGAAATTAAAACTTTCAAAGGAAATCATGTTTCCCTAAAACAGTAGTGATAAAAAGAAAATATTTTTCCCTCCATGTCACTGTCCTTCATTTCTGTACAAAGAGATGATTGTAGTATGTATAACAGGGAGGATGGAGTGGGTACCCCGTGGGTGTTTTAGGTAGGTCCTTGCTTTCCTCTGCTTACCTTGCCCTTTGGTCTCTTGGTGTCCTTTACATGAGTGCCCCAACTTGGTGTTCATCACATCAGGGAAGGGTTGGACTAGATAACAGGGCAGCTGATGCTGGCCACAGCAATTGCCAAAGAGCCTTTGAGCCTATAACCTCCCTGTTCCTCTCAATCCTGTTAGATGTTTACCTACTTAAATACATCTTCAAAATCTCCCTCTAAATGACTTACAGGTGTAAATCCCATTGGAAATCAATAGCAATTTTTTTTTTTTTGCCAAGTGATCAATGTACTTTTAAAACCTCACTCATAGCTTTAGTATACATATGTACACTCATATGTACAGAAAGATAATGCTCACTTGAGTTTCTTATGGCCTATATTTGCTGTTACAAGACTTCTATTTTTAGAGTTATTGCCATCTAAACTCACCAAGGTTATTGTGATGAAGAATGAATGCTGTTTTCACCGAAACTCTGTGGAAACAAATGTAGACAGATTTTGCATTTTTTTCTTGATATTAATATGCTTCTAAGAAAGGGACCAGGTAAAGGACTCACCTCCTGCTTATCCAGCAAAATGCTTGTTCCTGGTTGCATGGAAGCTGCTGTGCCTCAATAAATCACAATCAGAATTAAAGCCCTAAATGATGAGGTGCTGCAATTAGGCAATGCTTATTCTTCCTTGCACCTCAAATTGGTTTTGTTACAGAACCATAAAATCATGCAGGTTGGAAAAGACCTTTAAGGTCATCAAGTCCAACTGTTGCAGATGTGCACAGCAATCATATACATGTATGATTATAGCAACTCAAGCTGGATGCTGAAAATTTGTGATTCAAAAATCTGAGCTCTCCTCTGAATTGGCATAAATGATGTGAAATACTTCCTGAAACCTACTTCAATGATGAAAATATTGCTTATTTTCAGTGCAAAGGTACATGTGTTTTACTTAGAACAATGCCCAAAGTTAGCTAATTATTTCACTTTGCAGCTAGTAAATGATCCTGTCTCAGTAATGAGGTCTTCTTAAACCCTGCATGTTTCACACAGGCAGCAAGGACCACAAGGTCACGTAGGAAAAAAAAGTTTTAAAGGTTTTCTATCTCCTTCCATAATTTTGGAAAAGGTGCTCATATCAGGCAAAATTTTGTGGACTATTTCCTACTGAAGCCTTTAATGCTTTTAGCTTTCAGTGGGTTCTGTGATTTACTTGGATTTTTTTTTTTAATACTGAGTAGTGTTTTCTGACTTTTTTGATCACAGGACTGTCAGTAAACACCTATGTGAAATCAGTAGGGTTTTGATTTTACACCCAAGGTCAGTGAACAAAACAGGTTTGCTTTAAATGATACAGCCATAAAGTACAAAGCTAGCTACCTCTGTAGGTGAGGATGCTCCACAGCAGGGAGACAACGCTGGCCTTGTCCTGCAGACTCTACTTACATGTTTTCTGAAAATTAAAAAGGAAAGAAAAGTTAAAGCAGAATTTCACAACTGTCCCCTAAATGAGGTAACTTTCAATGTGAAAAGGGACTTGTATCTTATTTTTAAAGAAAGTAAAACCTCAGTCACCATCTGTATCTTGTTTCAGTGTTGGCTGTTAAGAGGGCACGGTAAGAGGGTAGTGGTCTTGGCTGGATACATTCACAAACCCAAAGGCATGCACTAAATGAAAACTAGGTATCACAAATGCTTTTCAGGCCCTCTCTGCCCATGGCTGCACATTCCCTAAAATCCTTCCTCCAAATGTATATACAAAAAGTTGGCATGCACATGCATAACATGTCTGAGTGCAGACGGTTCTTGTGGTCTTAATGGTGCTTTTTTCGCCCCGGTTTTCTTTTCTCTCTTTCTTTCTACATGCATGTGGGTGTGGAGTAGAGAGGGAGGCAGAGCACGTAACGAGAGTCTCGTGTTTGTTAACTGTGGAAATAGCATTCTCCTTAATATTTTCTCCTTTCAGAACCCCTTGTTTGGTATTTTAAGTGTCCTGGCAGCTTGCAGAGGATAGAAAAATGCCATATAGAAAAGCCAGGCTGGGCCACACTAGATCAGCTTGAGACACAGATGCTGCCATGTGGGAGCCACTACCAAGCCCAGCAGTGAGGTGGCCTGAGGACCTGCTCATCCCCAAGCCCTCTTTGCACAGCTGGCAATGCACTCCAAGCTGGCTCCTGTGCTAGGTATTTTCTTCCTAAAGGAAAGAACAATCTCTGTTTGAAAGAGAAAGCTTCAAAGCTCAGCAATATCCCTGTCAGTGCTGATTGTGCAACAAAACTGATGTAATTCCAGTGAACAAGTGAGAAATAAATTCATTGTTCTGTAATTCACTGAGACCATATCCCGGCGAGTTTGTCACTGCTCTTTGGTGGGTGGTGGCTTGGTTTTTGTCAGCAATGTCTCTGGCTGCACACACTGCAAGCAGTCTTCTCTGAAGTGAGGAAAGCATGCATTTGTCATGGGCAAACCACAAATTAAATTAATAAAAAGCCTAATAATATGGTTTCAACTTCTAAAACACTCGCATGTTGCATATACCTACAGCATCTCCAGGAAACCAGTAGAAGAGGGCAATTTGCTGAAATCTGTATTTGATGTGTAGAAGCTAATAAAGTACCACTGGGCACAGAGGTTCACCTCATGCTGCCTGGCTGCTTTCACTCTCATTGTGAAATGCAGCAAGTTATCCAAATGTGGCAATTTTGTAAGGGGAAGAGGAGAAACAACAGTCAAGGCTGCTTGTGGATCAGACCTTCCACAGTCACAGTTTATGTTCACATAGCAAATGGCACTGAATTACTCAAACCTTTCTGGAGTTGAACTCCCTGGGTTCCTGCTGGGTATTTAGGGGTACTGAAATGGTTCCTGTTTTGTGAAATGGAGGGGGAGGGGAAGGATGCTGACTGTAAACTATAACACTTTTTGCAAACATCCCTGTTAGCTTCCCAAATTCTGGACCTTGATTTGAATAGCAGCTTGAGAGGTCATTTTACAGGCAGGGAAATGAGTGTTATTGAAGTACTGAAGCATTAATAGAAGTAACCTCTCTATTCCTACTAATCCATCAGAGCTAGAACAAGCAGCCAGAGCATTCCAATTCTCAACTTGCCTTTCAGCTGCAATATTCATCTCTGTTTTGAAAATGTTTACATGGCTGGGGTCCTCTTGGGAACCCTGGACCAAGAATTCCCTATGACTAGAAAAAAAAAGATGAAGCAAAACACTGCAAATGTGAGTCTTGGAGGTTTAAAATGTACTTAATTTAGATTTTTATGAATGTCATGAAATAGGTCAAAAATTTATAACAATTTTTTTTTAGTCTTTCCTAGTGCAATAAAACAAAATTAGGGCCCTAACCATAAAATCCATCTTCCATCCCTAATGGCCCACAAGTATTTAAGGCCTTACCAGAAACCTCTTGCCTGTTGAACTGGCCTCAGCCACATGTTTCTCAGCAGCTGTCCTCTGCCTCATGCTCAGTACAAGACTCTCACTGTGCTGCACAGAAGCCTCATGCACACACAAAACACGAGCAGTTCGCTCAGCAAGTCACGAACACCTCCAGCTATCTGCTGAGATAAATCTGGGCCATTGAGAAACACTTCCCCAAGGCACCTAAACCGACGCAATAGTTATCTGCACTAAAATTATAAGGACTACCTTTTATGAAGCAAATGACGTCAGGCTAATTGAAAAACAAGGAGGGCCCAACCTGAGATTTTCCTCTGCACCATGTTTTCAAGTTGCTGTTAAGTACCATGCAATGCCTATCTGCTAGACCTAGCTTTTTTCTGGTGTCCACAGCTAAACATGTCAGGGGAGACTCCTCCTCACAAAGCTACTACCAGCCCAATCCAACACTGGTGTCCAGAGGCTCAAGCTTCAAGGTGGTGATTAAAGAAACTTTTAAACACACATGACTGGACACATATGGACACATAACACACATGTCCACACGTCCACACATGTCCAAACACACATGTCCACATAGGGACACATAACATGTCCACAATTTTAAACCACACACTTAAAGTCAATGAGAAATTTTATGCATCTTTTCCACTTCCTGATTTAGTTTAAAAACAATGTGCACAGGAAAAACCAAGGGGAAAAAAATGTTCTGCAGGGCATCTGATCAACTTGTGCTTGTGAAGCCCAGGAAAATCACCTGGCTCACTAGCAAAGTCACTGACTGCATGCACATAATTCTGGTTCAAAAAAAAAATAGACAATATCACAATCTGCAGCCTGTTCAAGAATGACTCTAGAACAAGCTTATTTTCATATAATAGACCAGTAACACTCTTTTTAGCATATCTCTTAACATAGAAGCCTTTTTACAGGAACTCAAAAGCAACAGCATTTCCTACAAGAATATCCTACTATGCCACAGTTTCTGTGTGCTTGATTGGAGCGTAGACGGGAACTCCTACCTGCAATAAACCAAAAGCAATAAATGTCCACCCATGAACTGTAGTCATGATTCCATCTCTCCCTGGGGAATATTCCCTCTCAATACCACGTCATCAGAGTGAAATGGAAAATACCTTCACAGCTCTTAGCTCTTGAGTTAGCTAGGACTCAAATGAAACCAGCACTTGAGATCAGAGTAAGCAGCCAAGAATACTTCAGTGGCAAGTCTGGCACATCAAGTCTCTGTTGTGGGAACTCTCTGATGACAGATCTCATAGTCACTGTTCTCTGAGAAACAATGGTCTCAGACAGCAGTTGTAATGGGTACCTAATGCTACATAAACTTTTTTTAAAAGGACTTTGTAAAACAACTGTGTTCCCTAGGAATAGAGTGATGAAAGAATAAGTTTCAGTGGTGGTTTACCCCATTCCTGTGATTATTCTTATGGATGAAAATCATTGCCTGACATACAGACAGTTTGGGGTACCTCTTCTCCCCATGAGTAGTAACCTGCTGATATTCAGCTTAAGACTTCAGGAAGCAAATATTCCAGCCTTTCTTCTGCTCCACCACAGATGGAGATGCACAAAGATTTGTATTAATGCAAATATGATTTTCTTTTAATATTTTGGCCTTTTATCCAAGGCAGAACTATCCTTTTATCATTTTGATACTTCATGCATTTTTCCTAGGATCTCAAACTACAGTAGACCTAAACATCAAGACTAGAAACTTGTGACATTATCCACTATTTTAGAAATGGAAAAGTAGAAAAAGCATAGAAGAAAAAAAGCATCAAAAAAAAAAATTCCTGTCATTGTTGCTTAAGACAGTAGGACATTACAAAAGGGATCTCAAACTATGAGACTCACTTCCACTTTAAGCAGCACGTCACTTGTAGCATAAAGTTTAGCACCAGAAACATGGTTGTGCGGCTGACCCCTGGTAGGACAGAGGACTTTTGTCCAGTGAGGCTGTACTGCACAAAACTGCTGATGCTTAACAGAATCTTATCTTCTAGACAAGACTGAAGACATACAGAGATGAAGAATCAACTATGCCCCTCAGCTCTTTCTTCCAACCATTTTGTGCAACATTAAAAGCATGCCCGATTTTGGCTTTACCTGTCTTTGGCTTCCCATGTTCTGCCAGCCTCATTCCTTCTCCTGCCTTCTCAGCTGGGTTAAATCCTTTCAGATTTGTGTTCCTTCTCTGCGAAGGTACTTTTCAGTGATAACAAATTACTTCTCAGTCTTCTATTTGCTGAGCTAAGCAGATGGAGCTCCCAAAATCTGTCACTGCCAGGCATTTCCTCCAGCTTTCAAAGCATTTGTCCAGGCTCCATCTTTGTCCTTTTCACTTCTGGACTTCTCCTGTTTGTTTCCTCCATTTTCACTTTTAAAGTACCAGCAGGAGAATGACCTGTACTATTGCAGTAATGGTGGTCCCAATGCCCCATTTAATGGTAAAATCCCTTCTCCTTATAAGTTGGCAGTTCATACCCAGTGCCCATCACCAAGGCAGGGCACTGGGAGCTCCTGTTATCTTGTCTGTTTCTCAGAACCTTCACATCTTCTTGCATGCTGCTGTTTCCTATGATGTGGTTGTCCATCCTGTAGGTATGAACCCTTTTCCTTTGCTCTGGATATGAAACTTACATTTGGCTGCATTTTAATGCACACGGTGTGCATTACAAACATGCATTGAAAATCAAGGAAATCTCTATAATACTTCTAACTCAATGAAGAAAATTTAAAGCCTAATTTTAAGAGCTATAATTATTCTCCAATCTCTTGACTTTATTAGCTCTAAATATCAAATAAATTTTAAAATCCTTTATGTTTTACTTTCAGAACATTGGATTTCTATTTTTCTACTCAAAGATTAAAACTGTAGTTTGCTAACTTTGCAAGCAAATTACAGAACGAAGTGTTCAGGCATCAAGCAAAAAGAGAAAAATATGCCTGAAGAGAATTAACAACATTAATAAGTGAACAACAGATGATAGAATAATTTACTGTTTCAGTACAAAAGGGCCTCTATTAGAACTAAATCCCTTTGATGAGGGAATAGAAAAAAGGCTACATGCTGTAATCAAGAAAGTAACCAGCAGCATAATCATTGCTAGAATCTGATCTTAATAACCTACCCTTACTTGGAAATCTTGTCCATGTACAGAAAAGACATGACTGCAAATTAGTAAAACAATTATAGTAAAAGGCTGTTTATACCTCATGATAAAACTCAGTGAAAATCTTTGCCTTCAGAGACCATATGTGTGTTGAATTCCAGGTAAAATTCCCAATGCAATTGATCAAAAGACCCTTGTCTTCAGTGAATGTGATTCTGATCAGTATCTGATAAAGCTGAGCTTCCAGTTAGATCAATGGTTTCCCTGGTAAAAGACAGAAATTGAAGGAGACCAACAGGTGAAGAAGGTGAACAACGCTGGGGCAAAGCACAAGAGATCCCAGTACTTCATGGGAAGCTGAACAGTCCCTGTGTTTGCAGAGCTGACTTGAAGCCACTGCACTCCCATACTCAGGCTTATCTTGGGCATCTCATCTAAACAGTGTAAGGAAAAGCAGCCTGCCGCACACATAAAGACTTCCAGTGAAAGAGCAAGTGGAAAGAAAAGGGGAAAAAAGAAGACCCAGATCCTGCAAACCTGTGCACTCATCCATAGTTGTGAATTCATAAGCTGCCCCACTGGCTTCATAAGGTTGGCAGTCCATTATGTTTACTGGCAAGGCTGAAGCCTGGGGGTAAACCCCCTGGGGGCAAAGGGATCAGTTCGGGTTCTGCCCACAAAATGTCTCAGCACATGGCTGGAGAGGCTTGTAGGATACTAAAAGAAATCAATTGATAATCATTCTGTTCTGTACAATAAACCTACAAGTTAAATACTGTCCCTGCAACAAGCTGCACTCTAGTCTCCCCCATCTGTATTCAGTGCAGAGGAGAGGAAATGCCACCCTATACTGGAAATGTCACCCTATACAGGCTTCTTGGACAAGGACTTGGCGCTCACTTGAGCAGCCATTTGTGTCCCAGGTTAGAAAGGAACTCCTGACTGACTTCTTCCTGTATGAGGAGAAGGGATAGCGTAGGACACAGAGCAGTCTTTGGTACGTCCCTGCCACCCTGCACAGCCCCAGCCTGCTATACTGGATGCTAAGATTGAAGTATATGCACTAACCTTGGACCATCTAAATGCAAATTTCTCATTCTGAAAAAAATACCCACCAAGCCAATTGATAAAACTGGAGCAGTGAAAGCACCTTTAACCTATAGGGAGTCCAATCCCAGTTGAAAACAGGCTCAAGTAAAGTGGCTGCTGAGTCCATCACATTGCATATCGGTAAAAGTAACTTAAGTTTTTTATCCTATCCAACAGTCTTCATTTTATGTCTCTGCTAATTCCTTAGCCTGCAAATTCCCAGAGCCAGAAATGTCCTAACAGGCTTTTCTGCCCATCATGAAATGCACTTATTACCTCTACAAGGAAAAGTAATTTGGTCTTCTGATTTTCTGCAGTGATTTCTGTGTGAAGTATGGTGACTCTTATCAGAAACTGGCAAGAGTTTATATATGCTAAAAGTTAATCAGTGATTCCTTTCTTCAAGGCAGGACATATCATTCTTCTAGTTGGTTTAATGTTTTTTTCTAAACTAATGCAAAAAACCAGTTTAGTATCCTTTGAAGCCTAATTGTACTAACCAGAAATACTGTCAGCCTGATTTTATGTTTGAGACACAGTCCCACATAGTGGGCCGTGAATAGAAATATTGTGGGTTGAGGCTCTGTACAGTATATGAAGCAGATCCTTCAGTCTGGTCATGGTACTCTGTGTTACAGTAACACAAAGGAACGGTGAAGTGTGTTCAGCTTATCCTGTGAGGAGTTTTCAGTCCTGGACAATGTCCAGGAGGCGTGAGGCCATTGTTGGATTCATGCTGATCTGCACCCACTGCCTGATGTGAGGCACTGCTGTGGAAATACAGGTATTCCCAGTTTGAACTGTGGTTGGTGTGAATGGAGTAATTTAGGGGCATGGGCAGGTGGCAGCAGCTGGACAAGGGTCTACTAAAAGGTAGAAGGTGGAGAATTGAGGAAGGTTCTGAGGGTTCAGATGCTGGGTTACACTAAGTGGTGACAGAGAGATAGGCCCTGAAGGCCGGAGAGAGAGCCTCTTTCCTGGGCCCGGAGGTGACCCTGGGACTGTATCCAGGTCACCGGGGATGGGCGGAGAGAGGATTGTGGTTTGTGGACAAGGCTGGACCTGTGAGAGGTGATGGTTGTAGTTTGTGACCTTATAGGGTATTGTTTACCTGTTACCATAATAGGCAATGTCTATGCACTACCCCAGGTGACTGGGGGACACTGTGGTGAACATCTTTCCTGTTTATATGATGTTATATCCTGTTGTGTATGGGTATTTAGGGCAATTCTGGCTGTGCTATAAACAACTTTGCACCTCCACCTTGTGTGTGGAGTCCATGCCCATGCGTGATTACTGCATTCAGAAAGCTCTGGTGCCTCCCACAGAGCTTTTTCTTGACCGTCCCAGAGTAGCTCTGTGGGAGGTTAAACCATTTCAGCTAATTTTGATATTTGAAGCTGAGCTCTATTTTCAGGTCAAGTTCTCCTTTCCCAGATGACATTCCATTGGAACCTTCCTTTGGTTTCCACTGGTGAACTATGGCTCCAGAGATCAGTAGCATGTCCATAAAATCAGTTGCCCAAAGGCTGTGATCAAAAGCCTATTTTTCAGGTGGAACCAAGAGCAACCAGTGGAAGCATTTCAACTGGAACAGAAAGCAGAAGTCTCTTTTGCTAGAAGATGTTGAAAAGGAGCAGAATTGCTGGCATCCTTACAATTCCCACATCACATAGACAGGAAAAGCGCTATCAATGCAGGCCTTCTTCTGGATCAGCTTCAGGCTCTTTCCCACCCTTCCACCTGCACCGCTAACAGCAGCAGTGATTGATCCAGCCAAGCCAGCGCCGATGCTTCCGAAAGGCGCAGGTTTAAAGCAGGGCAGTGTTACAGGCGGGCAGGAAAAGCCTCGTCAGCAGCACTGGTTAATGAGGTACTCCTGGCAGGCTGCGAGGGGGTGTGCTGTAATTACAAGGGGGCAGCGGAGTGGTGCGGCTGCGGCTGCCCCCGACAGCTCTGCTCCCCTGGAAGAGCAGAGCTGACAGCTCAGGAATGAGAGCAGCAGGGCTGGAGGCAGCTTTCCTGGCAGCTGGCCTGCCTTCACAGCGCTCTCACCCAGACCGTGCTGGTGCACAGGAGCTTTCTGAACAACAGGAGAAAGCCCAGGGCAAGAGGCAAACAAATTTCTCTTCTCTCTGGGAGAAAACAGGACACTCTGGTAATTTAATTTGCCAGGCTCTGCTGTACTATGATGGTGCAGATGAGAGGATGCAGACACATATTCTAGGGCAGCCTACATTGAAGCACTGGGAAGTTTCTTATACAAATAATGGCTTTAACAAGTGTATCTTAGTCCTGCCTAATCCAAAAGGTAGTAATTACGAAGCACAGCTTACAAGGTTTGGGGTTTTTTATTCTTAATACTAAAAAAACTGATTCAATTTTTGAAACAAATGGAATTATCCCTTCTCTCTAGACCTGAAATAACAGAGATCTTGTTTTCTTAACTCAGAAATAATGGAGAACAACACATAGCTGAAGCAAACAGAAGGACTAAGAACTCTCACTTGTTTTAAAGGTTTTCAATTCAGACCACTTATGAGTGGGTCCTACTGATCTCAGTGGAAGTTATTTGTCTGTAAAAAGGAGAGCTCTATAGGCCTTGATTTTCACATGATTATACTCTTTAAATGAATTCCCTCAGCTTCCCAAGGAACAGAGGCAGACAGGGTCCAGGGTATGCCTTTGAACTTCTGGGTATTTTATTTGGTATACACAGCCATAGAGCTGCAGGTAGTTCATTTTGGATCATGCCTACAATCACCTGGGAAATCTCCTTTTATTGTTGTATGCTCAGATATCATCATGATCCAAGTCCCTGGGCTGATCAGTGTGAATAGCTGGGGAATACATGTATAACCTCTCCTGATTATCATGCAGCTGTACTGTGCAGTACCTTTCCTCCATTTATTTTCTCATTACCTGTTTAATGTTCCTCTGTCTCTCTCCTTTTGAAAGGAAAATCTTCTTGACCTCAATCAGTGTTTCTTCAAACCCCTTCCTCCCCCGCCCCTACCGAGTCCATGCTTCTCCGTCAGCCTTTAATGCTCATTCACCAGGGCGGATTGTCCTTGATCACCTGCTGTCACTCTCCCACCCTGTCTTCCTATGGCAGAACATTGTCTGTGCCAATACACCAAGCTAATCTTCAATACTGACATCTTACATTCAGGCTAGCAGTGTTAAGCAAGGGCAAGTGTTCGCTTTCAGAAGGCAGACAGAGATGCCAGGATGGTTACTGCCTTCCCTGATTTAATGCCACAAAGTTTTACACTTGGTCTTGCTCTCTGACTTTCAATTTTCTGTTGTAAAAATGAACGTGTGACAAGGGGGTGGAGGGTTGTTACCAAGATGTGTCTGATTTGTTTTTTTTTCCCTGAGGTAGCTTTTGCTCTTGGGATCTCTGCTTCCCACACACAGTCAAACAAACCATAACGCAGTCGTCGCAGACAACAGCAGGTCCAGTCAGTGGACCTGCACTTTCTCAGACCAGTCAAAGGCAAAAAGAACCTCTCCATTAATACAGAGGAAAGCTGTCTGCATGTGTCTTGCACCACCTCCACGGCAGCAAACACCAAACTTTTGAAAACCAGATTTGCACTGCAACATGGAGATTGTGCTGTTGGTGGAGAGAACAGCTTTCCTTCTGCCACAGAGGCTTTTGGCAGCTCGAGGGAGCTGTGTGGGTTTTGGATAAGCAATCCTTATAATCCTGAAGGGTATTTTGTGTGCAATGGTGGAGAGCTTGAAAAAAAACAATACATGTGATGCTTGTTCTGTGGCACATGCCTGGAGGGCACTTCCACAAGTACAGGTATTGCCTTGGACACCGCCAAAAGCAGCTAAGAAGACATTCAAAAGGTATTAGAATATCAATCAAAAAGGGCACGCAGACACCTGGGCTCACCTTTTAACAATTTCACAGTGTCAGATCCCCATAGCTTGGAGAGGTACAAAACTTGCCACCATAAACACACCTTGGCTTGGTGCTAATGAAGACTTCTTCATTGACTTTGCCAGCATAAGAGGGAAAAGGAATGGCTTTTCTGGAGGCTGGAGGTGTACACAGCTGTAGAGAGCACACAGATGTGCAGAGTGTAGGTTGTCCTCTGTGCTACTCTACAACAGAGCTTTTGCTCTTGCAGTGAAGTATCTGTCCACGTAGTTTCTGACAAGGAAGATGAAAGAATTCAAGCCTACGTGTGCCTGGGGCTACCAATAGCTAAAGTGTACTTTGGCCATAGTAACTTTAAACTTGAAAATGCGAATATAGAACTTTTCCTCCTTGATCCCAACATATATACTCATTTTGCCATTTGCATTTCCCCTACCCTTTTGAACATTCATTTGCTAGGCACAGGGACAGAAGACCCAGATTCAAACAAGGTTCTGTGTTTACTGGCAGCTCCTGCTTCAGCTTTACAATCTCATTTTTCAGCAGAGACCAAACTGAGTTTCACCCTTTGCAATACCCCAAACTTCTCAGCATTTCAGAATAGCTGTATCTTATTAGAAAAGCAGACATGAGCTTATATTACCCACTAATTACCCCAGCCCAAAGCTCTTAGCTACCCAGAACTGAGTTCTCTCTTCCAATGAACTTGTCGTTAACCTCTTAAGTCCCCTTTTAAAGCCCACCAGGTCCCCTGCTGTTGGGCTGGTTTACTCAGCCCACAGCCAAGGACAGCCATGAAGGTTAATGGTATTTCTCACTTCCTTCAGCTCCCTTGCTGGCACAGTGGGATCCCCACAGCCTCACACCCCACTTGTTCTTGTGCCAAAACTGCTCTTCAGCTTAACTTAAATGGTCCATTTCCCTTCCTGCTACTAACTCTGCTGAATTACTTATGAAGAGCAATAATATAAGCTCTACAGTCTTCTGCTGAGCTAATTACTCTTGAGCATATTCCCTCAGAGGAGAGTGACTGCCCCCAGCCATCACCTTTCATTCCGCTCCAGGCTGGCCACGTCTTCCCTGGCTGAGAGTGACTGGTGTAAGGCAGCAGGGATGAGATCTCTCCAGAGATTTCTGATAGCACTAATAAACCTTGCTCTCTGTAGGAAGTACCCTGCTTAATAGATTTTATGGTCACCTTTTTTATCTTCACAGCCAACACATCTCAGTGGCTCATTGTCACCTTGTGACTAATAAAACCAAGACTTACTCCACCTCTGTCATTCACAGCTGATGAACTCAAAGACATTTCCATGATTAATCCCGAAACACGGAGACTATCCTTGTGCTGTTAGATGAATTTCCATTTCTACCCCACTGGTCATCATGCTCATGCATTATGCCTTCACAAAATATCCCAGCCCTCACCCTGTTGGCAGGGCTTCCCAGTCTGATGTCAACACTGGGCTGCTCTGCCTCCTGCCTTGCACTTCAACCAGGGCACGGCAGCGTTAAGTCTGATCCCAGAAGAACTCCATCATTAATTTCCTTCCTTACTGATAGTTTTTCCTCCCAGAGCATACATAGCCACTCCCTCTCTGGAGCCAGAAGAACAACTGGCCCAACAACTGTGAAACTCAGCATCGTACACAACAGCATGAACACAGCATCTTCTGTAGGCGAAAGAATTTGGCAAAGGCCAGACCAGATGCCCAGATCTCCCCAGCTGGACTCCAAGCCAGGCTCTCCACTTGCCCTGTCTGGTGCTGTCAAATGGATCTGGCTCTGCCCACCATGGCCAGACCCTGTGGGTCTGCACCCGTCGCAGCAGGTGAAGGTAAGGTGCCATGACCATCCCGAAAGCGTCTCCTGGGAAGCTGCTTCGGTTGANCACACAGAGCACGCACAGAGCGCACACAGAGCGCACACACACACAGCGCGCCCGCACACAGCGCGCCCGCACAGCACGCGCACAGCACGCNGTAAGGTGCCATGACCATCCTGAAAGCATCTCCTGGGAAGCTTCTTCGGTTGAGCCACAGCGCACACACACACAGCGCACGCACGCACGCACACACAGCGCGCACACGCACAGCGCGCACACGCACACACAGCACACGCACACACAGCACACACACAGCACGCACACACACAGCGCACACAGCACACACACACAGCACGCACACAGCACGCACACACAGCACGCGCACACAGCACGCGCACACAGCACGCGCACACAGCACGCGCACAGCACGCGCACAGCACGCACACACACAAAGTAACCCACTGGCAGGCCGACGTTAAAGGAGTCCGGGAAGGGTCTTCATATAGAGTTCCAAGGGAGGGTTTATTACTGCCACACACTCAGCGGGTCCAGGGACAAACACCATAGCACAAGGGAGAGTTCAGGCTTACGTATGGGGCCGGATAGGGGTGGAGAGAGCATCAGGGCCAATGGTCTGAGGGCACAGCGGCGGAGCACAGGCAGGGCCAGGGTACGGGAACCAATGGAGAAACACAGAGGGAGTGGCGAGGGAGCCAGGGCCAATGGGAGAGCAGGGAAGGGAGAACATTCTGGAATGGGGACATGTAGGGTAGAAAGGGGTAGGGAGGCCAATGGCCCAATCAGGGAAACGGAACTGGGGTACATTAACATAATTTTAAAAAGCATCCTGGGAGAGGCTTCTTTGGTCTCCCTAACTGGGGGTGACAAGCTTAGAGCTCTTTCTCCAGGGGATCTTTGAGTCTCTTTGATCTGTAGGCCCACCGGCCTCCACATGCATCCTATTGCTGAAGCACAGCTCATGCTGTGGTTGTTCTCATCCTCCAGTTTATCCACCCCTGTAATGGAACCACCAGCCCTTGTTGTGCTCTGGCTATTCTGCTGCGAGCTGGATGTGTGTCTCTTTGGCTTTGGAATACACATGGCACCAGGAGAGCCTGAGACCAGCTCAGTGCCAGCTTCTGCTTCACCTGCATTTCTTCTTATTGACAGAAGAGAAAGGTATCTCAGGCCCAGTAAATTATTCCTTTGGTTTAAAAGAGTGATTTTCAGTGATGTAAAGAATATTTTTTAAGCAGCCAAGTGAGACATCTGTAGAGACATCCACATTTCTAAAGTATCAATTAAATTCGATTTTGGGAGAGTGGATAGGTTACTTGTCAGATAGGATTTATACGAACTATATAACTTAAAAATTTGTGAGTGTTGAGCATTGCCCCTAATTTTTCTGCAGCTTGCTTGCTTTAGTTCACCCTTAATGGAAGCACCATGCATTGTTAAGTCTCACAGTAATTTGTGATAACTGAATGCAAGTCTTACCCCCTCACAGTCCACAAAGCTGAAAAAAATATTTCTATGCATTTTTGCATTTTGCTTTTTCTAAACACTGGTGTCTTTCCTTGCTGTATTTGTACTGCCTGGCCGTTCATTTGGCCATTGTTGTGTGTGTATGTGTCCCTTTCCAGTGTGTGTTATTTCAAAGTTGACATGATGACAAAAGCCACTTAAGGATGGCAGCTAATAAGACATCTGCTTTCCCCTGGCTTGCAAGGCAGCGGTCAGATGTGGGCTGGTAATAGGGTGCATTACCTTTAGACTCTGGGTCACTGCTTCACCTCTGATCCTTGTCAAAAGTGACCACAACTTGTTATCTGCCTGTACATCACTAACCTAGGAAAATGCATTGGTTCTCTTTCTTTCAATCCTGTTGACAACTATCTACACCACAATTAGCCAAAGTAGCAAAGACAGACTGGAGTGCGTGGCTTTCTCAGCCTGTGGTGGGGTTCCAGCAGGTCAGTGACGAGGGAGCTCTGGGCGGGCTCACTGGCTGCAGACCTCCAGCACCATATTTTGGTGCTCAGGCATGAACCATATTTTGATATAAATTAAAATAGCAGTAAAACAAAGCGAATTTGCACAGGGTGTAGCTTTTCTGTTGCTTTCTGGAGTGCTGCTAATAGAAATCAGTGCCCATTTAATAGAGCATATTTTAAGAAAGGGTGGAATAAAGAAAGGAAACTGTAGGATAAAACACAGTAATTTTCAGGGGCCTTGGAGTCACAGCATAAAGTGATGGTTCATTGTTTGTCTGCAATGTGTGCAACCCTGGGCTTTGTGCTGATTTTGGCTGGTTTGTGCTGTATCCGCACATATATCATGCCAAAAATGCCAGCCAGCTGTGCTACATTTGCAATGTAAAACACTATACATTTCATTTTTACTTTCTCTGTGTATCTCAAGATAAGGCACAAGTACGATTTAAGCCAGGAGTTTTGTTATTAGCATTGCACAATTTCACTGATTAACAGCAATAAAACTAATAAAATAACTAATAATAAATAACTATCAGGTGATTAGCCATTTTCACCACATATAATTATCAGTATCTTTTTCAATTTCAGTTTATCACAATTACCATATTAGGTATATAGATCACTGGATTTGTTTGAAGTCTTTACAGATGTCAAAATGTAACCAGAGTTTAATCCCAGTAAAAGGGCATATTGAAGACCTCCATTTATGCTAATTGAATCATACATTAACCCAAGAGAACAGAAGGTCTGACATCACTACCAGGTAGTTAATGATTATGCTTTCTGTTGTCTCCTAATATTATCTTGAAAATGGCCATATCGGGAGGCCTAGAAATCCCTCAGAGCACCTTATGCTTTTTTATTTTCAAGTATCCTGTTGTAGTATATGATCAGAGACAGAGAGAGAAATATTAATTAATTAAATTATCAATTAGATGTAAAAAAAAATAGGGCCAAAATGTGCATTTTTTTAGTCAGTTCTCAGTCAGGCAAACCTCCAAATACTTCCAGGCTGATGTCTTGCTGGAGAAATTATTTCAGAGCAAAGCAGGAGCAAGCAGACTGAAATATCCCACCAACAGTAGAAAGATATTTCAAGAGGATATCCCATAGGCTTTTGTGGGAAGAGCACAGGAAGAGCCATTCAGGCTTCCCTCTGGACCCCTGCCCTGGCAGGGTCACAGGTCTCTTGGGGAGGGATACCAGCAAGGGGCAAGCAAGAGTCTTTCTACTCCTTTAGTGATGGGCAGAGGTCTCCAGAAAAAAGGTATCTGGACTCCACCAACCTGCATGTGAATGTTGTTCAGTCTTACTGGTGTAGAAAGATTTTATGGCCTTGAAGTTCAGAGCTTCAGAATCAATCCATCTTCTTAAACCAGGATAGATTTTTGGCTGATAGCACCAATATATATTGAGGTTTGTGAGACTCTTCAGAAGGGTTAGATGCTGGGTGCCCTGGCTGCAGCAAGGCTCTGCTGGGATGAGGGAACATGGCAGAAGGATGCCCAGGGTGTGGAATAAAGACAGTAGAGAGGCTGGAGGGGCACAGGGCCTGGAGCAACTGTAATGTGATGCAGCAGAGTCAGGCAGGCATGGGCATGGGTGAGCAAGGAGAAGGCAGAGCCTCTCAGGAAAGAGAAGATGCCAGCACATCAGAATGGCACGTCTTTGGCTCAGCCACTTCTACAGAATCTAAGCTGTTATTTAATTGAGGTGCTTTAAAAAATGGATTTAGTTTGATAAAGTGATGATTAATCTTCATTATACTCCTCTGTGATCATCACAGCAAAAAGCTGCACTTGTATGTCTGCTTATCATCTCTTCTGAAAATCTTACTGGTAAAGAAAGACTTGATGATTAGATTTTTGTCATCAAATCCCATTTTTGTTTACGTGCAGAAAAAAGGAAGGCCTCACTTTTGAGGGAAAAGAGAAATGAAAGGAAGCACAATAGCTGGGCAGTTATCTCTGACATTCATGTAATGCAGTGTATGTCCTTATGTGACATTTATGTGAGAGAAAAAGAAAAGCATCGATTGAAAAAGGTTACAGGAGTTCTTCAGGCATGAAGTCATCTCCAGGCAGCACAGTCACTGCAGTTTATAAACAGGTTCTGCTCTCACCCACTGCATTCACAGACTTAGGGCACCATTTAACCCATTTGTTTGCTGACACTTCTTTAATACCCAGCTTTGATTTTCCTTTCCAACAGTAGCATTAAACCAAGAAATGAAGCCAATTGCTGATTTTAGGAAAGATGTTTGCAGCCCCCACCCTTGCCATCCTGTCTTCCACAGAGGAAAAGGGCACTGCACTGAGGAGCTGGGCATTGGCATGGGGAACTTTGTCTCCAGTTTGCTCTACTCAAGAGAGATCTTCTTCTCTCATCCCTAGGTACAGCTTTCCATGAAACTGGGAAGCCAGACAGATGGACACAGGATGCAGATGCAGGCAGAAATGGCAGGGTGAGGACCACCACTTAAATTCTGTACCAGTTTTAAGTCTGTGAAGAAGAAAATCCAAAGCCTTCCCTTAAATAATCATTACATGAACATCTATTTCAGTAGCAGTCACTTTGATTTTTTTTGTCTCTGGTTTCTAAGCACTGGGATTGACTCATGGCATTTCTTAAGGTTCCTTTTACTTCTACAGGCATGGCACCTACAATATTATCATCATTCAGCTCAGAGCATGTCACCCTGCAAAAAGTTGTGCATCCTTACAGTCCCTAGGTTTGGCAGATCTTGCATGGCCAAGGTTTCTGAAGATGCAGGTCCATGTACAGAGGCATAACCAAAGAGCTGTGAAAAAGCTGGCAATATACTGATAGAAAACCACAGCAGAGACGTGGAGGCCTCCCCATTTGCATACCCTTTTGTGCTAACTTGTCTGAGGTGGCCTGGGGCATCAAGTGGTCCCACTTCATAGCTTGCTGTGGAAAACAGCTGGTTTTTAGAGAACGCAACACTCCTGAGTGAGGGTGGCCATGTAAGAGTGCTGGAGCTGCTCCTGCAGTTTCTCAGTGTTGGCATGGGTTTCCCTAGAGCACAAAAGGTAGGAGTGCAGCTGCCTCCTCTTGACTCCTAGTCACAGTCTATGCTTGCAGATGAAATTGTCTCTGTCACAAGATATAAAAGATGCATGATAACACTAGCATCTTCCAGCTTATTTAACTGATTATGAGTCTAAAAGAAATGGTAACCATGTAAACACAGGCTTTTACACAGCACATAGGCAGCACAGAGACAACTTACCCCCCTGGGCAGGTAACAATGAATGCATGAAATGTTGTGGGCTCGTGAAGTTGTCTGAGTTCAAATGGTGCTTAGTGTCTCTCACAATATCAGTTTGCAGTGTGTGATGAAGCATTGCTTGACCAGAGTGACCACAGGCCTGCCTGCACATGTGGGAGCACTGCCAGCCATAACGGCTTCCCTTTCAGAGACATGCCTTCTGTGCAAGTTTATTTGAGTTAGAATCTGGAAAAGAAAACTTTTTAACCCTCACATCCCAAAGGAAAATAATATACAGTGCAATGTGTAAAGCTGTGTTCAGCTGGAGTCATACAACATAGCATTTGCTACTGCAGAAAGCAGCACAGGTATTTATTGCTGCATTATTTGAACCTAGATGTCTTCATAATTTTATTGAAAAATCGTGTTTCTTCCCTCTTACAGGGTGCTGTTTTTCTACAGTCTTACAAATGCATTCCTATTTCTCTTTTTCTCTTTCATTCCTGAACTGAGTACATCACCTTCCCATTGCTGAAACTGAAGATGTGTAACACTTCTCCTTCGCATGCCCTGGACAGCCTACTCCTGTCTTCTTTAATTCCAAGAATTCTCCCTTTTTTTTTTTTTTTTTTTTTCCCTTAAGGAAACACCCAGGTTCCAGGGAAATTCTTTGTGAAACTCGTGATTATGAGTGAGGGTGGCAGGACTGTGTCTAATGACTCACAGGTGCAAAGCTGTACAGCCATGGAAAACTGCTTAAAAGCCGCTTGTGTGCCTGTGTGAGAAAGTCTGGAGCGGAACACTCCTCCGACCCCGAAGTTAAGAAGCTCACGGTGGAGCTTTGCGAGGCTGTCAAGAGGTGGAACAAAAGCCCGGGGGGATGCGCAGGGACCTGCTCCCTCTCCTGGTAACAAGGGCAAAGCGTCGGCGCAGCGCACCCCTTCCCTGCCCCTTCTCCTGCCCCAGCCCTGCTCCCCGGGGACCCTCCTAGGAGGCGGCGTGGGGAAAGACGGAGGTGACAAAAGCAGAGACCAAAGAACTGAGGTGCTGGAGAGCGTCCAGGGAAGGGCAACGAAGCTGGCGAAGGGTGTGGAGCACAAGTCCCGTGCCGAGTAGCTGAGGGAACCGGGACTGTTTAGCCTGGAGGAAAAGAGGCTCAAAGGGGACCTTATGACTGTCCACAACTGCCTGAAAGGAGGCTGTAGCCGGGTGAGAGTTGGTCTCACCTGCCAAATAACAAGCAGTAGGACAAGTAGGCATAGGACAAGGGGAAATGGCTTTAAACTGACAGAGGGTAGGTTTAGATTGAATATTGGGAAGACATTTTTTACTGTGAGGTTGGTGAGACACTGGAACAGGTTCCCCAGAGAAGCTGTGGGTGCCCCATCCCTGGCAGTGTCCAATGCCCGGTTGGAGGGAGCTTTGGGCAGCCTGGTCTGGTGGAAGGTGTCCCTGCCCATGACAGAGGGGTTGGAACTGGATGATCTTTAAGGCTCCTTCCAACACAAACCATTCTACAGTTCTATGAACTCCACATACACGTAACGATCACAACACTACATTCAGTCATTTCTAGAACAGCTGCTGCTTTAGTATCTGAATTTGAGGGGAGTAACTATCAACTAGACAAAGATTTATTACCACAAACACTCTAAGGAACAATTCTGATAAATTCCAAAAATTGGAAAGACAAAAGTAACTGCAGGAACAACAGGGAAATTTTCAGTCCTGTAGCTGTAATGATGCCAAGCATAACAAGATCCAAGTTATGTAAAAGTGAAACCGTACACTAAAAATAATAAAAAGCAAACACCAAAAGGATCTATTTGGGGGAAGAGAGATGTGGCTCTACAAAGCTTCTGGACAAAGCTACAGCAGTCTTCAGGAGATTTTGTGGTGCCTCAGTGAGCTCCTGTACTCCTCAGCATGCTCACGCACTTGGGCACCTAATGGGCATCTCACATGTAATGCTGCCTGCTCCACACATGGGCAAAACATTTGTCTGAAGTCTGTGCACCTGGCCTCTTCACTGGCTGCCCATCTCCTGGCCTGAGCTTCCTTGGAGACATACAAGTGAAAGACATCTTGGGAAACAGGGACATTGTACTTTTCATATAAAAATGAGTGTTGCTGATTTTCAGAAATACCACTCAAAGATGATTCTTATTCATGAATTTTAGTACAGCAGGCTGACTTCTCTCTTAGTTGTAATGTGTTAAAGATGATATGGCTGACTTGGTACCATAACAGTGTGTCAAAATATGTTATCACGGTAAGAAATAGAAAACAGTTTCTTGTTGAGACCTATGTTCAGCATTCCAACTGCATTTGGCAAAGCACTCAAATGTTTGTTTAAAATTATATTTATGTCCCACTGATTTCAGTGGGACTGAAATAAATCCCAAATGCTTCACTTAGCTGAGAATTCAGGCTTAGGTTCATAAGCATCCCCCATCACTACTGAATTCAGTGGAAGTTCAGGGAACTTGTTGTCCAGTAGAAAAAATAATATTTTATGAGGTATGATCTTAATGAAGAAATTATATCTCCTTTCTGTCATGAGTGAAAGAGAGAAGCACAAGGCCATAATATGTTTAGTTGAATAAAAGAGCAGCACACTGGGATGCAGGGGCATATTAGGAAAGCCTCTAAGTTTTGTACATCACTAATACACGATGCTACCGTGAGATGCAATTTCTGTAGGTTGGGAGCTGATTTGTTAAAAGAGGAAAATGAGTAAATAGAGCAAAGAAAGCATGAGTGTTGGTTTGGTACGATGTATTTAGTAGTAGTAGTTGCATGTTACAAAGTACATAAATTCAGAAATCATTTAGAAAATGAGAATAATGATATAAATTTCTGAGAGCTAAGGGCCTGGAAGTTCAATGGTCCTAATTTGTTCCCTGGCCTGCAGGCAGCTGTATTGTGTGTGTTTGCCTTACAGGCAATCTTTTGTTTTTGAAAGGAGATAACCACCATTCTTATTCAGTCCTGGTCATTTCCTCCACAGATCCTGGTTCTGCTGGATGGTTTTTGCACTCTGAACTAATGTCTGGAAGGAACTCGGCTGAAACCACAGTTTTTATTATACTGATGGCATCAGGCTGGACAAGAACCATGACACCAATGTTCGCCCTACAGCCATCCTGAGGCACTTTCTTTCTATTTTGGACTGGCCTGTTATGACTATGCCTGTGCACATCCCAATTTGGAAAGGAGAGTTCAATGTGACAAGACACCAGGAAGATATTCTGAGTGCAATCCCACCTCTAAGAATCTCTACTGCCTTGATTTGTATAATTTGTACTGTGGAGCTGTGAGAAAGGGTGGATAAGAGCCTTAAATTACATGTGAAAGATACATTATGAAACTGAGTAAATGTTTGGTTTGAGGAATAGTAATTGTTCATCTCTACAGATCACTAGGTAAAGGTAACAAACAGAAAAGAAAACAGCAAGACTCCATTCTGTATTTTTCTATTATTTTACCATTCCCATGCATGGCAGTTATATGCCAGTTTATAGGCAGGATACTTTTTTGTTTCCATTCCTGTCTCTCTATAATATTAATTAAAAACTTTGCCTGGATTGATCATAACGGGTGATCCTCAGACCACAAAATGAGTCTGTGTCATGAAAAAAGGGCAGCAAGCTTTAAGTGGTTGTGAGTTTATGGGAAATGAGCTGTCACATATTCAGGTCACCAGGACTGCAGACCTACGTAGTATAAAACTGCCATCAAGAATAGTCTTTAATGGCCAGCCTGATTTTGGGAGCTGGATGAACTGGTGGTGGAGATATAAACAAGGGAATGTTATGAGTTATGTTTCACAATGTGCTTTCACCTGAAACAATGGCAGAAAGCCTGGCTCTCCTTTCATGCTTCGGGCTGGATGATCATCCCTGCAGCCACCCAGCAGTCACCAGCCTAAACCCTGCCATGGGTCTGCTGAGCCAGAGAAGGAGGGTAACCAAAGGGGCCTTTAGCCCATGCATTAGCACCACCTGATACAGTATATCTCCTCTGGGGCAGGATGAGGAAGATGCCTCGGACCGTGACCATCACAGCTGTATGCAGCTGTATCCAGCTGTATCCATCCAATAAACCCCAGTGAAGAGCAGGGCCAGAGGGAAACACAAATCCTTCAACAACCTGAGCCATGCATTCTCTGTGCACAGCCGCCGAGTTCTTCATTCCCCAGTGCTACTGGTCACAAAAATAGCCATCCTGATTCAAAAAGCTGCTACCTCTGGCTATATATAGGCTGTTCTGTGTGTGGCTCAACACCGAGCTCTCCACACACATTAATATCCCATTGTGTCGTGCATGGCAGTGTCAGCATTGCCTGCTGGTTAAAGAACACAGCACACAAGGGAGGGCCACAGCCCTGAGAACAGCGATTCACCTGCTCTGTTATCTTAGAATAACAGGCTTGTGAAATCAGTAGGACTTGTCATGGTTATGTCCCCGTGTGCCACCGTGTCTGTGGGATGCAGCCCGTGCGCTTTGCAGGACAGCAGCCACTGTGCTACACGTGGATGAAAACTGCAGTCACCGTCAGAGAGGACCTGGACGAAGCTCGGATGTCTTTTTGTGAATGAAGCTTATGTCCTGGTGACCCACCTGAAGCAGAGGGGGAAGAGAGGGAATGTTACTAAATATGCATTCCCAGAAGCAAACAGAGTGCAAGCTCATCGTTGAATGCACATGCGTGGAGTGGCCCGGAAAGCACCAGACGCTGCTTGTTAAAAATTGGCATCTCTTCAACACAGCTACCAGTGATTTTTCTGTAAAACACATTAAAATTCAGTATAAATGCCTTTATGGATTTCACACCACATTAAAAGGAGTGAGTGATTGACTACATTCCCAGTAGCTTATTTTTCATCCTTTGACAGCTGTTAACCAGACAGAAGCATTATTAGTGCAATTTCTCATGCTGTAAAAATATTTGGATATAGGAATTTGGCCAAATTTCTCCTTCTTGTTTCTGGTTTCCTATGAGAGTTGGCTGGATTGTTTTGACAAATCCAAGAGTGTAGCTAGCACAGCATCTTAGCGCAAATGCTGGTTTTACAGCCAAGCCTCCAGGTTTGCTAAGCAGATTTGAAGCTCAAGGTAAAAAGACACAAGCTCTAATTACAGCACTCCTAAGCAAAGTTTCAGGGTCATCAGGGCTTGAATATGTTTTTGCTCTTCACAAAAATAAATGCTGCTTATGGGGTGTCTGGTTCAAAAGAAGGATCTCCCTGACACAGTCAATAGAGGGCATGTGAAAAATTGATATTGAATGCTAATGCTGATTTGAATCTGTTTTTATCTTGTATAGACTACAGACAGGAGAATGTCCCTCCTGTCCATCAATCTCTTTGGTCTTTATTAAAACTTCTTTATTAAAACTACTTTATTAAAAGAAGGTTTAGATCTGTTTTATTTTTGTGTCTTCTAGAATTTGCCATCCCTCAAGGCAAACTCCTTTTCAATCAAGGGTTGAAGTTTTTACAGTGTAAAGTATGGAAAGAAAAGAATTTCCCAAATGCCTCAATAAAACTGGCAGAGTTTATAGCATCTGCTATGGCCCCCAGGGAATTTATGCTACCCAGGCATTATTCATCATTTCAAGCAAAATGACTGTGTAAAGCAAGGTGATAGTTGCACAGCATCGAAGTGAATGAACTGCTCTGCATTTAATTCAGAGGAGCCAACAGCACAGCCTGAGTGCTTCTGAGACATTCAGGTGTCACAGACAATCCCACTTCTCTCCCTCAAGCTCAGGGCTCCACCAGTTCTGTGACAGGAAACCAAGGGACTTGGTAAATGGCAGCCATGTCTGAAAGAATTCCTCACGTTCTGGGAAGCAAACACTCAAACCCTTCTCAGTACAGTCATCTGAATATGAATTACACAAGTTCACAGAGCATACAGAGAGAAAGTTTTGGACTGACTATAGAAGCAATTTTAACACCTACTTTCCTGGAATATGGTTATTTTCAAATCAAGTCTGAGTTTTGAAATGTAAATGTTACAGGTCAAAGCTAAATTACAAAGTAAGTTCTGTTTTTCAAATGTTTAAATCTTTTTTTTTTTTTTTTAATAGGCATAGTGGAGACAGGCATATTGCAGGAGTGAGCAGCATTTACTGGTGAGCAGCATAAAACAGCTACTGCAACTCAAGTCTGCAATTTCAGCATTCTTAAACAACACTAAGTACTTGTTTCTTGTTCCAACTAAATATTTATGATTTTATATGCAGATATATAATGTTCTAAGTAAGTTAGTGGCAGAGAAAATGTACATTTACCTTCCCCTCAGCTTTGAGGCAAGTTAAGTTACATGATTCAGGGTTTTGCTTTCCACACTATGGGAAGAATAAGACTGTCAGTAAGGAAATTCTTCCTTGTAGCTAAAAATCCTGGAGAAGCCTCATAAAAGGAGCAAACAACAACCAACCAAGGAGAAAACAAAGCTGTCATGTCCACTTCAATCATAAAGAATATGTTCACCCTGCCGAGCATTCACATTTCCATTTGCTAGATCAGAAAATGGGTTCTGTTTTTTCAGGAGTTTCAGAAAAAGCAACATCTCATACTCTGAGGCTCCCTGCTTGTCCAAAGGCTTTCTGCCAGACTGCAACATGCATGGGACAGAGCTACGTCAGGCAGGGCAGGGAAGGTGTCCCTGAACAATCACCCAACTCTCGCAAATAACAAGTGATGGGACAGGAGAAAGTGGCCTCAAGTTGTGCCAGAGAAGGTTTAGACTTAGACTGGGTATTAGGAAAATTTCTTCACCAAAAGGGTTGTCAAGCCCTGGAACAGGCTGCTCAGGAAAGCCCTGGAGTCACCATGCCTGGAAGTGTTCAAAAAATGTAGCTGTGTCACTTAGGGACATGGTTTAGTGGTGAACGTGGTGGTGCTGCATTAATGGTGGGACTCAATGATCTTGGAGGTCTTTTCTAGCCTATATGATTCTGTGATTCTGTGATTCTAAAGAGTGGGCCCAGAGCGAGAGTGTGCCTAGTGAGCACAGAGCGAGGAAGCAGCATTAGTGCACCTAGCCCAGTCTGACTGACTTGTGCAAAACTGGGCTGAATAAATCCCAGAATAGGGCTGCATGACAAAATTTTTTAGCTACATGACAACCCTGTGGCTGGGACCTGAGAGGGTATCTGTGTCCATCAGAGCACTATTCCTGTACAGCACTTGCTGGGAGCCAGCTGTGGTGCCCAACACTACGCACGGGTCTCCTCTCCCCACACAACTCACTTTCTTCTTTGCATCTGCCCCACCCAACAAGGGCACTATGGAGCAGTGAACAAGGTCACACAGCAAAGTGACTACTGCCAAACTCCGTGTATGAGGCATTAGGCCCATTACTCACATGAATTAAGAGAGAAACTTACTTTTATTTTCCTAGGCTTATTCATATAATTAATTAATATCTCAATCAGCCAAGAACAGGCAAAGACATAACAGTATTTCAGTGCTTTCCTTGGGGAAACACTGCACAGAGACAGCACAACTAATTTAGACAAGATCCATTTAGATAGCAAGTTAATTTTAATGGCTAGAAGTAGACAGGAGAACCATTTTTCAGAAAACACTGAGAAAGTCAAATTTCCTTTTCCCTTACCTGTTGTCTGTCTCCATCAAACATGCTTTTTTTCTGAAGGCAAAGACGAGCAGAAAGCACACCAAAACCTCTGTTGAATTTCTGCCGATTTCTGGGGCATTCAAGCCAGGTAATAGAGCAACTCAGTGCTGCTTTACTGGGTAAGCAAATTTGTCCCCCAGCTCATCTACACATTGAAACCATATCAAAGCCTTAAATTACACGTCTGGCTTAACTATATTAAAATCAGTTCTCTTATGTCCTCCCAGTATTAGAAATACAGCTTGCCAGAGCTAAGTCAATTAATTAATTAGAATTTTTTTTGCCTGTCTTGCAGTGATCTGACCGAACATGGGGGTGGGGGGGGGAATAGCAAATAATCCTCATTCAATTTGTAAGCAAACTAGGTTACTGTAAAGTTGTCCTTGTCACAGAGTGCCAAAGTGCAGTATGCAATTCTCGCCTCCTTGTGGGTTGCCATCTGCCATTGCACCTCCCTCTCCTTCCTCTGGCTCCCTGTTGGGGTAAAGTTGATGTCAGAGGCTTTGGCAAGCAGTGGAAAAAAAAAAAAATCCAACACTGTGAGTTCTCTACAGGCCAGTGCAGTCTGCTTCTAATATTGCTTCAGTCTGTGCCTTCAGGAAATGAAATTAAACAGAGCTTGTGCTGCTCTCGTGCTCAGTCCCTAAATTGCTGTAAAACAAGTGCACTGGAGAGCCTCTGTTCAGCCCAGGAGATGGGATTGTTGCAGGAAAATGTTCTGCATTCTCGCACCACACTGCAACACTCAGTGACTGTACCACACTGTAGCGAAGCTGGGCTTTTAAAGTTTGAACAACCCATCCTTGGGCATTTAAAAAGTGCTTCCAGTGTTTGATTTCAACAACTGCATCTCTTAACAGCTCATGAGAGGCTCTTTCTTGCAGCGTGAAGTTCTTCTGCCTGTGTTTGCACAGGTCATTCATTACACTCCAGCACAGATTAGGCTCCACTCAAGGAAAATTTCACTTGGAAATCATAAGGCAAAATGGGATCTGCTGATTGCCATGCAACAACCAACAAATCAGATCTGGAGAAAATATCTGCTTTCTGCCTCAGCAGTCAGCTTGCATCCCAGGCTGCTTCTGAAGCATGAAATAAAAGTCCTGAGCATTACTGACCAAGATTAGACATTCTCTGAAAAACAAAGCAGGATTTCAATAACTGTTTTCTGCTATAGCTGACCCCAACTATGGTGATTATATGAAAGGAAAATTCACTGACCACAAATAAAGAAGATGCTTGTGTTTGCCCAGGAAATCTCTCTTGTAGCCATCTCAAACCCTCTTTAGCATCCCAATGGGTATTTGCTTTCCTGGCCTTTTTAGGAAAAAGAAGCAGGACACGGTGTAAGCTTACTAGTTTATGAAGTATTCGTTATAATTTAATTTTATGGTTGTGCAAGATAGAGCTTGAACTTTTTGGGAAAGATTTGTTCTGTAAAGACCATGACATTCATGTCAAATACAAGGTCTGAATGTTGGGCAAAAGGAATGTTCAGGAGAAGCTCTTTTATGTATGTGGCGCTATCATTTCATTCTCACAGTGCAACAGAGGGAAATGAAGTCCAATGAGTTTTTAGGTAACTCTTGTTATAACCTATATTTCCTTCTATTTTAAGTTTGTAAAAAAGTAATTTTAAATGCAATAGACATGGCTGGCTCTTTGGAGTTAAGCAGGCAATTAATAGAAACCAGTGCAATCTAAGCACCCTGACTCACGTTCCCAGAGGCAAAGAGCTGCTGTGGCTTAGGATGCTCTATTTTGCAGATTAGTTCTCTCACAGCAGTGTCAGCAATAAAATGTTTGCACCTCAGCCACAGCGATGCCAGAGCAGACATATCACTGAAAATTCATCTTCATCAGAGGTTTAAACCAGTATGCCTGCACCAGACCAGGAACAAATGTTTTCTTCTTCCAGCTCCTCTACAAAAACGTTATTTCTAGGCAGTGGGGGAAGGATGACATCTGGGGATAGCTGCACTGGATTCATCAGAGCCTCTCTCTAGGTGCTGTGCAGCCGGTGGGTGCAGGACTGGGTGTCAGCATCCATGGCAAGATGTTTCCTCAGGTCCCTACTCAATATTTCTGTCAGAGCAGGGATTAACAAAGAAGGGAAAGGTTTTTCTCCAAAGTGCACTGAATGACTGTCCATTTTTCCACACAAAAGCCAGCACTTAACCCCATCATTGCACTGAAAAGGAATATTCTTGAACGAACCCTCCCACAAAAGTGGCTTATTTTATGTGAGGTGTAAAAAGATTTCACGCTAAGATAAATTAACAATTATTTGCCTTGATGCAGCAACCTTCTCCTTTCAGAGTCATTCATGCAGCTTTACCCTGGGCAATAAATATAGATCTATCTGTCCCATGGCTATAAGTCTTCACACAAATCTGCCAGGCATTCAGCTCTAATACCCTTCACATGAGGCTACTGGTTCAGCTTGTATCTATTGCTTAATCAATGAGCAATAAAATGCCAGCCGCTGCCAAGCTGCTGCTTCAGCTAATAAAGGATTGGTCTGCTTTTTCAGAGTATCCTAATTACTAATAATGAAATAATGTAAGTAGATTGCATATATTTGGAAGTTGTATTTTTTCTTTTACCAGAATGGAAACTCAGTCTTTGAGTTTTATTCCTCACTGAATTACTCTTTAATTGGACCTGTTTGCCTCAGCTGCTATTTGTAGCTGCAGCTCTCCCCCTACTCCGTGTAGGGGGGAATCTTTAACATCACCACCTACAGGGCTGTAACATTTTCTGTGGCAGACTGTAAGATACCACCATCCATCCGTGGCTAGAGACAGATTTAATACCCGTTCTTTTGCCCCAGTGGGTTAGAAAAACTGAGTTTGGGTGTTGTACCTTCTCTGGACTGACAAAGATAATAGCAGCAGGCTTGGTTTGCACAAGTAGCAGACTGTAAAGGGACTGGCAACAGCCTCATAAACACAATACCAGTAACAAATATCAATAATTTGTCATGTATTTCTGTTCCCTGTGCCTCTGCATTACAGAGGGCACTGAGCTGAGCCTCTGCATACTACAGAAATCTCTGGCTGGGCTGTAAAAGATCCTTGGACCTTAGCACACAATAATAAGATTAAAAGAGACAGTTTGGGAAATCTGCACTGAAACAGCTCAATTCCTATCTCCTGAGGTCCTGAAGATTAATAGCTACTGGAGAGCCAGAAGCACTGGAGGTCTGTTGAGATAGGTAAGCATACCTGCCATGCAAGCAGTGGTTTCTAAATGGACTTCCAGAAAGGGTTCTGTGGAAAGAACTGCAGTGACATGGAGGTAGGGGCTCTTACAGAAACCCTGCTCAGTGGCTGAAGGGAACAGATTGATCTCCCAATGAGCCAGCAGTGAAAGATCTTATGTTGCTTTATGTTTCCATGGTTTGAAAATATGCTGGTAGCTAGAATGCCTTACAACAAAAAAACAATTACCCAGAGCAACACCCTTAGTGGTTATAGTATAGAAAAGATGTTCATGAGAGTTTTCCTGTATTGGTGCCCATCCTGCTATCTTTTGGCAGAAGCAAATCTCCCTGCCAGACTTTTAAAAGTCTGGCAAATTATTTTTAATTGGTGGATGAATTATATCCTTTGCAATGTGATGTGTAAACATTAGGACACTTTTCACGTAATTTCTAGTCATGGTCATTAGAAATACTTTATTCAGAAATACCTGTTTTGCTCTATGCAGAGTTTGCAGATGTAGAAGGGGTAAGTGAAGAAGTAGCTGGGTACCTCCAGTTTGGCAAGGCCTGGATCTCTGTGCAAGGTTTGCAGGAAGTACCAGAGGCAGAGTAGTTAGAAAAAGTGCATACATTGCATATATGCAGGCCAAGGCTGATCTCCATCCACATTGTGATATTTTCATAGAATCATAGAATATTTCGGGTTGGAAGGGACCTGTCTTCCATGTGCCTTAGTATAGCTTCTGGGAGAATCTGTTCTGTGATCTTCCTGGGTACAGAGGTGAGGATGACAGGTTGCTAATACGCAGGATTCTCCTTTTTACCCTTTTTAAAAATGGGTACAATGTTTCCCTTTTTCCAGTCACCTGGAACCTTACCTGAGTGCCATGACTTTTCAAACATCATGGAGGGTGGCTTGGTGAGTACATCAGCCAATTCCCCCAGGACTCTGGGACGCATCTCATCAAGTCTTATAGACCTATGTATCTTCAAGTTCCTCAGGTGCTTCCAAACCTGATCTTCCCTTGCAGACCCCTTCAGGGAGGGTAAGAGGTGTGGGAAGAGAAGTTGCCAGTGAAGACGGAAGCAAAAACTTGCCTTCTCCTCATTCACTGTTACCAGTTTGCCAGCATTGTTTATCTTTGTGTGTGTGTGTGTGTATATGCCTTCTCTGACCTTCCTTTCCTGGCTGACATACCTATAGAAGCTGTTCTTACTCCGTGCATCCCTTGACCAGTTCAGTTCCAGCTGCACCTTGGCCTCCCTCACCCCATCCCTACACAACTGAGCAACATCTCTTTACTCTTTCCAGGATACCTGTGCCTGCCTCCACTGTGTGCATTTCCTTCTTGCCCTTTGTCCTGACCAGCAAGTCCCAATGCAGCCACGCTGGTCTCTGGCCTTCCTTCCCTGATTTCTTATACCTGGGGATTGCTAGCTCTTGTGCTCTAGGGGAAAGCAGTTTTAAGGAGCTGCCAGCTCTGATCTGCTCCCTTTTCTCTGAGGGCAGTTTCCCAGGGCAGCCTATTGACTAACTCCTTGAAGAGCTGGAATTTTGCCCTCCTGAACTTTAGGGTCCTGACTCTTTGCCTGACCCATATCCCTCAGGACTGCAAGCTCCACCAGTTTGTGATCACTGCAGCCCAGGCTGACTCCAATCTTGATGTCCCCGAGTGGTTCACTTGTGTTGGTGACCATCAGATCCAGTATCATAGCCCCTCTGGTAGGGCTGTCTATTACCTGGCTTAGGAAGTCATCCTCCCTGCATTCCAGGAGTCTGCTGGATTTCCTACAGCTCACCATGCTTCCTTCCCAGGTGTCGCAACTGTTGAAGGCCCCCAGCAGGACAAGAGCCCATGAATGTGATTTGTCGTGCCACTGGAGCAGGGAAGGCTTCTTCAACAGGCTCCCTTTGAGCAGTAAGAAACCAAATAAAATTTGCAGTGCAGCTCCGCTACCATAAAGTTCAAAGGTATCAATGGTTATATATCAAAGAGGAGGATTATATGCAAATCTTGAGTTGAGATGATTATGCGTGGCTCAGGTAGCAGCCACACCTGGAATTATGTGCATTTCCAATCCACACAGTGTAAAAGTCGATGCATTGATAAAAAGAACCAAAAAATATGGTCCAGGGCAACAAACAGTGTTTTAGAACTCTGTGCTTATTTTGGCTGGGATAGAGTTAATTTTCTTCCCAGTAACTGGTATGGGCTATACTTTGGATTTGTGCTGGAAATGCTGTTGATGACACAGGGATATTTTAGCTGTTGCTAAGCAGGGCTTGCACAGTGTCACGGCTTTTTCTGCTGCTCACACTACTCCACCAGCGAGCAGGCTGGGTGTGGACAAGCAGTTTGGAGGGGACACAGCCAGGACAGCTGACCCCAACTGACCAAAGGGATATCCCACACCATATGGCATCATGCTCAGCATATAGAGCTGGGGGAAGAAGAAAGGTGGGGACATTTGGGGTTATGGCATTTGTCTTCCTGAGTCACTATTACATGTGACAGAGCCCTGCTTCCCTGGGGATGGTTGAACACCTGTCTGCCCATGGGAAGTGGTGAATTAATTCCTCATTCTGTTTTGCTTGTGCACGTGGCTTTTGCTTTATCTATTAAATTGTCTTTATCTCAACCAATGACTTTTCTCACTTTTACCCATCTGATTCTCCACCCCATGCTGCTGGCAGGGGACTGAGTGAGCAGCTCTGTGGGGCTGAGTTGCCAGCCAAAGTTAAACCCCAACCACCTGTAAAATAAATTTGTACTACACAGAGAATGTATAAGACAAATTTTGTACTATCTAGCATAGTGAATACTCAAGAGAGAAACAAGCAGACTTTATAAATACTATCAAACTGACAGCACAAATGAAAGAAGGGAATTATTTAGTCTCAGAAAATAGCAGGTCAAGAAGAAAGGCCCTCAAGCTAAGGAAAGTTTAGATTACAAAAAGCTCTTCCTGGAGCAATTAGATGGTCATATGTATATACCTGAAAAGAACTGGGAAATATATGTTTTGATTGTTTAAAAGTTGCCATTAGGGTAAGTGTGTCAGAGCAAACCCCTATTGAAAATTGCCTGCAGTAGCACAGAATGAGACATGCTCTTGGTTCATGGAATTAATAAAATCAGCTAATTGGCAAATAGCTCTGGTGCCTGAGTCACCCTGTACTTGCTATTTTGCATCTTTTGCAAAGTAGGCATAAAAATGCTAATATGTAGTCAGAATAAAATATCATTATTCTGGCTGCAGTGAGCTTCACACTTATTTTACTGTGTTGTCAATTTCTGCACATGGCAGTATCAAATCCACTTCTCTTGCTGTAGGTATTTAAGTACAGTTTACAGAAAACAGAAAATGTCTTTGTCAGAAGGCCAGACTGTCCTTTAAATACATGGGAAAGGACTGAGTGATCTCAGTTCTGACACTGGTATCTATCCTTTTATGTATATTATTTCCCTCCCCAGTGAAGTCAACAGGAATAATAGTTTCCCCCTTCTACACATTTTAGGGATCACATGACAAAAGTACATGATGTGGTTTACTTTGGAGTTCTTTTCATTAATATCAATGTAATCAATGAAGTCAACAGTACTCTACAAATAGGGATACAGTCTAATCTAAATAGCTTTATTTGACAATAGAATAAAGAATTGGAATGGATTCACATTTGCTAATTTGTTTTCTCCACATGGACAGCTTTTCTTGTAACAGCACTTCAAATATAATGCATGTAAATGGTTACTGTGTTACAGCTTTTTCTGCTTTTCAGAGAAAAAGTAGTTGATGTTCTTTTCTAAAAAAGAAAAAAGGTTAAATGTGATTTTAAGAAGAAAAACACATTTCTTTTCATAGCAAAATAATTTTAAGGCAGGCCAACCTTGAGTTCAAACTAATTGGTAAGATTCCTTCAAATTAGTTATGGATTGTCACTGTCAAAATCTGTTTCTTTACAGTAGCATGACATTTTCCATCCCTTAAGTTCTCACAGGAACATACATAAATTTTTATGACAGAGCTTTCAGAAAGCCTGTAAAATACATGTCTAAAATGTGGCTATAGTCCTAAACTATTTTTCAGAACTAGAAAGTATAATACTGTAACATCAGGCCATTTCAAGTTAGCAGTGACAACTGCTCAAACCAGTTCCTTAAAAGGCTCAGAACTGGGAGTGATATGGACTGATTAAATTAATTGGCACTGGAAAACTCCCAAAGACTTTCATGTGTTTCTTATGTAAAAGAGATGAAACTCACAACTATTCCAACTTCCCTGCATTCATGAAACATAAGTATATCTAGAGTTCCTCCTGCTTTGGAAATGGTTTTGGAGAGCATATTCTACAGATCCATCAAGTACCTGACACTGTGCTTACTCCACGTTTATGCTGATGTGAATAAAATCTGGAGGGTCTCCTCAGGATAAAGCCCATCTAAGTGAAACCCAGAGTAAAGCCTTAAGAAAGTCTCTCCTCCCATTTAACTCATGAGGACAATTTTCTAAAAATGTTTAGTTCACATTAGTCAGTGTATTGTTATAATAAATAATTCCTTAATTGCACTCATTAAAAGTCCTAACGACTTCACAACATTATATGAAAGACTAAAAGTTAATACACATTTCAGTCATATGGGGTTCAAAAATAAGAACATCCTAAGGACACTGTGGGCATCTGTCAGATGAGTGAAGAACAGTAAATGAGGGCATGTATCGCTATCCACTTAAATGCCACAACCCCATCTGTAAACTAATGAGAATTCATTACACAGATACTAGAGAAAAGCAGATTACCTTGGATTTATGGAAAGGTAAATCTGGTTTTGCTTATTGTCTGTTTGCTTGTTTTCGAGGTCCTTACAAATGAACAGCCATCACCTTCTTTATTGTGCTTTTCTAGTTTTCTCCTCTCTGTGAAGTTGAAAAGATTAATATTAGAAACCTGATTCAGATCCAGTCAAATCTGTCAATCTGCTTTTTTGAAACACCTGAGCCTAAGGCAGGGATGCCCCTTATTTTGCATTCTCACACAACCTTAGCAAGCATCAGCTGGTCACGCAGGAGAAGATTTTCAAGTGACCACTGATTATATTTTCCCTTTGACATGTATGATTTTTCTGGAAATTTTGCACTGACCTGAAAATTATGAAGAATTATTGAGGAAGAGACTGTGATAAGGGACACATAAAACTGGGACAACCAGCCACAATACCCTGGAATCATGTAATCCTTAAAGTTGGAAAAGACCTTTAAGATCATTGAATCTAACCATCAACCCAGCACAGTCAAGTCCACCATTAAATTCTATCTCTAAGTGCCACATCTCCACATTTTTTAACACCTCCAGGGATGGTGACTGCATCACTTCTCTGGGCAGCCTGTTCCAATGCTTGATTACCCTTTCAGTGAACAATTTTTTCCTAATATCCAATCTAATATGGTATCTAGGGAAAAGATGCAAACAGAAATGAGTTAGGAGTCCAGTGTGAGACAGCATGCAGCACCGGCATTTCTCAGAGCATCCAAGCCCTGCACCAGCATTTCTCAGACAAAGTTTAAATAAAAAGTAACTGGTTTTGCAGTGAAAATTCTAGCTCCCCATTTGATCAGATATTGGAAAGTACAAATAAACATGTAATTTAAGGATACAGATGAACATGTGAGTGAAGATGGGAGGTGTAGGGAATGGCACTTCCATCTTCTTTCTGCCCCATCATGGCTCACATCATTACATTAATCATTATCATGAAATATGAATTCCTTTTGAGAGGGACTTGCTGAACTCTATGGATTGTTTTGGTGTCTCTGACCAGGAAGAGGAGTGTGATGTCCTCTGAGGCAAGTGAATGTGCCTCTGAGGCATCTGAATGTGTTTGTATGGGAAACTGGAGGCCTACAGACAACTTTTGAAGTCAGAAAGCCTGACCAGCAACCTCTGTGCTGGAAAGGCATGCACGGGCTCTGTGTTCATACAAGAGCTCCCTGTTGGACAGGAGCTCCTTGCCACCAAGATGCTGTGAGGTGTGCATCAAGGTCTGTCAGGGTACACCTCATTCCAGTAATCCCTGCTGACGCACAGTTAAGAACTTTAAAGCACTGATGTAAATTGCAGCAGTCTGGCAGCTGCTATAAATTGTATCCAAGTTGCGCTGGATCAATAAGATCCAAAGTCTCCTTGGATTCTGCTCTTTCTTATACCAGGAAGAGGCTCTAATATTTGTTCTTATTCTTCTGCCTAAGTAAAAGTGTCATGGCACAAAGAAATAGGACAATATACATTCAACATACAGTATGGAAACCCTTGGCCATGGCATGTTTCCCCATTCAGGTGTAAATCTGTACATGTTTCCTGCTTGGTTATGACTGTAGTTGGTCCCCTCCTCTCCACCCCATACTGAGGTGTCCTGTTAAAAAAGAGGGCAGCTCAGCAGTTCAAGTCCTCACTGGTGAATAGAAATTTTGCTGCTCCCTGTGAAGGTTCGTTGTATATGAGGAACAAATTCTCTTGCCTGCAGTATTCTGGCAATGAGTACTTTTTGCAGATTGATTAAATGCTTCAGCTTTGCTTAGGCTATTAATCTCAGCAGCCATTTATTGCTTCATATACCACAGTGCATTGGGGATTATCTCTTAAGCACTGTGTGTAGAAGGCATGTAGCAGCAAGACACAAATCTTGTGTCTTGGAAATGCTTCTCTGGAAATAAAGAAAAGCAGCTGTCAGTAAAAACAGGATGGTTTGTATTGGCACTGGATGCCTCAAACTTTTGTCATCAATACTGCGAGCTCCAATGTCTTACATCACTTCAGTGATACTAGCTCAGAATCTGTAGGTTAGCATAATGTACTGCTGCTCCTACACCCTTTCTTCTCTGTTAATTCCCAGTGATACCTGACCCAGTGGAAAAGGGACTTGCAACGTTGCAAACTTCCTAGAACAACATGAGCCATTGCTGTTGTGTGTTGGCTGGAACATTCAGCCTCTTAATCCAGTGAACTCCTATTGCTTCCTTCCAATGTTGCAGGTATTGTTATTCTGCATATTAAGAATATACTTAAAGGTAATAAGTGCTGGACTAAGTAAACATATATCAACTATGCTAGCAGTGAGGCTACCAGCAGGAATGAACCAAACCTCTTACTTTATCCTGAGTCTTTAACCACCTTTTTTCTTTTGTTGCACAAAAACTGATGCCTAGGTAACATTAGTAGCAGTGGAGCTATGCCAGTCCACAGCAGCAGAGATGGTCTCTTGGCTGCTCAGCCACTGTTACTGACTTTGAGACATCATCTGTCACTCTCTAAATCCTTTCCTTGATTACTTGCTTAATATTGGATTGTCTTTCATTTCAATAATGTAAAAACAAATGGGCACATGCATCAGCATGAATTCACTCTGCAGAGTTTACAATATAGTTAACCAGGTTGTGTTTATATTTCTAGTTATTTGAATGGGTTAGTTTAGCACTTATTTCAGAGAGCTTGATACCCAGTGCACAGATAGAAAAGACTGTGACCAGAGTGTTTTGGTGCTCCTTGCTTTCTGGCTGCTCTGTTTATCCTGCTCTAATACATTGGCATTTAGAAGGTCTAAATGCTCATCTCTTCTCTCTTTGTGCACTCCTAAGTCCTTGACTCATTGCCTTGCTAGCCCATAAGAGTGTTTTACCTACCCTATCTCTTCTGATGGACACATCTTCCAGACTTGAACCCCTTGACTTACTGGAAATGATGGAGTAGAAAACAGAAAGCAGTTTTGAAGCTGAACATTGCATGAGAAGGATGATTTACAGGGTGATTCAAAGACCTTTGAAAACAACAAACAAGATCGGAAATTCTCAGCACCTGGCCAGGCTACAGAGTTTCCTGACAATCTACTCTGGCAGTGACATGGAGAGAGTTTAGGACATGAAGGAGACTGTGATCCCTTCCAAGAGCACAGAAAGGCATTCTCTGTCTCCCAGAACGGTGACATGCTTTCTGCTCACACCAACCTGGGCACTCAGCCCTGCATCTCTGCTGCCTGAGCATTCAGGTCACCAACAGCCCAGCTGAGAGTTTTGTTTCTCCCCGGCTCCTTGCCATCCTCATGTTACTGCTTCCTTCTAAGTCTTCAAAATGCTTCTTGACCACAGTCAAGCAAGTCCCCCACTCGCTTCTATTTCCCTGTCCAAAAAAGCCCCAAATGCATATCCCATCATGTGTGTATTTGCCACTCAGCTGGCTTCTCTTTTTCAACAGCGACCTCAGTTCCCCATGACACTTATTCTGGTCCTCATAATACCAAATTGTTTTTTGTGTTTCTTAACTAAAATTTAAGTTTATCAAGAACAACTCATGTATGATTATCTAACGCATGATTTGATGAGGAAGGTACTAACACCAAAAATTAGTGCTGGCTTTTTGCATCATGCTGTTAATTCTGAGTAATGTTTTGGAGCAATTTTATTGAAACAGAATTCAGTCTTGGATTTTAACATCATTCATTTTCTTTCTTTTCCATCCATTAGTTCACTGATGACAAGAGGGGAGGGGAGGGAGCAAAATTTTTAGTAGCTTGCTTCCTTGTCCCAAATTTACTATTTTATTTGTTTCCAAATTGGTTTTTTTTTTCTTTTATTTGACAACGGCCAAAAAAGAATTTTGCTTCCTTTCCCCTTCCTACATGAGCAGGAGCCCTAAGTGTTTCAGCCTTCACCATTGCATTTTAAAGTTTTGTGTGGTGGTCACATCCAAAAGAGAAGCAAGCAATGCACTTGTGCAAGTGCAAAGCACAGACCTGCCATGAGTGTTTCTGAGTGCAGAACAGCCAGAGTGGTGCACCAAAGAGCAAGTGCTGCTGTGAAGTTTCTCACTGCAAGGTAAGGTCACCCTTTCTCCGTTCCCATGCCAGTGGCCCAGCATGAACCTCAGTATTTCAAGGGGTCAGAGAAGACTATCTGTGGTAAGAAACCTCACAGAGAATTTGGATGAAGTCATCTCTCTGAAATTTCCCAAGATTTTGAACAGCACCATAGATCATTGATGGGGATGAAAGAAAAAATAAAAACAACAAAGAAAACAAACCTGAAACCCATGAACCACCCTTTTTAGTTTTGCCAATTCAGCACCTGTAACATCCCTTTGAGGCATCAGGCTTAACCATTTCACAGTTTTACATGAACTGAAAAGTGAAAGGTGAAACGAAGTTCAGGGATCTCCTGGGAGTCTACAACTCTCTGATACATGGAATGTCTCTCAGACTAGAGAAAGTGAAGGACAAGTGGAAGTCAAAGGCATAAGAGCAAAGAGAGAAACATATAGAAGTGCTTAAAGAAAGAAAGAGGGTTTCAATCTGACCTGGCAGCTGCCAGAAAACAACTGCAAGATAACAGAGCACATTCTGGCCATAACAAGGAGGGCAATGAGCAGCTATGGACAGAGTGTGACAGCACAGGGGCACTATCAGTAGGTCATTATTATTACTGTAAAACTAGTCACTCCGATCTTTGCCACCTCTTTGCCTCAGTCTGGCAGAGACCAAAGTGCTCCCAAAGGTGCTATGAATCTGATCCAGACCTTCAATACATGGAGATCCCCAATAAGAAAGACTACTCACGAAGGCCCTAAGACAAACCACCTTAACTTTCCTCTTTTCATAGTACAAAATAGTCTCAAAAATGTGTGTATGCCCCTTTGGTGATATTTATTTTAATGTACATCAGGGACAAAGGAATCTTATTTTATCTACTTAGTGAAGCTACATCTTGTTTACTGATGAAGCATCTTCTACTTTTTTCTCATCAACTGTTTCTAAAACTCACAACATAAATAATGAAAATAAATATTTCTGAAAGGTGAAGCATTCACACTGAGTGTGCAGTTTGAAACAGAAGAGTAAAATCTTACTGAGGGAAAAAATCTGGACAATGGACAGGAAAACTTTCTGGGCCTGTTGGTGAAGGCTCTCTCACAGATCATCCACTCTGTGCTACAGGTAAACAGCACTGCGGTGTCCTGAAAACACACACAGGCTGCAAAATGATCCCTCTGATCCATCACACAGAGCCCCTTGCAGCTGGTGGGCTGGTGTGCACTATCCCACTTTAACACTCACGTGGATAAGCAGAGAACACAAAATGAAAGCTTTGCAACTTACAATTTCCAAACAGTATTTAAAAAACTTGTTCCCTCTTTGTGACAGCTGTGCCAGGCATTTCAGATTGTGTGCTGCTGGCAAGTGCTGTTCAGGAGAGCATCTAATGGGCTGCTCAGCCTGTCCTGAAAGTCTTCAAACTTTTGTTGAGCAACCTTGAGTTGCAGGGCATTAGATTATAATTCCTAAGGAGAAAACCTACAGTCCTGCAGTAGATTCTTCAATAATGGTGACATAGGGTCAGGCTTTTTGTGTCCAAGGAAAGGTTTCCTTCATGGTGGCAAACTTTTGAACACTGTGAGTTTCCCACGTCCTTACTTCTAGAAAAATAGCCTTTGGCAGTCTGAAGTCATTCAGCCATCACTGGTCATCCCAATTCTGGTGCAAAATCCCCTCCTCTGCCTGTACAAGGTAAATCAGTAGGAACTACGATGATGAATACATTTAACAGAAATAAAGCCTAAGTATGACACACTGGGGAAAGATTGAGGTGCTTATTATAGATGGAATTTCTGAGCTACCGGTTTATTAGGGCCTTTTTAAAAGTCAGTGAGCATGTAAAGAAGAGTGATTTATTTGATATCATATACTTTGATTGCCAAAGTTTTCAGCAAGCTTCTCAAAGAAGCTAAGCCTCCTGAGAAGAAAGGAAGTGTCCTAATGAACTGTCTTACACACACATCAGGTAAAAGGTGGGAATAAAAACCAGGAAAACATGGCCAGGTTTTGAAACAGAGGTTGGTTACAAGATACTACTATGGAAATCTATGCTAGGGCTTGCACAGATGTTTAAAGGTTATGTAGCAAAAGGGTAGAGAGTGAGGTTGCAATGTCTGCAGAGCAATGTGTTCAGAGTAAAGCTGACTGTGAACACGTGCAACAAAGATTTTTCTTGTATTTTAATTGGTGACAAAACAACGCATGAAACAGTGCAGATACACACAATGTGAAGCTGATACGCTACTACAATGTAACACTGATTATATGAACTATATACACATAGTGATGGGACATAAATTAGCTATTTCCACACAGGAAAGTGGGTTTGGAGCAATTTTTCATGTTCAAAAAGACTGAATTGCATATTAAGCATTGTGAGAAAGAGAGCAGCGGAAAATAACAGTAAAAAAGGTCATACAGTTGTAAAAATCTATCATGCATTCCCATCTTGACTATAGCACATAATTCTGATCACTCACTTTCACAAAGAGCACAGGAAGGAAAGAGAAAGCTGTCAGAACAATAAATGCATAGAGTGGCTCCCATGTGATGGCAGACTAAATCCTATGGGAACTTTCAGCTTCCAAATGGTTTGCAAAAGGTGAGCAGAGAACAGTCTTTCACTATTTTTCCCAATTCAATAGTCAAAGGGCTTCAGAGCTCTAATTTCTAATAAAGAAAATGAAAGGAGTTTTTTCCATTCAGAATTGAATGATGAACCTTAATGGCAAAGGATATTCTGCAGGTGAAAAAAATTAAACCATTTTTAAAAGGAATGACAAAGTTAATGAAAAATAGACCTATTGATGTAATTAATAAAGGTAGTCTGCATACAGTCTCCATTGGAGGAGAAATTCCTTATAAGGTCTTTTTCAACAAATGTGCCCTATTTCAACATCTTAGATACACAGTGTTGAGATAGCCATACCTTTGATATGTTCTACCACAGAAGTATTTCTATTCTTGCACTCCCTGGTCTTGGCAAGAGCCATATTCATTGTGAAGTTTTTCGGAGATAAGTGACAGTTCCTACTTTTTGCTTCCTTACTCTGCTGCTGTGGAGTTTTCCCTAGTGCAGGTCTCAAGAAGGCTTGAGTCAAGACTTTGAGGTCCCTTCCAGACCTTCCATTTGGCAAGCTCCAGTGCAGATAAACTGGAAGATGCTGCTGCTCAGGGTACCTGGGAGAATTATGTCCTGTATCTATCCACATCAATCACCTTTTAGTCCTGAGCCACCAATACACTGTCAGACAGCAACGAGCTCTTGTGGCAAAAGACAAATCGTGGTACTTTTACACTTGCATTAGATGACACAGAAAATGTAGATTTACAGTGACCAATGACAAAATACGTTTCTAATTCCAGTGATACAATCCCAAAATGCCCTGTGTCCCGCATCAGTCCCAAGGAACACGAAGTTCTAACTCCCAGCACTGAGGGAGCACTTGCAAAGAAATCACCACCACAACAAAACAATACTTACAGAAAGATAAAAGTCTAGTGCTTCTTTACGTCTACTTATTCCAGAGCAGATAATGTGAAACAGTTAAGAGAAGCATCTCATTTCACTGTAAAGCCTCTCATGTAGAGAAATCCTGAGTGTGAAATTAACCTGTCGAGTTCTTTTAATTCCAAAATTTTCCCTCATCAGATAGTCGCCCATGAAGTTTAAGGCCATCTAATCTCTTTTCTTATCATCATACAGACAATATAATATTGTAGAGACAAGAACATTAGAAAAAAAACATCCATTAGAAAAGATATCCTCTATGTAGATGTCAGGACTGCACAAAGCCAAGGTTTGTATTGTACTAAACTTGTATATTAGGAAAACATCGCACAGAGGTTTTTATCCAGGACAGCAAATCTATTCCAGTCTTAAAAGAGAGATCATACTGCAGGAAAAGAGGGGACAAAGGAGTCATCAAATTACTTTGGGGGAGCTTCTAAATATTCTTCTGTGTGAATGAAGTGCTTAATGGTCTTGTTATTTCTCCCTATATCTCAGTAGATCTTGTGGTTGATAACCACATTCTGTTCTCCATTACAATGGCAACCCTTTGCTAAAATCTTTGCTGGGTTAAAGTGTCAGACAGTCAACATTTGGTGGGATTAGTCACTCCAGAGTATTCAAAAGCATGTCCAGTATTGCCCAAAGAGGGTGTTTTGGGATGGAAAAGCAGGCCACACGGAGGAAGAATTTGTGGAATCCATTTCTCTGCTGGCATTATCTGAGCTGCTGTGCCATGAACCCAGAGTGCATGGCTAAAGTTGCTTACCTCCATCCTGTTGTGTCCATGGCACTCAGGTGACATGATCAAATATACATTCATACCAATAATGCCAACTCAACAAACCACAGGTATTGCTGCCCGTTTCTCAAAGTATTAAAGTACTAAAACCCCCTTATTTACCCAAGGGCTTGATCTTGCTGCCTTAAATTGGGGCAATATAAGAGTTGCTGCTTTACTTTAAAGGAAACAATTTAAAAGGGGTTAATCTGATGAATGTGGTACAAACCCTAAAAAGCTTTTGGCAGCTGTTTACTGCACTTACAGATGTTTAAAGTAATAGCTGATAGGAAGGCTCAGAACACTGAAGAACAGGAAACCGAAATTGATTTAAACACGTACTTTTACATGGTAGATGAGTGCATAGACACAATGTCACTACCCCTAGGCTGAGAGCACTGGCAGTGGCACTCTTCTGGCCCCAGCTTTGTCACCTGAAGGTGTTACTGGGGGTCCCTACATGTAACCACCCACTGGCACAAGGGTCCCATCCAACTCGTCACCAGGTGCTGTTCAGCTTGTGCTCTTCTCAGTCTGTTCTGGTGTAAAATCTCCAAGGTTAGGACAGCCCAGTTCCAAACCAGCTGCAGGCAGATGCCTTTGCCTGCCTGAGTCTGAGAAGCCCCTTTGCTAGCTCTGCTCCCCGCTGGGAACTTCCAACACAGAAGTACTGGTGTCCTGGTGAAGAGGGTCATCTGCAAAGAGAGTGTGGCTCAGCTCTGCCTGCAAGTCCTGTGGTCTCTGAAAGATGCAGCAGTAGCAGCACACTGCCTTCATTTAGGGGAGGAGGTGTGTAGGAGCAAGCAAGCATGACCAAAATGATACAGTGCATTGATGCATAAACTGGACAAATCCCTGAAAAACTGTGCATGCACAAGAAGATTCTCATAGCTTTCGGTGAGGTCTGCCTTTCCTGCCAAGTCTGTCACTCTTGGATATTCATGACTTAAGTCAGCAGTGTTTATTTTATTATAAAAACTCTGGAGGCAGTAAGGAACACTAAATGCAATCTACCTATACCCAAGAATTAACATTCATATTTAAGCAGGTCAGTCTTTAAATCAGTTTTGTCAGTCTATTTGAGTTCTGATCCTTTAAAAAATACCTTACCTTTGTCAGCCTGCTGAAGACTCTGGGAGTTATAATTTTTTAGAGAGAGATCACAGAATAATGTGACTTAAACAATGTTCTGAAATCTATGTTCCCACATAGCTGAACTTATCCAAGTAAGCTGTGCTAAGGTTTTGTGATTCCAGTAAGAAGTGGACTAATACTAACTTAAGCCTAACATTATTAAAGCCTGTTGTTTGCTTTTCCTATTACCTAATTTGTAACTCACACTGGGTAGTAACCAAAGTTCCTGCTGGGAAATTTTTGGAGTGGGTTTTCTTTGCAGCCCATTTGCTTTCTTATAGTTGAATGAGTTGGGGCTAGATCTGCCAGACAACTTTAAAAGGCTTTTTGTAAGCATGTTATCAGCCACCACCTCATGTTTAGAGATATGATTGATTTGAAAAGGACTTGCATTTCAACAGAGATCTCAGTTTGTCAAACATGGAGAAGTTTACTTGTTTTCTTAAGATAAAATTATCTTTATGGCTCTAGAAGTTGTAACAGTGAAAAGGCTAAATGAAGCTGAAATAATGATAATAAATATATAATAATATTACATATTATATAACATATATCACCTAATATATAATATAATTTATGTCAACTGATCAGCTGACACAGTCTCAGCCTTATTTTATCACATCCGAGTATTGAAACTACTATACCCAAACTCTGTTGTGATTTCTGGTGGGTTGTGTACTCATTTGTTAAGGTTACTCAATCTGTTTGCTGTCTTGTAAGGCTCTGGTGCTGTGTTATTAATACTGGGCCACTACAGCAGACGAGAAAAGAAAGCCGATCGGTATCAGGGAGGAAATTACATTTCTGCCCAGTTAGCTGGAGCACCCAACACATGATTCACACTGATGACACTTTATACTGCTTCTCTAAGTTATTCCTCATCCACTACCAGTGCTTAAGAGAACAGTAAATACCTGATCTGGCATGCAGTCTGTGCAAACAAAGTTGTCCCTTCAAAACTTCCAGAACAAATCGGAAGCCATCAGTGAGTTGTCCTACTTCAGCGCCTTTCATCCTCCAGCTGTGGCACTTCAATTCCCAGTTGCTAAGTACCTAGGGCCTCACATGATTTCTCTTGGAACCAAAACTTAAGACAATTAGTCCTCAAGTCTTTAAAATCCATCTGCTTTATGATTAAATTGATGAACTGTGAAGTCTTACCCTGTTGTGTATAATCTGCCTCCTTCAGAGCAGTTCAGCTGATGCACCACAGAGGCTGTCCAGCTCCAGCTTGTCCACACTTTCACTATGAAACACAACATGCATGTCCTCTGTGACTCACTGCTGCTGGACCAGGGCTGCCATGGATCTGTGAATAACACAGGAGTCCACAAATAAGCAGGGCTTTGTAAATAACATACTGCCACTGCTGGTGGTGACAACATTCTTCCAGGAGAGGCAAAATTATGTACCACAGTTCTGGTATCTCAAGCACTGTGTCTCCATGAGACATGAAAGTATCAGGGTTGTTTTATAACTTTTAGCAAACAGGCTTAGACAGTAGCTAAAAAATCTAGAACTTAACTTTTATATCATCACTGGGACTGGTAACAGCAGAATTCTCATTGGTGTCAGTGTCTCCTAGCTGACACACCACAGATCATGGCATCACTACAAAACTTGTTACCAGTCATGTCTGAACTCATGGCTTAGGGAATCAACATATCTGGAGGTAGGGAACACATAATTATATCAATATCTGAAGAGATCTTTCTCCTGTTGCATGGTGTTTAAGTGTCCATGGGGTCTTCTCCACACAACAGACAACAGTCCCTGTAGTACATAGCCTCACCTATTTAATCTGTCTCAAAATTGTTCAGGTAAATGAATCCTGATCTAGCTAGAAGACTCTCAGCACAATTTACTCACAGCTACACACTCCCTTACCACTAAATGGGATTGTGTCTCTATTTCTCTCCACTTCTCTTCACTGTAAACAATGCACAGAATAATTATGGTTTAGCATCCTGTGAACACTTGAAGGCTGAAATTAAACATATTTTTTATTGTTTCTGAAATATGCACATGTTGGTGGACAATTTTTCATCTTATATGTGTTTTTTGTTTCTGTTATTGCTATTTCCCAAGATTTTTGCTGATATTATTTTCTGATTTTACTTTGGGACCTGGTTTTAACACCATTACATGGCCAAAACAGGTGCTAGGACAAGCCCAGGGAAGATTTTCCTGTAAATGATCTCACTGATGCACAAACACCCAGATGAGATCTGGGTACACAGATACCACAGTGTAAGACTTTTAACAATCTAGAAACTACTGATACTGTACATAAACCTCTGACATGTCCACATATGCTGCCAACTCCTCATCACTGTGGTGTTAGGAAAATTCAGAAAAGAGAAGAATCTCACCCCATCTTTGGCTGATACCAATGGAGGTAATTCTGCTGCTTCCAAGTCTAACCCTCATGATAGGTTCAGCTCAGCTGTCTAGGCAACATCTCCCCCATTTCTACTTTTTCCATAATAATGTACCAGCTCCCAGAGCAAATGAAAGAAGCCAGCTCAGCCCTAGAACCAGGATAACCATCCTTGCCTGGCTCTCCAGCAGAGCCAATGAGCCTGGCAGCAACTGGTAGTTTGAGGCACAAACACTTGTGTGGCTGCAGAAGTTGCAGCAAGATTCTAGCCAAGTTTGTTTGCTTGGCCCCAGCACTGCATAAACATGGCTGTTGTCATTCCAGAGAGAAGCTGGCTTTGGATGCAATCTAGTCATGTGTATATTTCTCCCTGCTTTTCCACTAATGAGCTCTACAAGAACGGCAAAGAAAGAATAGAATGGTCTTGGAATCCTTAGAGGGGTCTAGGACTTGGAAAACTGGGTAATCTAGCAAGGGAGAGTTGAGAGTTGGCAGTGGCTGAAGAGCTTCAAGGTGATACATTTCACGGGGAGTTCAGTGGGTGAAAGTCCAGAATTTCAGATGTGGTTACACCGAAAAGAAAAATGCCATTTGAAAAGAAAAGAAAAAAAAAGGGAACGGAAGTAAATACGTTGATCCGTAAAAAATACAAAAAATTTCAATCACAGATCTTCTCTCTGCCTGACAGAAGATACAAAAATGTTAAAGTGCTGCTATTGAGGAAGAAACGTTTTGCGTATTTCCTTCTCATCCTGCTCCCCTCCTATCAAATATTCTATTTAATTCATTTTCACTAATTCAATAAAGTGTAATTATTATTTGACTTGATTTTGTACTTTGTAATCTCTGTTCAATTCTCAGAAAAGTGTCTATTACTGACAGCTGAATGTTACACAAATTTCTGGCCTAAATTACAATCGGAGCAAAATCTGTCTTTGAGGGGAAATTCTTCCCCATAGAACAAAAGAAAAATAATTCTATTCACCATAATTTGTTCCTGGAGTGGTACAGAGTTCAACAAAACAAATACACTTTATATTAAATATTTGATCTGGTTGCTGGGTAATTTAAAAAGTAGGGATTTTATAAGAATTTTTTAAACAGAAGTGTAACATTTTTCAGCTAAGCCAGCTTTTCAGAGGTATCTGTTCTGCAATGTGAATAGCTGAACAGGAGAGTCTTGCAGATGGAAGGCACAGATATAGCTACAGAAGAGATATAAAAAATAATTTATTTGATTTATAGTCTCTTCCTACTTCTTTGTGTTCTTGTAGCTTGAGAAATTCTTGGCTGAGTGAAGTTCTGCAGTTCTTTATTTTGGAGAAATACTTATTTTGTTTTAATAAATCAGGGTTTTCCCATTTCCTCCACAAATCAGGGAAGTGAGGAAATTCTATTACTTTTCTTCCATGTACAGCAAGATGATGGAATTTCTATTGTCTGTGTTATGACTAAAGTCAACAGTATTATCCATGAAAAAGTTGCTTTTTGAGATGCACCCAGAGACCAGTTCTCTTCTGTAGCCAAGAGGTGTGGGCTGTGTCCCTCAGCATGAAGGCGGAGAGGCTGGGATTGCTGCTCTCAGCCAAAGTTGTAGAGGCTGGGGGGGATATTCTCTGGGGTAATAACACTAACCAGCTCCTGTGTGATTAGTTGTTAACCTCCTTGTTAATCAGCTTGTTCCTTCTGCTGCTAGACGTTAATGATACTCAACCCCTGGAGCTCCATTTTTCTGTTTCTGTCTCTGTTTTCACAAGAGAAAATATAAAATGCTGTGCACTTCAGCTGACCTTAGCTTTGTGAGACACTGAATGTTCACCCCATTCTGTTGTAATCTTAATGCAATTTGTTAGAGAAAACAGAGAAAATAGAACCTTCTTTCCACTACCTACCAATACCACACACCTAGCACTAGCATTGGATGGGGAATACTCTAACCAATTTTCAGAGCAGATGTAACTATCCAGTCTTTCCCCCAGTGAACAGTTCTGTGTCTCCATCAAAAGCAATCTCTTCATAAAATTAAATCCACTTTGTTCAGTGACTGAGCCAACTGCTCTCCAAAGCCAAACAGTTGTTGCTGCTAGTCTCCCACACCTTGCTGCTGTTCTCTTTCTTTTACAGAGTTGAAGATCAGATGACTTTTCTCTTATGTACTATATGATTGTAGTGGACCTAAGGGTTGGAAGGGTTATCAGAAGACTGGGTAAGCACATCTACAACAGCACTTACCACCTGCACTTAGCCAGACTTGACTTTTGAGACTACAGTAAGAAAGAAGGTCAAGGTGAAGGAAGGGAAGCGGGAGACAGAAGAGGCGGAGGCAGGGTTGAAGGCAGCCCCAAGGTACCACCCTCAGGCTGCAGAATGGATTAGGGTGGTTTGCTGTGGGGGTATGAGGAGAAAAAGCCAAGATGAGATCTGGGCTCCAAAAGGGCCTGCACCTTGTTTGTCTTCTCTCATATCCTCACAGTTCGTTCTGCCAGCTTCTGTTGTCAGGGTTAGAGAAAGGGTGTGGAGCAGAGCCCAGCTTTCTGCAGAGTACCCTGTGGAGCTACCCACAGGATTCTGCTCAGAAGGAACTGGTTGTTCCTCCTTCGCAAAGCCCCTATGGCCACCTTACCCAATCTCAACCCCGCTCCATGAGGCCAGGAGGTACAAGCCTGAGCTCTGAGCTCTTTCCAGCAACCCTCAAATTACTACTTCTTCCCAGTCAGCTTTGTCCAAAGAAGCGGGGTTCTGCTACACCCCCTGTCCCAAAGGCCAGCCACAGTCCTCCCACAGCACCTTAGGGTCAAGATTAGCTGTGCCCCAGACAATAAATTCCTCAGTGGAGAATGCCTTTTGCAGCCTTCAGCTTCCTTTGGTAGCTGCCTGCCAGCCCCACACCCACTATCACTCTGCTCCTCCTCTTCTCCTGTTGCCCTAACCTGAACTCCAACTCAAACTGGCCCAGCTCCTGATGAGCTTCCCCTATTGAGGAGGTAGCTCTGTGTTTTGCCCTGACTGAACCTGGAACCTAAACCCTTAATCCTAACCCTAGAGTGACCCCTGAGCCAGGCACCTAGCCACAGTCCAGACTGCCTCAAAGGAGAATTGACCTCGCAGCTCTCAGTTTCTGCCCCTAAATTAAAGCCTTTCTCTCATTTCCTTTACTTACCCTCAAGAAATCTTCCCAGCTCTTTCCCATCTGAAACATTCCCAAGAGAAAAAAAAGGGTAAAAATTAAACTTAGGGTAAGAAGAAGGCTTGTTGCTGACCTCACAGACTTGCCCAATACTCTGCATAACCAACTGGGAATCTCAAATCTCTGCAGCAGTCTCCAGAGACCCCAAATGTCTCTTGGTACACTTACCTGGTCTCCAAAGCCCAAAGCAGTGGTAACAGAAAAAAGAGAAACCAACCAGTGAATGAGTAAGCAGCATTTCATGGCATCTTGTTTGATTTTACAGCATTTCCTGTACTCTCAAATCAAGGATTCTGGGAATAGAAGAGGAGGCAAAATGCTAGAACAGAGTGTACACGGCAAAAATAAATTGGGTCCTTTCATGATGCTATTATCAGAGCAGCAAAACAGTACTCCAGAGAGGCTGCAGGTCAGATCCTCAGCTGCTGCAGCCTGAGCAGAGCAGGGCACACGAGGGCGAGCTGCCCACCCACCCCGCAGGCCCGGCTCGTGCGCTGCACGGCAGCAGCCGGCAGACACACCACACGTGTGCAACAGCAGGGGCTCACAGCGCTTCCTTTCGCACCTGGAATTGGATCGAGGGTTAGGTTTAGGCAGACTCACAGATAGAAGAGAAAAAAACCCAGTGGCACACATGACCAGGTTGATAAAGATTTCTGTGCTGTGCACATCTGTAATACACAAAGAAGCTCAATCCTTCCATTTTATACTGATGTGAGCAGCTTTTTTTTTTTTCCAGAGTAATGGCAAGCTAATTGTACAAAGATATTTATAAAGATTCTTAGGACTGAGCCCTTTAGTGGAAGGAGCTGTGCCATAACAAAATATGGTATATCAGCTTTTTAGTTCTGTACACCACTATCTTGCAAAAGTTCAGAATTTAATTGACTCACATTTTATTGTATTGGCTACACACTTTAATACTGAATTGCAGCATTAGATTATTAATAATTATGTTATCTCTAGTGATTTAAGGTATTAGATGAAAACCACAGATACATAAGGTTGGAAGAAACATAAACGTCCTATCTCCATTGAGGAAGAATCAACTCTGTAGCACATTCATGAATGAAGTTTGCCTGTCTTCTTCTTCTAAAACTTTGACAATGGGAATGCTTTAAGAAACCTCTTCAAATCCCGAGATATACTGAGAAAATGATGATCTAACATACATCTCTCTTGCTGCAAATCAATTCTCATCTTTTTGTTGGCATGGAGACGACTTGATTTTTCTCTGTGACTCTTTTACACAGGTGAAGAATGCTACCAGGTCATCTCTTATTTTCCTTTTTTTTCTAGATCAAATAAATTTCATCAATCCTCTTCCTCTTCTCTAGTTAATTTTGCTTTATATGTTTTCTTATAGTCTTCCAAACTGGGCACACAACCTGAATAATTAGTGCTGAGTAGCACAGACTAATTATCCTTATATTCACCAAAACTACGTTTCTTCAGCTCATGGGACAGTGAAGTCATTCCGGGGGCGAATGTTTTTTCAGCAGCATTATACCGTTGACTCATCCTCAGTTCATGACTGACTGCAGGACCCAGAGCCTTGCCTCTAGTACCACTGCCTGGCCAGCTAGTCTCCATTTCAGACCTCTGCGTTTGACTTCTCCCCTCTAAGAGGAGTCCTTTCCATTCTTTATTGAATTTGATCTTATTGATTTCAGAGCATTTCACCAGTGCAGCAAGATTGTTTTAAATTCTAATCCTGTTCGCCAAAGTGTTCACAAAGCCTTCCATCTCAATGTCATCCACAAATTTTACTCTCTATACAAATCATTACTCTCATCCAAGTCATTAATGAAGGCACTGAGTAAAACTGACCCCAGACAGACCCTTGTGGGACCTCACTTACAATGTTCCCCTGGTTTGACAGTGAATCATTGATAATTACTCTGAACAAGTGGTATTTCAACCACTTGTGCACCTACCAGACTGCAGAGTGATTTTAGCCTGGCCTATTTTCTTTTTTTCTTCCTTTTTTTTCAGTTCAGCACGTAACAACGTCGTGCAGGACTCCATCAAAAGCTTTTAAAAAGCCTTACTCACATCTGATGCTTGCCATATATCAGCAGCTAGGTCAGGGATGCCCAGTGTACACAGTTTATGATCGGTATCCCTGCAGTTAGATTGTGCAACCCATATCCTGGAACTGCCAGGAATCTGCCTTACAAAGGGCAGCAAATGATCTCCTGACAACTCATAGCAGGGTTTTAACTGACCACGTTCCCCCAGACACAGTCATTCAACAGCAGTTGCCCAGTAAATCCAGCACCCACAGAAAGGGATAAACTTGTGCAGGCATTAAGTATTTTCTGGGTAAAAACTTCTCAGAATAGAAGGGAAAAGTATGGCACCCTCTTGCATGCCTCCCAGAGACATCATGTCACCAGCAGCAACAGGGGTAGGTGCCCATGGCACTAGGCTCTTTGTCCTAAAGAAGGGCTTAGATCTATTTTACAGGATTTTTTTGTCGAAAGTCGTTGTTGCCTAGTCAGGCATGTGTTCCGCATGTTTAGGAACAAACTGTATTTGCTTTAAAATGTTTCTTAGTGACAGTCCTAGCTTGACTCCACTGAAAGTCACCATTTTCTTAATTTTCTCCTTTTTAATGACAGGTACTACATTTATCCACCGAGATATTTCTTCTAGCAGCTGTCAAAGATTATTGTTAGTGCTTTTAAGACCGCTACAGTGCTTTAAATTTGCCAGAGTAGAGCTCAGTGGGCCTGGCTGACTTCAACATATCTACATTCCTTAAATGTCTAAAAGGTTTTCTGTCCTTGATTTTGGACATTTCTAGACACCTGTTAAAATGAAGCATGCTAAGTTTCTGGGCACCAGGACCTTGACTGTGACTGAAAACCACTGAATGTGTCAATCTTGATGTCACCTCCTTTTTTTCTCATTCTCTAAGCAGCAGACCTTCCTTTGGCCTTCCCCCATTTCTAACATCCTTTCAGACTTGTCATTACAATTTGTCCCTTCTGACTCATTTTGTGCCTTTCTGCATCCTCCCTATTCAGGCAGCCTTTGTTCCTGTATTCCTTTCTGCGCAGTTGCTTTTGTATGATCCCAGTGTTGTTTACTCTGCAAGGTGAACCTGGCAGCGCAGCCGGGTATTTCTGTAGTGCCAGGGCTCGGTGCAGTCACAAGGACAGAAGAGAGGCTGTTCAGTCACATGGCATCTCCCTGACACATAACACAGTGTGCACACAACTGACAAAGCAGCTTTAGCTTCTTTAGAGCCCGCACTAGATGAATTCATGGACTTGTTGTCCTCTCAAGATCGTACACCTTCGTGTTCACATTCTGCATGTGCCTGTGTTTGAAGTGTGGGCTACCATTGTTTCAAGTGTCTGCTCCCATAAATAACTATTTTAGCTGGGCATGGATACACCTGCTTACCGCAAGGATGGCTCCCATTTTTCCCTTGCAGATCTTAAAGCATTTACAAGGGGCCACCACCTTTTCCTTTTGCAGATGGAGGAACAGAAAGGAAAGGGCTGTGCCAAGGGCAACACTCAGCTCAGACAGGGTTAGGAAGTCAAACCACTTGCCAAATCCCTATCCCACATTCTTGCATGCAGCAGCATCAAAGGTGAACCACTGATTTTCCTCAGTATGTGTAGAGGTCTAGGTGATACACATGTAACTTCACTTCCATTTTAAAAATGCTGCATGTTATTTAGCTGTTTGGCACAGACTGCAGCAATGTGCTAATGAAATTGAAGTCTCTGTAAAGCCCTATGTTGCTCCAAAGTATCATTACAACAGCCAGCTTCCAAACTCTTTAAAGTTATGCTTTTGCATTTTCAAGACGTAGAACACAACAGCACAATAGAACAGTAATACATCACACAACTACATTAATGCAAGCAACACTCATAAACTCGCTTATATCGGCTGACAAAATTGTACAGCACGTTTTCACTCTCTTGAAAGATGACTGCCAGCTCTAGAATGCGTAATTTACTGAATATTAATTCCTAAAAGGGAATTAAATATTTTACTATTGTAACTGATGACCTTTACAGCTTCATCCTGTTGGACAACCTGAAATCCAATTGTTTGAAAGAATATTGTTTGGTGAAAAATCACCCTGCTTTCTCACAGCCTCCTGTGGGTATGCATTTGTCAGTCTTTCTCTGTGAAACAGTTGTGCTCCTCTCAGATTCCCTTCAGACCCATTATTTTCTCTGGCAGACAGGCTGGACTCTTATGGGGAGGGTGGGAGCCGGCTGGAGCTCAGCTGAGAAGCTGTCACTCAGTGGCAGTGTTAAAACAAGGGAAGGCAGAGGTCTCCTGGTGTCCCCAGCCACGACTAACGGCCACTGACACCCGCCACTAAAAAAGTTTCAAACCCCTCTTGGAGCAGAGTGAATCCTACTCTCAGAAGGTGCTTTAGAAGTGTTAGATGTGAATAGTCTCCTCATTTTGCCAGCAAGTAAAGGTCTGTGGGAACATATTTCTAATACAGCATGACCTCTCTGGAACTGCCATCACCTTCTGAATAAAACTCACACAACTACAACAAAGCTACTAATTTAGTAACAGACAATCACAATTCTAACTTACAGGTCATTTAAAAAGCCCAGTTAGACACATAATCTGGTGCTAAACAGTCAACACAGTTTCCTTCTTCCAAGGAGCATGTAAATAAAATTATTAATGAAAAAAATTACAGTAAGACAATGCATAAAGTCTTTTGTAGTTCTCTGCCTGCTAAAATCTTTAATTTCTATGTAGCAGAAATCCTATTTCTTCCTTGTGACATCTCAGTGTTAAGCACAGCATTTTTCCAGAGTGAAGTATGGCCTTTATTCTCTGGCTGTAATGAGTTAAGGAAACCACTAATGTACAGTGTCAGTATTTTTACCGTTATTATCTGTATTCTGGCATTTCCGACAAGTCAAAGATCACCTAATGCCGATGTATCCAAAGGTCCAGTTCAGATAATGTACCCAATGGAACAAATTCAGTTTACTATTTGATTTCACAGGTACTTAATCATACAAAACCATGCCTAGTTGGCACAGTGATAGATGAACTAGGGACAGATTAGATTTGTTAACGCTGACATTAAGATCAGCACTGTCTAGCGTGATTCCTGTTCTCCTCACACTCTTGGATGTAGGAGGTGTGATCTCTCATTCTTCAGCAGTGGGGGGATGTGAAATTAGGAACCCCAGAAGCTGACACTGAATGGTGGGAGTGCTGCTTGGTCAAAATATGTCGTTATCATGTCTGTCATCTTTGTTGTTAGAGAGCCATTCATGTTATCCAAGAGGAAATCAGCTGTGCATGGAAAACCTGAGAGGACTCTTACAGATCTCATGGTTTTTAATGTTACAAAATGGAAATTGTAGGAAAGATAGTAAAAGCTTTGGAAACTCCTTTATGAATTGGTGGCTGGAAAGAAGGGCTGGTCAATGTGTGACAGGACAGCTTGTTTAGAAGTTGTGACAGAAAAAAAGGATCAGGAATGCAGGAACTATTTTGAACTTCAAACAGAACCACAGCTAGCCATACCTGAGACACTTCCCATGTGCTGGAAGGGAACAAGACAAGCCACACAGTAGAGGTGCAAACTAGACTCCCATTTTTTTATGGATGAGACATCTTAAAAACTCAAGGTGAAAGGTTATAGGGCAACTAGAAAAGAACCTGCTGTTAAATTTGCCCTAGAATTACATTTTAAGTTTAAATTACTCCCAGTCATTCTCATTTTCCAACCTTGTAATTAGAAGCTTGACCTTATGCCTGGCTGGAATGAACCTCTAATTTGATTAATGTTTGCACTTGACTAGTGTTCATCACAAGCCCAGGTGAACCTAATAAACACAAGAGTGGTTTGTGAGATAATCCAAATGCATCCATATAAAGGGGCATAAAGAAGGATTTTCTGGAGAAATGGCTCCCTGAGGTATTTACAAAAGCTCAGTATGTGGAGTGTGCTGCTCTGCAGGTACAATAATTAATGGGGGGTAGGGGGATGTAGGGTGGGGACAAGAGTTTTCAGGTGTTTGATTGCAGAAAGCAGCCTGCACAGGTCAATGTCTCTCTGCAAAGAATAGAGGGCTGAAATGTATCTCACAGTTGCAGGAAGCACTCAGACTGCTCCTTAACAACCCTGCATTTGAATTTGTACTGCCAGCATCTCCATGAGACTGTCCAAAAAGCAGGATTTTCACTTCGCAGAGGCTTCCCCTTTTGGTTTGGTTTTCATTCCATTTTCATCAATTTCAAGCAAACCCAGAAACAGTTTTTTCTCCTGCAAACTGGACATTCAAGGAAAGCTTCACTTAGAATATGCTGATTTACGATGTACCCTAAACAAAATAACCTTCCTGATGTGGTAGTAGCTCCATCAGGCAAGTACACTTGTCTGTCTCAAGACTGCTAACCACATTTAGAGCATCATAAAGTAATGAAATCTTGTTCCTGTGGTGCTTTGACAGGAATCAAAGCATTTTTCTATGGGAATTCTGCCATCCATGTGACAATATAGTTTGTTGAAAAGCAGCTTGCTAACTGTAGTCTCAATCCCCCTCAAAAACATTTGTTCTCCTGCCATGTGTGCATCTCAGCCAGGTCTGTGACCCATGGAGTGGGGAGTCCATTGCTCACTCAGCCTTGGAAGGACATGTTCTAGAGAATGAACGATTAAGATTTATTGTGGTGAAACTGCCTATAAGTGCAAATAATTTAGTGCAATGTTAAAACAGTGATTAATTTAGCCCATAATTTCAAGAAATGAAGCAACACTCCCTGACAAAGCCTCAGAAGCTATAATTTATAGCAGCCCTCCCAGTTAGCACCTGACAGAGCTATGAACATCCTCAGTCCTGTTAATACCTTCACTGGACTCCCCAGTGAGCATCAAGGTCTCCTGGTATATTCTCCTGTGAGTTGTAAACAGAGATTTTAAGGACAGGTTCTCCTGTGGCCTGATTTGTTTTACGTGTCACTCTTCCTTTTCAGTAAGGTTACTGACACTTAAAACGTCCCTGCTGAAACACAAGTATTCCCTTACCTCATCATTACAGCGACAAAATCCCTTGTTGTGGGGTCATTCATTTCATCCTCCGTGGTGCTGCCTTTTCCCTGCGTTTTTCTGCTATATTGTGATTACAATAATCAACTTCCATAACTGATACAATCTGCAGACACAAAGACTTCCCTGCTGGCTTTCCATCACCCACCACATCTCATTTCAAGCTCCCCTTTCAACCTCTGTGTCCTCCATGACCTCATACCTTACTTCACATGTTGTGTCACCTCTTATGCACTCCATCCCTCCTATGCCCCTGGTGTGCCTCACCAGCCAGAGGGTACCAGCAGGCCACTCTCTGTGGTATCAGCTATGCCTGAATCATGTTTTCATCCTTTTCTCACCTCTCCTTCCCACTGCTTCAGCAGTGTGAGGAGGCCAGTACCTGCAAAGTGGTATCAGAGCGAGAATTCAGCATTGCCTGTGCCTTTCTCTTGAGACTTTTAAAATGATGATTAAATGAGCATTGACTATGCTTAATATTTGCATGAAGGAGGGTAGTGTAATGCCCTAGCTATCTAACCAGGCACACTTGAGCCTCCAGCATAATCAAACCTTCCCCTTTTCATTTTCCTGCTTCTTTTTCTTCCAGTCAGAGATGCAGTCTCTTCATGTTGCTTTCAGATTGGACAAAGCATCAGTCCCAATACAGGACTGATGTAGAAGTATCCCAAAAGCCTTCAGCCTTCCTGGCACCATGTGATCAGGAGCATTTAGACCCTTAAGTGTTATCCAAGCTCAAGTTTTTAAGTATGTAGCTGAAGAGTTATACATATTGTTAATTGTTTTTGCAAGTGGATGGGAAAATCTGTGAAAACTGAAGATGAAAAACCCCACCCAACTTCCAAATTTTGTCGTTTTAAAGACTATGCATTGCATTTCTAATGCAGATAGCTGAGTCTTATTTAAAGGTAATACATGATGGTTGAAAATTAAAGGAAACATGAGGCTGCTACCCTGAAAGGTGCTGAATTTTCTTCTCAGGTACCTGTGTGTTAAACCCACATGGTTAATCCATATGGCTCATCTGACCAGCTAGGGAAAAATAAGTGGGTCACAGAAAACTGAGCACTGGAGACCATTCGGTTCCTTCAGCAAACCTAAACGTGCAAGTTTTGAGAACCGCAGGATGATCAGAAGCTTTTGCTGCTCGTCACTCCCCACAGACGGGCTACCCGACGTGCTCGGGAGGCTCCCGCACACCCACCCATACGCCAACCTCTGCTCTCAGCACCGAGCCGAGCATGGGCACCGCCACCTGCACCTGCAGGACCCGGCTCCCGAGGAAGGGCTGCAGCCGCAGCTCGGATCGAGTGCTCTTTCCCAATACGTCACTGCGCTGGCTCTGGCCGTGCCAAAGTTGCGTTCCGCTCTGCGCCCTGCAGCGGGAGCGCCGGCCGGGCTAACGGGGGGCTACGGGGGACCCCCGCCCGGGGCTGGGACCCACAACGGGGACTGCCAGGGACTCTCGCCCGGGTTTGGGGTCCTTCCCCCGCTGCCTGCCCCACGACCCGCTGCTGCGGCACGGAGCGATCGCCCCCCGCCGCGGGCACGGCGTGCACTCCGCCCGGGCCGGGGCAGCGCTGGTTCAGGGGCGCGGGTTCGGCTCCGTGAGAGGCCGGCACCGTGCGCATCCCCCTCCTCGCCCGCTCCCGGGGCCGCCGCGGCGTCGCACCCACCTCCTCCCGCGGACAGGCCCCGCCTACCCCGGGAAAGGGGATGACATCATCCCTCTCCACCCGCTCGCCNCCCCCGCCCCCCCCCCCCCCCCCCCCCCCCCCGCCACTCCGGCAGGGATGGGGGGGTCCCTTCCGCACCCCCCTGCCGGAGCCGCGCCCTCGGGGGGCCCGGAGGGGGCTCCCGGCCCCGCCGCCCGGCCTCGCCCCTGCCCCACGCCCCACTACGTCATCCCT
>VZTH01011481.1:72656-114527 GCA_013397815.1 Aleadryas rufinucha
AGGCGGGGGGCAGCCCCCCCCTTGTCCTCCACCCTCCCGAGGCCGCCCCCGGTGGGATCGCATGGCGTTCCCGCCTGTCCCCAGGCGCCGCTGAGGCGCTCCCGGCGTGCGAGTGTGCACAGGCATGCGGCACGGCAGGGCTCGCTCCCAGTCGCCCATCCAGCCGCTCCGTGCAGCAGGTCCCGGGATCCCTGGAGACCACCTGGGGACCCGGTGGGCTGTCCCTGCTCGCCCGCTGTCGCCTCTTGCAGCCGGCTGAGGTAAAAGTGACGAAAGGACGGCGCCCTGCAACGCAGCAGCGACTGCCTTTACCTGTGCGTTCACCGGCTCGTTGGCAAACTTTGGTGTTGGGCGGTGAAAATCTCGGTCATTGCAGCCAAACTGGCTCGTTCTACACTCCCATGCTAGAGACCAGCTACCACCCAAAGTGAATACTGCTGGCGACCGCTGAGTCGGGTACTTACTCACTGGATCCACTTCCCAGCATGGGTGATGTTTTAGGTAGTACTTTAGTAGTACTTTAAACATGGGTGGGAAGCAGTGTTGACTGGTAATCCTTGATAGTTACTGGTGACCTAGATGTTAAAAGGAGAGGTTCATCAATTAATAAGTAGCATCACAAATTTGATGCTAGTAGGCTTTCAATATATTGTGTTGTGTTCGAAGTTTTGTAACTTGCTGTTCAGTTCTGAACGCTGTACCTCTGCTTCTCCCCTTGTTTTTTGGATGTAGAAGTATTTTAATAATGGGGGTAAAGGCACGGATTCTGTGGTTTAACAGTGTCATTAGCTATGGAGCTGTTTTCGTAACTTTTACCTGGATGCCAGGTTGTGTCTCACACCTGTAAATGCCACACGACCAGACTAATAAAATTATGGCAACCAGAGTAGCAAGTGCTAGATTTTTAAGTCACCCTGGTTTCTGGCTGTCAAAGGGTAAGTGAGCATGAGATAAGAGCCAATGCTATGTCTATTTTCAGTTCATGTCTTTATATTGCTCCTCAAAAGAGAATGATCCTACTGACACATTTTTGGGTTTTGCCCTCCTGTTGCAGTCAAGGTCCTGTATTTATTCAAAGTCTGTATTCATTGCAGTGGATGGTTGTGTGGTTTTATGTGGATTTTACTTTTTCTTTTTCACAAGACACAGTTAAAACTCAAAGTACTGAATGCCTAAGAATAAATCTTGCCTTCCTATAGAAAAGCACACGTATAATACCGTCTCCTGGCTTGACCTCTCAGTGGGATATGAGTGTAGTCAGAATGAGATGGTATCGTCTTGCAGTGGTGGTAGTAAATGTGAAATTACATACATGTGCACTCGGTGATCACAAGCAAGTGGATAGTTTATGCATGTAATGCTCCGTATATGTGGCTGCCCAATGGTGTGTAATCATTTCCACGAGCAGTTTTCAGTGTGTTACTGGTTGTGTGCACCAGTGTCCAGGAAGGCTGAACTGTGCAGGATCAACCATCACAGATTCAGCTCTCTCTGCGAAGTAGCTCAGGACCCAATCCTGAAAACACATATGTGGCAGTGATCTCTGTGTTCTAGAGTAACCCACCAATCCTGTGAGTAAAAAACAGAAAAAAAGCATGAGGTACATTATGATAAACTGCTGGATACCAATCCCTTACAGTTTAGAGCAAGGTGAAAGATGAATTGTTTTGTTTTGTTTGGCTTTTGAAGGTTTAGTCCTTTATTAATTATTTCCTTGGTTTCTACAGTTGTATGCTGTCAGACTGTAGAATAGTTTGTCTCCTCTTACACATTTTGCCCAGTATAAATCCATTCAGAATTGCCTTTAAGGGTCAGCACTGATCTAACTTCCATTCCAGGCAAATAATCAGATATAATTGCACTGAAATCAATGAATATATACAGACATGAAGCTGTGAGAAGAAAATGGACCTCATGGTGTTTTGTATTTTATAGCTGAAAGCCAAAAATAGCTGTCGTAAACACAGCGTGTCCTTTTTGGAAGAAACAGTCAATGCCTACCTTAGAGTTGTCCAAAAAGTTTCTTGTGTTTCAGCAGCCTTGGGTTAGAAAAGTGAAGGCAGCAGTCTTGGAATGAGGATTGTTCCGGAGAAACTTTTTGTTCAGTGACTAATCTCCTTCTCCTTAATTCCATGTTGTTAATCTTAGCATGCACATATCGACACTATTAACATTTGGCAAGGACTACTTTCTCAAACAGGGTTCCTTCAGTGTGTTGCCAGGTATAATAGGGTTAATTCCAATTACTGTATTTTAAACTGATGCTCTTTACATTAATTATATATATTCCTATCTCTAGCCTTAACAGCAAAATGTAAGTGGTATGGAATGTTACATTCCAATTAGTTTTACAGTGCAGATAGGGATTATAGTTGATGGCTAAGTCTGACATGTACTGCATGACTTGTCATGTTTTTCCTGGAGAGAGGGGAGTCTTGGGTCTGAGTCACCATGGAAGAACATGGAGCCCCGTAGGCATAAAACTGGTGCAGTGGAGTGATGAGTCAGATCTCTTATCTTTAAATTTGGTATTATGTGGTATTCATGCATGGGGTGCATTGCATTCATTGTGCACCTAGGCAAGTAACTAACAGGCGGAAAACTCAATCAGACCTCTGACTCGCCTTTTCTTTGCAGAGTTGGTCCCGCGTCTATGGAAATGAAAGGCTGCTGGTTAGGATCATGTAGGAAATCATGGTGTATTAACCTGTGGAGCAAATCAGCTCTGCCAGGCTATACCCAGTCATTTCTTACATTGTTTCAAGTCCATTAGTAATATGACCTAATACTTAAATTTTCCCTTTTTGTGTTTGAGAGTTGAACCAGCTTTTTCATGCTTCTGAAACTGGGAAAAAAATAGAGGAGTAAGAGCAGTGTTGCATCTTCATAGACCCCAGTATTTGTTAACCTAAATGACTTGTCATGAGCGTTGCTGTGGAATGGCAGTATTGTTTCTGTTTCCAGAGGAAACTGATGTTACTGCTAAGCTAACGAAAATAATTGAAATTTCTTAGAAGTGGCAGCCTCGGAAATATGTTAAACAGCAAGAGTGAAGACTTGCCCACACAGCTGTTTTCAGAAACAAAACAAAGCCTTACATCAGAGGTGTCTTCACTTAGACACTTCCTGTGAACTTCCTTGAATAGCAATCATTAATAACGCCATCTTCTCAAGCTAATGGAGCATGAAGGTTCCTTGATTTATAATCATTTGGGATCAGATGTTTGAAATTCTCTCCACTTACACAAACAGCACAAGAATGACACTTTTGCTGAAAATCGGGGGGAGGCAGGGGGGAAATTATGTGTGGGGCTATAAGAATGGCCTAGAAGAGTGTAATGCAATGTGTCCCTCTCCAATGTCATTACAAAAGCTACTAGAGGGACTGTGTTTGGAAAAAATTACATGAGAGTTCTATTTGAAAATTGTAGCAGAACATTATTGATCTGTATATTTTCAATCTCCTGTATGTAGCCAGTCACCATTTTGTGATCACCACAGATGTCAGCACTGGTTTTGGGGTAGGGGGTGTGTGTGTTCATGGTCTTGCAAAAAAAGCTTTTGTCTTCTCAGGTTGCCTTAAATTGGGAAACTGTTACAATGAAGACATACTGACAACCATGCAGGAAAGATGTACCAATTTGGGTTTAAATCTTACAAATTCCAATTAAAGCATAAATGCTTTATTTGTTTTTAAGTTAGATGCACCTATTGTAATCTTTAGATGTATAGATATCTATAGTGCCACCTGTGGAGAAGTCAGTGCAGGGATGGTTTAGCAGTCTCAGCAAATGAGATAAAGTGCCAAGCCACTTGTAAGTACTTGGAAATTTCAGTGGTCTTTGTGTGCTGATGTGGAGATCACCAAATCTGAGACTAATTGCCCTGATGCTGTTCACTTAAGTAGAGTCAGATTTTTGGCCTGCTGCTTAAGACAGACAGGACTGAAATGTATGGGGCAAAATCCTTCCCTCAATTATGATGACGTAAATCCAGTCTTTGGGTATTTTCTTCATCCCACTGAAGAGAGAAGGAGATCACAACTATTCTACTTACCTATGGCATATCCACAACTCCTGCAAGGGAATATAATTGTTTCATGCAGTTCCTTTACTATAAAATGTGTGATGTCATCTTCTCTTGGAGCTACTGCATTTATACTGGTTGTGTGAGAAGTAACCACTGACAGTTCACATGCCTGTGCATATGCCACGAGGACCCAGAGGGAAATCCTGAGCCGTACCTTTTATTGTACAGAGGCTGCATTTTTATAGGGGTGCTCTTCTCCGTATAGGCAGAACAGCATGTAAAGGGAAATACAGCGATTTCTATAATTGTTCAAAAGAGATTACAACTTAACAGAATTCCATCCTATAACATACAAAGTACAAAATAAAGGCTCTTTTCAGTTAAATCTTTCACCAGATTGATGTCAAGAAGAAATGCAATATCTCAAATGATTTGGTCTTTTTTAATCTTCTTAGCTGGAAGAGATGTCAGAAGAGCCATTCAAAATTGAAGTAGAAGATATATGTGAGATTTCTTCATGTAGTGGTCTGCTTATTTTGCTTAAGAAATTCAGACTTTAGAAGCACATTTGATTTTCTTTTCTCTTGGTGCTGACAAGCTCTGCCTTGGCTTAGTTGTCTAAAGAGGTAACAGCAATTAAGATGTCATGTGACGGCAATGTCTATAAACTGTTCTGTGATGTAAGTATCATAATGAAAGGTTTTTCTGACCTTATTAAAATCAACAGGGGAAAGAATCTATCAGCATTATCTCCAGCTTCTCAAAAGTTCAGCTGGGACTTCCTCCTGACCACTGAGTCCTCACACAGTGGGTGTGAGTGGAGGCTCATTTAACTGGTTAAACTCCTCCATAGTGAAGTCTGACCATGTTGGTTTAAATAAAAGCGGGATATAATTTTGCCCTTGGGCCTTCCTGGGGAGCAGAGGAGCTGCTGGTTTAGTGCCAGAATTTGCTTGTCATACTTACGGGTGAATAGACCCATTGAACAGTGAGACCATGTTGAACTTTTTGTCTTGGCTGGTGCAGGGAGGCGGAGCTGTGTTTGCATCCCACTTGACACCAGGGAGGGTGGGTGAGCTGATTCCGTCCATGAGGAAGAGCCACATCTAGAGGTTCTAAAGCAGGCTCCTAATGGCCAAGTCCACACGTGCCTGGAGGAAAAGAAAAGTAAAAGATAAAGCAACATTTCCTGGCATGTTGTTATTGTCATTGAGAGATGAAAACCCCAGAGCAAACCGTGACCCACCTCTGTCTTCACACAGCGCAAGTGTAAAAGCAAAGGTCGGCTTTAAACAGGAATGTGAGAGGGAGCAGCATGCACAAGATTATCTTCCTGGAAAGATTTGGGTTGAATTGAAGATGTGATGCTTGTAGTTCTGATCTTGACTCCTGGTTCCCGGGCAACTATAGTTACTCACCAAGCGTGCACACGCGTGGAAGGAGCTGCCTTTTGTCGGCCATTTGTCTATGCCCTCATGCCTCACCGAATTGCCCTGTATAGTGGCTGTTTGCATCTATTGAGTCGTCTCACAATTGCCCTGTTGTACTTGATTGGTGCCAAAGTCAGAGTTAAATGATGGTTGGCTTGTGCTCAGCCACAGCAGCATTGTCCACTATAATCACCTCCACAGAGCAGGGCTGGATCACAGTCTGAAGTACCAGTCAGCTCTCCTCTTTGCTTTCCTCTTTGAAATCTTCTTTGCTTTGGCGTGCATGCCAATGGTCGTGCTCCCGTGGTGTGCCACACAAACATGAGTGGCGCTGGGAGGCTTTCGTCCCTGGAGAAAGGAGGGCTCTTGGCTGCCCACCAAAGCCCATCACGGCTTGACAGTTCCGCTTTAGTGAAATGGACCGACCAACTTCTCGGTGGGCAGAGCGCCAGCCCGGCAGATGGGCCTGAATGTGGGCAGCCAGCAGAGCGCACACATATGTGTAGATGTAGATAATTGTATGTATGGGCATAATAAATAGGGATCTTTGCAATTTGAAAAAAGGTGCCGAAGTGAAAGGCTGAGTAGCAAAGCAGTGAGCCTGAAGAGAGACTTCTTTTGGAGAGGGGGCATGTCAGAGTGCTCAGAGGAAGGATCTGTGCTTTCCTTGTTGCTCTCTGCTTGCAGTTTTGCAGATTATGTAATAAACAAAGGAGGCTATTTAGTCTTTTGAATCCAGGCACTCTTGTAACTACAACTGGGAATGTGGAAAATGACACTTCACTGCAGTGAATTTCCTGACAAACCACTTGGAGCTTGCTACCAGCTCTGATTCTACCAGCACAGTTACTTGTACAGCTTGAGATCAGTGGGAATTTGTCGTACTTTTTGTTTTGAATTGCATTTTAAAGTGTGAAGTACTGTAACAAGTAAGAGTTGTGTGGAAATCAGTTGTCAGTACAAAATGTACCAAACTTTCTTTGTAGGTCATAGCTTCCAAAATCTTTGTGTAGTTAGCTAGACTCCCTAGCTAAGCCCGTTCCATGGATGGTAGTCAGCTAACACATGCACGCAGCCATATATTAATTGATAGTTAAATGTGTGTAATTCTTTTGAAGACGTTAACATTAGTATCATCCCTACAGAAAGGACATAGGAAAGCTAGGTGGCTTGAACTTGTCTACACATGGATTTGGTTGCAGAAGCCCATTTCAGTTGAGCCCATTTCCCTAATTTTATAGATCTGATGCTGGAGAATCACCTGGCCTCGCTGTCTCAGGGCACACAGGTTTCTTGCTTGAAGGTCCAGCTTTCGCTAGGAGAGAGCGCTTGTGGATTGCAGGATGAATAGCATCACATACCCAGCTGGAAATTGCCATGGGCTTCTCTTAAAATCCTGGAAGGTCTGTGGATGCAGTTTTTCTTGAGCTGGTAAGGCAAACCAAGGATCTGTGATTTTTGGCAAAATCCATAATGAGCTCTGGATACTCTCAGCATAAAAGCAGAGATTCAGCTTTATCTTTCTAGGATCCTTAAGTTAGATTAGCTGGAATTATTGGGATAAGAAAAATCTTTTTTCAAATCCTGGAAATAAATGACATTTGCCAGATCTAATGTAATCCCTTTATGCTTAACCTGAAGACATGGCAGCTGCCTATGTGACATCCAAATCAGGTACTGCTGATTTCTAAGTGCACACAGTCCATAGAGAAATTTTGCAAGCCAGCACATTAAATGCACCGGCAGACTTAGGGAGTGTGTTTTGGCCTAAAGAATGGGACAAGGCTTTTGTTGGGTATTGACCTACCTGGTGAGGTGTCCAAAATGAGTGCGATAAAAGCACTATTCTGAAAAGGGGAAATAATGAGGTAATTTCTTAGGGCATGGATTTCAAAAAGCAACTAAAACTCCTGCAGGTTTCAGAGGCAGGTATGTGCTCCTGTAATGGAAATGATAACACCATTCCTGGTCTGAATATGATGTCTGACGTGTATACACACTTTCATTGACTTACTCTTTTTTTTAGTCTTCCAGACGTGTTTACCATGTGACTCTGCTCATTTTTTCCCTTCTTAAATATTAACCAGAACAAGCAGTTTAATAGTGGTTTGCACTAGTTAATGGGAACTACAGAAATTTAAATCCCCTGTGTTGGAATACTGCAAGTTTTGACTCATTTAATCCCTCTCTCCTTAGCCCACATCTACCATTTCCCTTTGTGCAGGTTAGTGGGAGTACAGCCTTTAAGTCTCAAGGGGTTTTTATCAGTTTTCTTATCACTTGAATTCAGCTGCTTCTGGTGGGACTTAGAAAAACACAGGTGTAGTCCTTCAAAGGACTGGGAGAGGACAAAGGGATAGAAAAACAGGATGCAGGAGGAGGAGGTGGGTTGTTAACAGGGGAAAGTGGGATGGAGAAAAATAGTGTGTGAAAGGAGAAAAAAAATGCAAAAGGGAAGGGTAGAAAAAAAGGAAAAAAAGCCTGAAAACAGCAAAAAGAAAAGAAGGAAGGAGAGGAAAGGAGAAAAAACCCAACCAGATCATCTGATATGAAGGACTGTACTGTGTTAATTAAAATTAGTACATGGTCCAGCTAGGTTCCTTTTCTCTTAACATGACAGAGCACGACTCATTTTGCGAAGGCTTATTTGGCAGAGTCCCATTTGACCTTACAGGACTACTTGCAGGAGGAATTCTCTCAAGAAGACCAGTGTTAGCAGTAGCAGGGTCAGTTTGCTGTGTGTTTCAAGCCCACAGACAGGACACTGGAAGCTGAACTGCATCACGCTGTGCTCTGTATAACCTTTTGCAGAGAAAGGTGATACAGACTGTAAATACTGCAATATTAGAAGGACTACAAAAGTAGTCCCTGTTTCTCTAAATGGATACAGAAGATTTTGAAGCAGTCAGTGTTTGTGAACACTACATTGCTTAAAAGGCACTTTGCTAATTTTTCTGTCATGAGCCCTGTTCATCTAGTCATATCAAGACTGAAATTATTATGGACAACTGCATGACACTTTTGCACAGAAAAGGTACACAATAGCTATTGTACAAGGTAGTAACTTAAAATGCAGCTACTTAGTACATTTCTCTGCACTAAGCATTAGCCAGTCATCCTTCTTAAGCAGAAGAATGGGTAGAATAACTTCATGTTTTGGTGAAAGGTACATTTCATTTGTCCCATTGTAGTGCTCTTCTGTATTTCCACAGGGAACGCTACCTTCCTGATACCCTGGGAGCCCCGTATTATCACTTTGCATTTACACATAAGTGTTACCTATTTTACTTCTAAAAACAAGCTGGCAGAAAGATAATTATTCCTGCGCAATTTGTGCCTTTTTTTTTCTTTCAGCATATGAAAGCACATAGTAGGGCTTATAAAACTCTCTTGATTTGTTGTAGGCAATCAGACTTTTGATGGTGCACTTGACTATCAGAACAAATGACTTCTTTACCATAAGCTCCGTTCCAAATAATGAATGTAATGTTAGTGGGCTTAGTGAAGCAGTGGGTTATATTACAGTGACTGCAAAGCATGGAAACCTACTGTGTCTTTCTGTCATAAAAAGGCCCTGCCTGTGCTGTAGATCCTGTGAAGAATTTGTAGAGATACTTGAAAGGATAAAACACTGTATAAATTCCTAAAGTTCAAAGAGAAAATACCACTCAGGATAAAAAAGGGAGCTTAGCCCAGCAGCAGCTTAACCATATATGACAGATCTAGTGCTAAGTCCTGCACCATCAATGCAAATGCTTCTGGAGTTCACCAAGTAGCCAAATGGAAAGACCAGAAGAATGGCTTTGAGGATACTGACCTGGGGAGAGGGGCAGAAAGAAAAGGCACGTGCTTCCCAATAAATGACTCTTATTTTCTGGGCAGGGTGTGAACAGGGAAGATTTAAGACATGTACAGCTAGATTTGTGCTGCATTTCCTGTGAAAATTACTTTTAAAGGCATTAATATGTGTTTGTCTGTATTTCTGTGCAAGTATTATGCCATAAATAAATTTGGGAACCATGAAAGTTGGGCATCCTGTTAGAATAACATAGGGACAGGCTACCCCAGGCCTAAACAATGCTTTTGAGTGCTGAGAGTTAAAAAAATCATTAGCTGGGCCCTCCTTTGGTTGCCATATAATGACATGAACACTGGATCAAAGCTGACCATGTTTAGGCCATGGGGTAATAAAAAATGCAGTAAAAAGGCTTCTTTAGAGGTCACACTACTTCTAGAGACTTCTCTTTGACCTTCAGTCGCCTCTATACATGTCCTGGACCCGACTGTTTTCTTGTCTTGCCAGCTCCACACAGAAACATCCCATAGTACAGTCATGCCTTGCACTGGCCTCCCTCCTTCCCTCTGCACCACAGAGCTGCTCTTGTCCTCTACAAGCCCAAGGATCCTTTCCTGATCTGCCACTGGCACCTGGATTTAAGCTGCTCTGTCTTAACCTCTGCTGCACATTGACTGTGGATGGCCTATGAACATGCAAATCATCCCAGTAATTAATTGCCCTGGTTGTCACACACAGTGACACAAACCCTGGTGGCTTTGGCAGGTTGCTGTCACCATAGATGTGCAGGGACAGCTTGTGTGAGTGTCCGAGGAAAGGAATGACACAACAGCATTTTAGCAGCTGTGCTGGTACCAGCTGCTATTTCAGACTTTTTACCCAGTGCTCACAGGCCTGTTTCAAGTAGTAGTGAGAACCTTTGGTGGAAGGTAGGGAGTGATGTTGTATCTGGAAGACCTTAATGCTAAATAAAATGAAGTGCACACATAGTGCTAAGTGCAGTCCTAGGAAAGTAGCTGTGAGGTTGTAGTCCCTGCTGTGAGATGAGCATGCTTGTTACAGGCCATACTATGGCTTTCTGGCCCTTGCTGGTGACCACAGGGATAGAAATGGTTCATATTGATTTTGTTTATTCATAGGAAAAGGAAGAAGAATGGAGCTGCATCTCTGTTCTGAAGCTAAAGTCAGCTAAGTTCTGAAGCTAAAGGGTAAAGTTATTCTTTTTTTCCCATGGATTTGGGTTTTTTTTAGGAGACTGCAGCAGTGTATTCTAAGCAGTCACAGGAACTTTAATGACAGCTGTTTTGCTTGAAAGCCTGTATCTGTCAGTGTCTGTAACATGGTTTGATGTAATCCTTTGGATTTCCTCATGTTTAAAAAAGCTGCAGAATCTTCTTTGCCTACCAAAACACATTTAACAGTTGAAATTTTAGCAGTGAATATTTCTAAAACCTGCCATTTTGCACATACTGTGTTTGATGATCCTACTGTTTATGTATTTTTAATACATCTCTCACCTTAATCTGAACATCCAGTTAAGGACATAGCTGAAGAAAATAGGGGAGTTTGGAAGAAAAAGAAACAAATAAAATAATGCTAGCAGAAACCTTAGTAGTCCCATATGTCTATGCCATTTGCTGCAAGGAAGAAGATTTAAAAACAAAGTTGTCTTTCAGAGCAGACCTTATGCCTATGAGTCAATGTCATCTTACTACTCAGGTGTCAACAAGGTTTGTCCTTGAAACCCAGATTTCCCTTACATACACTGACATGTGTTTTGCAAGCCCTTGACATTACACAACGGAAGGAGAGCTGAAAACTGCTGCCAGAGCTATAAATGGTCCCGGTTATCCCATGAACCTTTGATTCCATGAGCTCTGGTGCTGCAGATGGGAACCGTGGGGCTGCAGGCAGGTAGTCGGCACCGCTGGGGTGGCTGCCCTTTTGGCCAGGTGGGGAAGTGCAGGTGTACCACTGAGGGCAGGATGCAGATGTTTTCATTCCTTTGACATCAGCAGCTAGGCTGTCGCTCTCCTGCCTTTTTTTTTTTTGCCCAAAATGCTGCACATTGTCTGAAGCAGCAATACTTGAGAGGGAACGGCATCGACTGGCACTGTGGGTCCTGTGGCTGCCTCACTCAGAATGGAAAGGAGAGTGGCGATATACTGACCTGACTTTAGCACTCCTGAGCTGGATATTGGGAAACCAGCCAGGGCACTTCAATTAACTGCTATTTTTTCCAGGGGATTCTCTATGGCCTCTGCTTAACAGAGAGAAAAAGCAATGTTGTTCCATTGGTATTACGATTTACATCCCAATTTGTTGAAACCAACATGCCAAGCCACAAAGAAACTTGTTTCATCAGATCTAGTTATCCAATATTATCAGCATCTAGCTGGATGGCTCTCAAGGGGCTTTGGGAGGAGGGGGAAAGGGTGTTTGGTTTTTCATGGTGGTATTCTTCTCCTTTCCTTGCTTTTCTTTGTTTTAACTTCTTTCTGCTTAAATGACAGCAAAGCTTGCATGTTGTTGTAGTTAGCTCTTCATGCACCTATTTCCATTTAAGGGGTGCAAGATACTGGGCCAATCTACGTTTTTCTAGTGGTCTTCAGACACAGTAATCAAAAACAATGTGTTGCTTTGTTTGCAAAACCCAAACCAAAAGGTTATCACTACCTTTTCTCTGACAGCCTCACAGCAGTGGAACTTTCTGGGCCTCTTGCTTGGCTTGGCTGCTTGGCTAAGTCCAAAGAATCCTTTGTTGACAAGGGGTTAAAAATTCATTAAGAATATATTTGCTCTTTATGCTTTACCTCAAATTGTATTATACTTGTATTTGGAAAGAGCACATTAGCAATTGGAAGATAATTTAGGAAAAGTTATTAAATGGTGTTAAAGTGTTTAAATTGAAACTTGAGCATACACTCATACACAGTCCTTGAATTATCAAAACATTTGTTAGTGTTTGTTATGTGAGCAGTGTGGCTGGAAGCTCAGACCTTGAAAAGGCTTTTACTATTTTTTTCACAGCTCATTTTTCACAGTTTATTCCTTTTGCTTCCTTTTATTTTTGTTTTTAAAGAAGATGATCCTCCCCTACCTTGCAAGAGCAGAGTGTTTGATGTGACTTTGTTTTGGAAAGTGGTAACACCCACTTGCATACTATTCGTGAATTGTCAATGCCATTAGATATTACGGTGTTTAGCTGGGTTTTGAAATACAAGGTTCTGCTCTGTGTTGCCTGTGCATCTGTATTAACCGTGTTCTTAACTGCTGTGTTTTTCTACTTGGCAAGTATTCCTAGCAGAAACTCCCGCAGCAGTTCCTTCTAAAACTTCAGCATTTGTAACTGTACTCTTACCACTGGGTTTTTTAATATTCTATTTTTAAATCTCCCTTTTAAAAAGAAAATACATGGAACATTTATCAAGAAATGTAGCAAAAAAACTACCCTAGCTCCTAAGCCTTTTAAGCAAAATACAAAGCAGTACAGCTAATCTGTGCCTTCTTATACAAAAGGAGAGTGTAACACACAATCTAGACAGTAGATCCTTAGCTCCAGAAATTCATACAGCTTCAGTAAAGTCACTCCTGAGGGAATCTGCTATGACTGTTCCCTGTGTGTTTTCTGTGAAGCATCCAGTGCATACATTGGGGCAGGATCAAACTACACCTGCACCAGAGAAGGGAAATAAGTGTCTGAATATATACAAACATGTGTGTGTGCAAAGGTGAGGTGACAGGATTTCTTAGCATAATGGGGAGAGTTGGTGAGGGAGGAGCCAGTGGTAATGCAAAAAAAAAAAAAAGAAAGGTATGGAATGAACAACAGGCTTTTTGGAATTATTTGTAGAGTGTATCAAAAACACAACAGCAAAGAGTAAGTCAGCGTCCTAAGAACATGGATTGCAATGGTCAGAGTCCCTTTCAGATGGTGTAGAGTCCATGCCTGCATTAATCCCAGAGAGACTTGTTGAAATAGAGGGGGATATTTTGTACACCAAGAATTGTTCTCTTCTTCTCAGTGACATGAGGATGAACACATTTCCCATTTGTAACTGGAGTATATTAAGTCAGCTCATAAGTCACAAATGCCTCACTGTGGGGCTTAAAGTTCCAAAGAGGTGGGAGTTCATCCATTGTTTTATTTACAGCCATATAAATTTGTCTTCCATAGTGTTTAACTACTGCGTTCCCAGATAACAGTGGTCACTGCTAAAAGTTATGATTTGGTTTTGTCAGATTTAAGTGTATTTAATAACATTGTCTAACAACAAATGTTTCTATTTCTGTCAGTTCACCTTCTTTTTAACTTTTGCAGCACAAGTAGGAAAAAATGGTACCGTGAAAACTTCGGGAGCTGACATTAAAGCTGACTTTCTGTGGGAATTTCTGTCTGCAATCCCAGGTGGTTTAGCATGACTGAGCTGCCAAGTTAGCCCCTGGGTGCAGAGGGAAGGCTTCAAGGCCGAATGATAAGAAGTTATGTCCGTCCATGTTTTGTACACTTATTTCCTCTTTTATTTTCCTGTCCGAGCACTTCGGATGATCAAAAATAACTGGCAAACATTTTTTCATGTTTGTTTTTCAGTAGTCTTGAACTGACAAGACAAGAAATCTTTAGACCAAAGGACAGTATTTTTCAGAAGGCTGCATATGTCTGAAAGTAGAGACACAGAATATATTTACCTCAGCCATGATTTTACTGCCATAATAAGATTTTTTTTGCTTTGCTGCATACACCAGGACTTTAAGATTATGTTAGCTTATGCTGAGCTAAATCCAGATACGGGATTTGGTTGTAAAATATACAAGGAGAGGTTTGTGTCTGCAAAAAGTCTCTACAATCCCCTTTCCATGAGAGGATATTAGCGGGGTTGAAAGGAATCCATTGCGCAGTGCTTCCGTGCAATCTCAGCTGAATTAATTGTGACCTTGCTTTTCACACCCTTGCAAGGCTCCTGAGGAGCCAGGGGGTAACTTCACTGGGCTTCTTCCAGATGGCAGTGTTCTTTCCCTGCGGGTATTTTGGTGTTGCTGAAGCTTGTGTTGACCAGAAGTCAACACAAGCACGTCAGTGAGCGATGCTCTCATCTGCTTTGTGCCTCTCTGTGCGATGCTCTCCATGTGCAGGGACTGCAGGAGAGGCACCTCCTGAGCCTGGACAGCCCCTGCAGGAGAGGCACCTCCTGAGCCTGCACAGCCCACACCAAAGGTCACCCCCCCATACACTGCATGCTCCTGAGCAAACCCTTGTGCTCCCCCTCAGTAGGAGCATCCACAATGGCTGGAGCTTAACTACTATCATTTGGTGATTCATTTGCAGTGCTTATTTTCTAAAAATTGCATAGCCTGTTCTCAAAAGCAAGGCAAAGAAAAAAGCAGCTGTTAGGAAAAGAGAGGAAGAAAAACTCACACATACAAAACATAGAGCTTTAAAGAACCAAACCCGCATTGTTAGAGGAGGGGCAAAAAAACTGAAAATTGCCTTGTCTTACCTTTGAAAAAGATCAGAAATAGATTTTTGAGGTACTATTCATATTTTAGACAATTAACAGCGATACTGGTGAGTAATAACATATGGATTTAAAATCAGTTCTGACTTACATTCTTACTTTTGTGGGTTTTCACAGAGAATAAACCAGGAAGTTTTTCCCTCTTGTAAAAAGATGTGATTTAATATTCAGTACTAGTGAATTTTAGACTTGTGATACTGATGCTGAAATAAACCACTACTTTGTAAGTGGTCTAAGAAGCAGCAGAACAGACAGAATAAAATGTGGACCAATCACTGAATACAAAGAGAAACTTCATTGTGCCTCTCCTTATTCTAGCACAGCTTATATAGAATTTGATTAAAAAAGCAGAAAATTGACATGACTGAAAAAAGAAAGAAAAAGTTAATCTTCTGTGCTATGGAATGTTTTGCAAAAAGCTTTTTCTTTCTGCATAAACAGTTGATCAACAAAAAACTGTAGCCAAACCCAAAACTTCCCATTCAGGTATTTTAAAATGTTTCATTTAAAAATTCATGATCAAAGATTTTAATGTTGCCACATTCATTGTTTTCGTTACCTCAGTCTGAACTTACTTTTTTTCCTTCCTGAGCTACTGCAGCACTTCATCCTTTCTCCCCTGTCTCCTACTGTGTCAGGTTTCCCAGGCTGGAGGTACTTTTTTTCTTGGCATGTCATCACTATGCAGCTTCAGTGCCCAGTGGGGAGGTTGTATTTTGCTGTCCAAAAGCAGCTCCATAGCCCAGTGTACAAGACACCAAAATTAGAAATCCGCTGAGGTCCTCCAGCAGCCCAGAGAGACACAGCTTATCCCAAAACAAAAACACTCAGTCTGTTTTGAAAGTGATGCATTTTCTCTGCATGAATTAAACTTGGCTTTTAATGAAGTACTTCATTTGATTTTGCTGATGGAAGATTTCAGTTTTCAGCTCAAGTTAAAGCACTTCCGTGCTAAAATTCCTGCTGTTTGGTTTTGTTCTTCTGACCAAGTCTCTTGCAAGACTCTCTTAGTCTTTGTTTGCATGGGTTGTAACTGGGAAATATCCTTGTTGTGAAGTCTTCTCTTCTTCTGAGATGCATTCCCTGTTCTTACAAGCAGGGAACTATGGAACCAATATTCTTTCTCAAAGTGGAAGAAACATGTCAAGGTCAGATGATAAATTTCCTTGCATACTAATACACAGATTTATGTTGAAGGTCCTGACCTTCATGTTGAAGCCCAGTGAAACAAAAATTCCTGCCTCTGTGTGTATTTAAGGAATAAGCCACAGATGAGTCATGAATGCAGCATTACTAATGACCCTACCCACACCACAGCTGCTGAACCTTTCTGCAAGGCAGGATGAGCTGCAGACCTCCCCCAGATGCCAAGAACACCTCATCAGTACTCCCTGGGTCTGATGGTCTCTGACAGGCTTTCCAGCCTGGTCCTCACCTTCTAGCTGAGGAGACTGTGTAGAATCCCAGGAAAAAAATCTGTTCCCTGCCCCATGCATGATGTGACCCACCCACATCCTTTCCTTGGCCTCACCTTCTGGGTGATGAAATCTCCCTATCCTCCAGTAATCCTTGTAGCACTGAATTTACCTTTAAGTCATGAAGCTGCAGCAGAGAATCGCTGATTAAGTGAGTGAATGCATGCAAATACATGTAAACAGGCGAGAATGTGGTAATTTGTGCAATCTTAATATTCTGCCTATATGTCTGCTAGCATTTTCTTTGATGGACTGGCTTTCCTTTGACATACTTTTTAAAATGACCTTTGTAAAGGCATTTCATGAAAGTAAGGTAGGAATAGTTCAATGTTGTTTTAGAATAGGCTAAAATCCTTTTGTGCTTCCTCTCGTTAAACAAGCAATTTTTCTTCCAGGGCAAGACAAAATGTGAGTTGAAAGTAGGATGAGAGCAATTAAGATCCAAGAAAGGGTGTGTATAAAGCTAGAATTAAAGAAAGCTGAAAAGCAAAATTTCAGCTGAAGAAGAAAAGACTGATAAATACATTGAAAGCTTTTGATGGCTGCAAAGTATGTAGAAGGGCAGCTCATTTAATTTTGGCTTTTGTTTTAACTGTCAGTTTACTGCAACTGAAGGTGTTGGTTTCATTCTAAAGAACATTTTGGTGAATGGTGTTTCTTCTGCCCCTGAATGTGATCAGCAAAATAAATTTGAAAGATTTGCCACATGCATGTGATTTCTCTCTGTTTTCATTAAATCTAGATTTAATAGATTTTTCTGTTTTAAATGAGATCTGTGATTCTGTTCTCTCCTTTCTATTTTGCTTTTCTGGCTAGCTACTGTTGTGTCTTCTTTTAGGCCCTTTTATTAAAAACAAGCCATTTTCATAAGAATCTTGCCACTTCCAATTTGGAAACCTGTCCATGGGTGCTGCTGCCTTTTTAAGCCCTGTGCTGTCTCACAGTGGTGCCAGGAGAAGAGCTTGCTGTTGGATTGCTCCCACTCTCCCAGTGCTAGAAGCTACTCCTCTCTCTGAATGGGAGGTACCTGAAGCTTTCAGAGAGTTGCTTCTCAATGGTTCTTTAGATTCTTGACCTAGCAGGTGCTTCTTGGAGCTGCTCAATCTGCTACTGCAGACTTGGAAAAGTGTGGAGGGGAGGGGGTCTTGATGAAACTCGATTGTTTGGATAAAATGGTGCTTCGTTGCCTTGCTGCCATGTAAATAAAACAGTTTCTGTGAGAGTTTTAGAGGTGAATTGGAAGTATGAACTCAGCAACTTCGGGCTGCAGCCTCTTGCTGGCTTTTCCACAAGGGAGATGGAGTTTGAAGCCCCGTTGCAACACTACCAGCCTTCAGAATAGTGGTGCTTTTTTGCGCCAGTAGTATGATTTCAGGATGATTTGTGTTGATACTCTCCATTTTCTTCTGAAAATAAAATTAGTATTAAAAACTTGGTTTTTAATCTGGAATTAGATCAGGCACCAAGCAAGCTGATCTGAAACATTTCAGTACTGCTGTACCATAGAGCTGTTTGATGTCTAGGGCTTAATAAAATATTTTTTACCACTCAGGAATAGGAGTTTGGATTAGAGTTGCCTATGCAGTAGTATCCCTTAGTCTGAATTAATTGATTCAAAAAAGTGCAAGTCAAGTGCACAAATCTACTTTATGAGCAAAGATAATGGATTTTCAGTTGGGGTGCTGGAGATACGAGCCAATTTACATCAGCATATGCTTATTAGTGTCTTTCATACTTTCATTGAAAATTATTGTGTGATTTTATTCCTTTCTCTTCTAGCTTGTGTATCATAAAATGGGAATCACGTTGGTTTTCAAGCAGCATTGGTTGTTCACTGAGCATCCAAAATCAAAAAGTAATAATCGTATTCTAGAAGGCAAGTGAAAAATCACTGCTAGCTCTTCTTTGTGAGTTATGTTGTGAGTGGGATGGTTTGCATTGCAGAGAGTTGTGATGTGTGTTTGAAAGTTTTATTCAAGAAAGAAAAGCTGAAAACAGGTTCAGTCAGCTGGTGTGCTGGGCTTCATTCTGCCTTTATCTTTTGCTCCCACGGCAGGACAAAATACATATAATTGATCATGTTCTTCAGTATTTCACAAAATGTAAGTCTGCTGTGACTTCCAGACTTTGCTGAGGATGGATTAGGAGTCAAGGAAGAAGAAGAGTTGCCATGCATGGTGGGAGTAGTGTGGAAGAGTTTAGTGCAAACTTGACCCATATCATTACCAATTTGTCAGTATTCACAAACATGAATTAAAAATATAGCAGATACATTGACAGGTATCCTAGTAGAGGCTTTGCATTTTCAAACAAGTTTTTTTAATTTCTTTTGGAAATACTTTTAAGAATTGATAGTTATCATTGTCCTTTCAGCTATAATTACTTATAATAATTAGAGCTGTGGACATAAATATTCAAGAACAGATGTGAGTAGGACAAGCAATCTATGGCAGCAATAACTATGCAAAGAGCTGTGCTGTCCTACACAGTGGAGTTTCTTGCTATAGGCAGTTCAGTGCATGTGTCTATCCTCACTGGCTCAAATCCTGGAATAAACACCTTGGTCTTCTTTTTGGGCAGATAAAGTGGAGCTGAGAAATGTTTTTTCTGAGACCTTTCAGATGAAAATCTAATACCAAATTGTTTCTGCTGCGCTTCATTAGAGGTGCTTGCAACTGGATTGCTATTGATTGCTTTTTGAATGTGATTCTGCATTTTAAAAAGTTGCGAGAGAAAAATGACAGTGATAGATGTGTACCTTAATATCCCTCTGTCAGATGTGAAGGAAACTGCAGTTCATCAATGGCCTTTTAATGGCAGAAAAGCCAATGACTATTCACAACCCGAAGGCTCTGATCCTACAACCACTTGAGAGTTGTGTGTCCTTATTAATGTAAGCAACTGCATTGAACATCTGGGATTACTCACATCGATAAAACAACGTGAGTCTGAGTGATCCTGGAATCGGTACCTTGGAAGCTGTTCATGTAGGAAAAAGCTATGATCAGATAATCAGTGTCAGAAATGTAACTGTAAGAAGGGTATCACTGCTTCTGAGACTTGAGAGTTTCCTTGTGCTTTCCAACTCACAGTAGCAAAATATGCAAGGTTAATAATGTAGAAGTAATACACTTTGTGGTGTTAATCAATAGAACTCGCTTTGTCACTTTTGTGACAGCTCATGTCTGAAGGCTGTCAGAGGTCAGTGGGTTAAGCCACTGAGGTCAGACTGAGGTTTCACTTGTTTTCACCCATTCTGTGCTGCTTATTTGCTTTGTGCAGGCCTGATTTTTTTTTTTTAAGAAATATTGTTGATACATGTGACATTTCCTTATCTTCTTTAGTGTGATAATGACATCAGACAGTACTAGGAAATGCTGAGGCATCTTCAGGTCCTTCTAAGGCAAAGGAATTAAAGGAGTGTTTAGATCTCATAGAGATATTGTGGTCATAGATCCCCTCCCTTCCCAGGTTCTTTAAGCAACTCTAAAACACTCATTTGCAACAGGTACTCACCATATTGCCCATGTAAAATTGTCCTGGTGTGCTTGTGTGTACTGCAGAAGTCCACAGTTCACCTGAAGGTGGTCCTTTAAGGACTGCAGCAGCAGGTGTGAGAGCTCTCATGATCACACGTCCTCATCCTCACCCTCCTTTTCACCCATCCTAACCCCACCCTGCTCTTTCCCTCATTTACCCTTCAGGACCACCCTATGGATTTGGTCACCAGCCCAGCATCCCAAGGTCCTTGTTCCCTGTGCTGTAGGAAGACAACAAAGCACCCTCTTCAACAGTTAGTGCCACTCAGCCATAAATTTCCTTCTGAGACCAAAGTTATTCTGAGTGTTTAGCAGCACTTGGGATGATAGGACATCAAGAAATGTGTTTTGGTTTTTTTCAGTTTGCGCCTTTCCAGATTTTTCCCTTTTGTTTTGCCTCCTTGTCTTCCTTTATTTTAGCTTTACCCCTTCTTCAGCCACAGAAGTTAAAAAGAGAAAAAACCACAAAGTATGTTTTGAAGGCAAATATTTTGAAAGGTGGAAAAAAAAATAGGAACAATTCATACAGCTTTCACTGAAAATGAAAGTATTTTCAGACAGTAATGTTTATAGTTTCATTGACTGTGCTATGCACACGTTAGAAATGGTCCTTCAACTGACTGTCTCCAAGACGCAGTTGCATCAAACCTGAATTCTCTAGTCCATAACATTTTGTTCTAATTAGATGAAGGAACCCAACTGACCCTGGCAAGTGCCCTAAGTGCGAAGTGATTGTCTTCTGGGACTGGAAGTGTTTGCTTTATAAATCTAGATTGCTGTTTGCATTGCAGTGGATTTCCACCAAAGTCTTATGTGGGTAAATATCTTTGGTGTACTACTGATTTTTTGTGTTATTTCAGTTTTCCTGTGCTACTGTGAGAATGCAAGAAGGAAAAGACTATTATTTAGCTACTGTATGCTGGTATGTGTTTTCCTGTGATAAAGAAAACCAGAATTTTATACTTTAGGCTATATTGCATCCATAATATTATCTCTGCGTCATCTAAGCTGATTCCGGTACCAAACCTGAATGTATCATTTTCTGATCATGAAGTTGTTTGAACAGTGACATGCAGGCATAGCCACTCATGGTGATGGGAAAATAATACTCCAGACAGCTTAGACTCTTTGGGAAGAGACTGCAAAGGCAAAGTAACCTGCCAGCAAAGGAAACAGATTGTTTCCAAAGTGCAGTAAGTAGCACTTGTTGCTCCTCTTCTCCTGTTAAGCTACTTTCCATCAAGACAACACGTGTGACAGACCATCCTCAGCCTGCTCCAGTGGCAGGATCTTTGAAGAAGCATGGAGGTTGGTTGGTTGTTTTTTTTTAATGAGCACTTTTTTTTTCCCAAAAATGGTGAAATGCAAGATTTAAGAATATTTGAACATATTCTCCTACTCTTCCTAATTCCTTAACGGTTTGTGTAAAGTTACTGCCTTTGTTCTCTGACACGTTGTTTGCAAATTTGTAGTTGGATGTAATTATTTAAAAAGCAGAACAGGCACCACAGTAAGTTTCACTTTCTGTGATCCTTGACAAAAAGTGCTTTACAGTACCCTTTTTTATGGACGGTCTCTCTTTTTACAAAAATTAAGGTACATCATGTTCAGATTTATCCCCATCCTATATATAGTTTAAACTGTTATTTTCCCTCTCCTTTGATTTGCAGACTACTGCTGCAGTGGTGAATGTTTAACCCCCAGTCTGTGCTCTGAGTAGCATGTCACTGTCAGGGCACAACTCTTGTAATGGCTCGATGTCACATAGTGGCAAGAAAGTACTTGGGTCAAACATCTTGGCCTGGAAAGATTAGTTCAAATAACACTTGTCTGTCTACAGTACTTGAGAAAATATTGGAAAACAGAAGAATCAAATAAAAATCCTGTGTTTCGTTCTTTCTCTCAACTTCTATCAGGAAATATCAAACTCCTACTCAACAGATCAAATGTTTGTCTTAAATATGCCTTCAAATAGAGAATTAATTGAACTCAGGTGAAACATGGTGTGACCTGCGACCAAAAATTCTTACCTCTGGTTACATGTAAAACACTGAGTTCATAAAGTAGCTCCAGAAGCTTTTAGCTAAGGAAGTTCTGTCCCAGCAGAATGAGTGTGCATGCAGTACTGAAACTGGCATTGCTTTTGTTGTTTGGGGGACAGGGGGTGGTAAGTAAAGCATGCTGAAGTCTCTGCAGAATTTAGGCAGATAGTCTAATAATGTATATTTATGGTTTATGGTATATGAAGAATTAGATCCTCCAGCCATTACCAACAAGTACCCTGTGAGAGCTACCAGTTTGCATTACCATCTGTGTATAGAAACTCCAGTTTCTATACAAGCCACCACTGCACTTGTATGATTCATAGCTGTTAGGAAGAAAGACTTATTAGTCACCTACTTCATTCCCCTTCCTGTATGGAATTATTCTTTATTGTGCTGTACATTTGCTACTTTTTTGTCAGTCTAATTTTAAATTATCGAAGTAATGGAGCTCCCACTGCTTCCCTCAGGAAAATGTTCCAGAGCATTAACAGATCTGCCGTTCAGAAAGATACTAATTTCCTGATATTATTTTTTCTTTTATTAAATTCATTTCATTGCTCTAACCACTGTCTTCTGTGGATTTTCCCATGTTCTCACTTTGAAACTTAAGCCTTGCACTCTGCAAACGTGTCTTGTTTATTTTCAGCTACTATACACATATATGAACAAGTAAAACTTAACCTATACAGGCCTGTGTTTAGTAGGAGTAAGGCAATAAAACTGCTAAAATTGGTTCATTTTAGAGCAACACGTCTTTGCAAGAGCTCCAGAAGTAATTACAAACAACGGCTAAATGCTTCACGTGAGCTGAAAGTTGATTTCCTAAGCCACTTTGTAAAAATGATGGTTGCACTTACCTGAATTAAGTAGACAGAGTTAAAGTAAAACCTCATGTAGACATCGATTTTGATTTGAGTTTTCTAGTTTATCTAGAGGATTGGTAGGATACTGCAGACAGTTGAAGAATTTTCAGTAATTTTCCCAGTGGAACATACAGTCCTGTGTGAGCTTCCCCAAACTGTTTCAGCACAAACTTTAAACCAAAGACATTATTGGCTTGTGCTGCCTTGCAGTTCTGCCCTGAAATGGATGAAGAGCACTTGCTGCTCATCACAAGTATGTGGTACAAGATGGTGGTTTAAGGTATGCTTTTCTGCTTTCCATTCAGATGATCATTGTTACCTGAGATAAGAGACAGTAGCTTAGCTCAGGTTGTATCAGAACTCATCAGATGCTCATTCTCCTGACTACACTTTAAACCTATTTTCAGTGGGTATCAGTTTAATGAAAAAAGTAATTCTTAAGTGGAAATAACTCACAACAGGTTTGTGTTGCTGGATTCTGCATTCAGGAATAAAATCTGGCTTAAATGTGCTGCTTTACAGTACCTTGCTATAAGTACACGTACTTAAGAGCAAGTCTTGTATCCACCCTTGTGCTGTGAAATTTGCCATCATGAATTTCCTTGCAAACTTCAGATCAAGTGAACAGCTTTCAGATAGCTTGCATGCTTCCAGCATCCATCTCTTTTCACTCTCTCTTGGACTTGGACTGTGTTGCACTGACCTTGTCCTAACTGCCAGCCCTCTTTCTGCTTAGCTCCTTATATAATTCCAGTCCACAAAACTCCATCTTCTGGTTGGGACAAAGTTTCAGCCATGATATCTTACCCTGGATGCTAGCTGGTAGAGCAGGTACAGAGAGCTTGTTCTGAAATTTGTAGAGTTTGTCTCTTTTGTTAAGGATCTGTCAGTCTTTTCCAGGAAGTGACAGTGTTTTATATGATAATATTTCCCTAGGAAATGCTTCCAGTAGAACTCAAGGATTTTGAAAAGGAAATGTTTTTTGAGGCTAAATGAGGGCAAGAGCATAAATAGAACTTGATTTTACAGAACACGTTCTGTAGTCGTGACTATGGAGAATGAAATAAATACCTACAATGCAGGGAGTAGGATGGCAAACATGGCTCTGCTCTTTGCTCAACAGTATGTCTCACTTCTTGAAATATTTGCATCTCAAATGGCCAGCTTATCAGGCCTTTGAAGTCAGTGAGAAGACTGCAAATGACATCTGTTGTTTTGGTGTATTCAGTGTTCCTTGTCTAAATATCCAGGGAAGACATGAGGGCTACAAGACAAAAGATGATCGTACAGATCATACAGTTAATATAAACTGGCCATCCTAACTTCTGTCTTTGCTAGGTTACTTGCAGATAATGGAAGGGAGGCACTGCCTTCTGAGATAATAAATCCTAGTGTACTTTCTTAGCTCCTTTTCAAGAGCCAGTCTGCCATTTTATTCTGTAAAATGCAGTAAAATTATAATCAAAACCAAATCAGTCTTTTGGGGTTTGCCCCAATATTTGCTGAAATTAGCATTGCTAAGGTTGCTGTGAATATATTACTAGAACTGCAGTCAAATGTTGAGTGTTTGAACAGGTTTTTCTATAGCTTAGCTGCTCAAGGCTGTCTTTACCTACTATATGATCTTATTGCCACTGAGTGATGAATCTGTTCCTTTTGTTAACTCAAGCTGTTTTTTAAAAGGCAATTGTTCTTTTTAAATTTTAATTGAATCTTCAGACTTTATCTGATGAAGCTGACAGCAAAATGCATGAACCAGCGTTGGGATTATTTTATGTAGGATAACTGACCAGGCATAAAATTCGTGTAGTAAATTAAGCACTGACAAATTAGTCTTTTGTCCCTTTTATCCTCACTGAAGTCTAGGTGAGCAGAACATATGGAAATTCCCTGTATTTAGCAGTCTTAACAGGATCCTTAAAGGTAAAAATACTGACTGGGTGTTTTGGGAGTATTTAGTTCTACCTTAATGTTGTCTCACTCAGATCTGTACACTTCTTGCCAAGAGATAGGTCCAGGTTGAAAATACCTGGGAGGAAGTAGCTGCTCTGCATGAGAAGCAAATATTAGTACAGAGACGGTAAGTTTTCTGACGCAGTCTCATAGATAGGTTTGTTGAGATGAACGTCACTCTTGGGATTGTATCAACTGAGGCAAGAAGCAGGAACTGGCTTTGCAAATCAAAATGGAAGCCTTACTGTAAAAAGTAACATAGCAGAGAGTAGGCTGGAATACTGCTCTACTCAGAGTTTACATTCAACTTAGGTCCTACTATATACTGCCACATTTGTGGTGTATTGTGTCTTTTGCTATGCAGGTTTTATGATCTATAAAAAGCCTTTATATGAATTTGTCTTCAGATGTCTGCTCTAAAATGGTGACTTTGCATATTTATATGATGAACTCTACATTTATGTTGACAGATGAATAATTCAGTAGCTCTGAGAAAACAGTAAAAAGTCAACAAAAGCAGCAGAAATGTCTGCAAGACTGTAGAGAGCTGATATTTCTAACCAGGAGACATAGCTGTCGTGTTCTGATGTCATGTCTTGATCCTCAGATAGATCCTGTGGTGAAGTCGGGTAATAAAAATTTGTGACCTCAGAGCAGTAAGAAATTAAGATACAGGACAATGACATCATTGGAGGTATGAGGGAAAGGGTCAAACTGAGAAGAGCAGTTGTGAAGACATGTTTATCTACAATCTAAAATACAAAATGGTTCAGGAAAAAATTGTTTATAAAGTAGTTTGCTCTCTTAGTTTGCCCCCGGAAAATTTCTTCTTAAGATATTGTAGAACAGCTCAGTGGAACAATAAAAGCAATTGCCAGCCTGGATGTATAGAGAAAAACAAACCTTTTTTACAAAGGAAGAAATTAATTCTGTCACATACTAATAAAGTGTCATCTTTTCGGATAGAAAAACAACTTCATTACCTACTCACTTCCTTTCTCTAAACGTCTATGAATTTGAAAACTGTTCTGAACTCTTACTAGGAAGTTGACATGCAGGTTCTTGAGAGTTGTGTAGCAGTGTATAGACTACAGATGCAGAGTTTGGGAGGCTATTTTAGTGTGACCATTTGGCTATTTTATGTGCAAACAGCCTTTACAATTAAGTATACGCTGGTACTTCTGTCGTGTCATAAATGCAATGACCCTCAACAAAAGAGGTTAATGGCTTTCGTGTCCTGATGCTGTTTGTCCAACAGAGATGTAGAATAGAGCATTAAAGGGTTGAATTTGTAGTGTTCTTTGGCTTCTTCATAATATTTTTTTAATAAATGGCAGCTGAGAAAGTTTTAGGATATAGGATACAATAAATTTCTAATTGCCATCTTCATTATCTTTTAAGTGAAAAATACTTGTTTTCTAGTGAAAAGGACCTGGTTTAATCATATGAAAAGTATTTTCAGAATAATTTAAGGGTAAATAAATAGTTACTACTGATGCAGAATTGTAGTAAGCCACATCAGAATTTTATTAAGAAATAACTTTAATGATTATGTTATAAACTTACACAGCAATAATGGACTTTCAAAATATGGGTCTGTGACTCTCATCACAGTATGGTAAAGGCTGTCACATAGGAAGATGTGGAGTGGGCTAAAGGGAATGCTCCTGGGACCTGGCAATTAGCACATTCTGAGCACACAGCTTTCACAACAGTGCTTACTCTGCATGTGGCAGAAGCATTAGGAAAACTTGATTGTTTCACAGGGTTTTTTTCTAGTAACAAAACTCACAGTTACAGAAGTTTATTTAATGTATGTATTAGATGGAAAAGTTCTAGGCATTTGTGCGTAAAACTGTAGGAAGTACGTTAAATGGTTTTCCTACCCATAGCATGAAATTTTCAGAGAGGGTCACCACTTCTGCATGACAAAATGTGTGCAGAGTAACACTTGAGCAGATCACTGACCAAGGGCTGGAAGAGTTTTAACACTTTGGCTTGGCTCTTCCACCACTGATTTCATGGTTGGAGTCAGCTGCCATTGGGAATGCTGTGCCCAGAACCTGTGGACTGCTGCATCACGTGATCCAGCCCCTAGCCTGCTCCCAAATCTTCCTCTATGACAGTCTCTATGTAGATGGCAAACATCTCCGACTGCTGTTTGAAAGGCTGCAGAGAAGTATCTCTGGGTAGCTCCTCTGTCCTTGATACTCCTTCGCATGTTTGTTGTCTTCTGTGAAGCCAAGGGCTTTTGCGCTGGAGTTGTGAACCCAGGGGTGGATCTCAGTTCACCTGTAAATCCAGTAATATTGATGGAAACGGCACACACACATTCCTTGTAGGACTTACTGAGTGTTCTGTGGAGAAAATCCTTAAACGCCAGGGGCCAAATATATCCTTAAGTATAAAGTGTTAAATTTAAATAAGCCCAAACACTAAATTCCTGTACAGATTGTCTCTATCCCTTATTTTAGCCCCACTAACCTTCATCTTAGATCTGACAGCAGTTTAAGATATGCAGATAAGTATTTTTGTGCATTTTGGAAATCCAGCAGTAAGCAGAGTGTCCTGTATTTTAGGGAGCAAGTGAAGAGCTTTGTTAGCTGAGTATTACTTGCATAACGCAGACATCTTGAGTCTCTTGCTTTTTAAAGCTCAGATTATTGTTTGTAGTTTTCCATGGACCTGATTCATGCCCAGTGGTTTTGAAAAAATGTACTTGTATCAAATGGATGTCAGCAGTACAAGCCATGTCCTGCTATTTTGTTAGCTCCTCAGCATCCTGAGGTACAAGCTTGCAGTGTCTTGAAGGATAGGAAAGGAATGGGCAAACTGTGGATTTTAGTACCACTGTCTGCCCCTGGGAAAGTAAAAAAGAGAAAATAGCAATCTGTATTAGGTTTACAGTAAAGTTCCTATAAATTGAGAACATTTCTCAACAAAATGGACCCCCCCATGATGCTTGGCTGGCAGGTCTCTCTAGAAGAGCATCACCATGGAAAAGGGCTGCCAGCAAGATGTAACAGCAAAGCAGATCATCAGCTCCTCCAACCAAATGGCCTCCTGAGGACCAATAGTACAGGCACTGGTTTTGGCACTTACCCCACAGTGACTTCCTTCTCAACAAACCTTTTCTCAGGGCAAAATCTGGTAGAAGGATCCCAAGCAGAGCTGCAACCTCCCTCCCATTACAGGATTTGCTGTAGGAGGGAAGGAGCAAGCCTGCAGCCATTATAGTTATATTTTACTGCCCTGTTAAATGTGATGCCATACTGCTATTTTTAATTTAATTCTTTTGTGAGAGTGGAGGCGATAAAACAAATTGTTTCTATGCTTCATTCACACACCTAATGGGAGAACAGTGCAAAGGAGCTGCAAACTGTAATCTGCATGAGGAACAGCAGCAAGAATTTCCAAATGCACATGCTTGGAGTATGCTGAAAAGCTGTCATTTGCTAATGAATCCACTTTCCATCCCCATTTCTGGTTGTATCCAGGTATAATTTTTACAACAGTATGTTGCATCCTGAACCCTTTCAGATTCATTTGTGCTGTCCTGCGGTTTTCATTGTAGGCCGAAGAACACCTGACTAGGTGTGTATATACATGACCTTGTAAAAGGCTTTTTGCTGTTTCAGCAGAGGCAGGAGAGACCACAAGTGAGAGCAAAGATCCTTATCAGGGACTTGAAAAAGAGACCAGGGGTTGGGCAAATTGTGCCCACAGCCATCCAGATAGAAAGCTAAAGGATTAAAGAGCCCCACAAGCAGAGAGCCAAAGAGCTCGAGCTGCAGGGCCACAGGGAATGATGAACAGTGGGAGAGAGATTTAATAAACCAAGCAGAGGATTGATGGATTTTATTTCCCTCCAGATTTTTGCATTGAGAGTAGAAGGCTGCCTGGATAACGTGAAACACTCTCTGCTCCAAGAAAAGGAGAATGCAAACTACCAAAAGGCATAAAGGGTAGACTATTGATGAACCTTCTGGTAGGTAGGCAGTGAAAGGAATTACATATGCTTGCTGTGGATGCCTGATACTCCAGATTGTGTGCAAGTGGTATCAGTGAGCCATGTGGGTGCATCCCCTTTGGTGCTTCCTTCCCCTTAAGGGTGGGCTGTCACACCACTGCTGTTCAAAAGGGGAAACTTAGGCAAGAGATGGGTGATCTCTTAATGTATATACACCTTTCTACATAATATATTGATGTTTCTTCAGGTAGCTGCTTCATAATTAGTTCTGCCAGCTCTTGTTTTCCAAATGTCTAAGGGAATGACAATATATTATCAGATTTACTTCTATTTATACTAATTAAATACTAGTAAACCTGTCTACCTGAAGAACAAATGATAAATCATTTTTTCCTCAGCTCTATGTTGGACTTCTCTATATTCCTAACTATTAAAGCTCCTTTATTGTTTATGTTCTTTTATCTTACAAACAGTTATGTAAGTTTATAGTCCTGCATAATTTAGCTGTGCACTTCTTGCATTGAACTCAAAAGAGAGGAAATCATGACAAATTATGTAGGAGGAGGATTTCCAGTTATTCAAGGCCTGAAGTGATGAAATTATATGGAGATTTATATTTTTATTAAGCAAAATCATGGTGTTTCCAGAACATCTCCATTGCATATGAGCTGGAGAAAAATCATTATCAAGGTCATGTACCTGAATTTCTTTTAAAAAATGATTATACACTGTTGGAAAATAACATTTAGCCCCATAGCTCTTACAAAGGAAAAACCTACAGTAGCAAGATAATTCCTGGCAATATGGAAGATCCCCAAAGTAGACTCAGTGTAGTCCACTGCCAGTGTAGAGAAAAAAGGAAAATGTTTTTCAAGTAAAGAAAGTGTCTGGGATATCATCCTTAATTTGGAGCAAGATAATTCCTAGTTCTGTGGAGTGGTCATTATTTGTAAATGTGCTTGGTGGCTGCAGGCTGGGCCCTGTCCTTGCTGCACTGCCCCTGCTCGCCAGCTGCCTTGATTTATGATTCTGAAGGCAGAAGGTGTATCAGTCCATGGATTACGACCCAGGTTTTGCAGGCAGCAAGTGGTGTACACTGAATGATTTGTCTTCCATTTTACAGTGTCCTGCCATTCCAACTGAGCAGGCAGAGGACTCCTTCCAGGGCTGCAGGTAAAGAGCTTGTGTGGTGGACAGTGGTCTATCTATTACCTACCCAGTGCAACTGCAAATAGAGTTGTTTTTCCTCTGAGTATATGGATCAATTCAGGGAGGGCTGCTATGTGGTGTGCCATGCCACAGAAAGTCAGGGATAAAGCTAGCAAAGAAAGGAGCCATCAGGCACTGAGATAATAGAGGGTTATGTGCCCACCTGCCTTGTGCCACCGAGGCTTCCAGCTGGCTCTGGCAAAGAGAGAGTAGTTTTGTGCGTAGCAACATGTCTGAAGGTGGAACACAGAGCAGGTTTTGTAGGTCTGACTGTAAGGCAGAACTTAAGCAGTTTATCTGCTCATTATGTGAGTTATCAGCAGTGATGTGGTCATGGAAATTTGGCAGAGGGGATTGTCATGCCAAGTACCACGCGTCCTTATTGTCCTTCATACTAAGAGGTTGTCAGGCTTTTGGAGGAGAGTTACATCTTATCCTACAAAGTTGTGTAGATGGTGCTGTAGAAATTAAGCATTTTTAATATATTGTAGCCAGGAAGAGCTTGGGCATCCTCACCTGTTAGGGTCAAATTACCCCACAATGCAAGGCAAGTTGTCCCTACGTAGCTTTGAGAGAGAAACACGATTTTGGTTTTGCCTTGGATAGGCAAAAGTACAAATGGGAAATGTGGGTAAATGTCTTTAAATACAGGGTGCATTCTAATACCCCATTATGTTCACATTTGCCTCCTTCATGCCTTTGTAGTCCTATTTCAGTCTCTCCCAGTAGCTCAGTTCCATTCCCAGAGGCCTGAAGTGAATAAATCCAAACATGCTCTATTTAGACTTCTAGCCCATGGCCAGCACACACGATATGGCGTTTCAGAGACTGAGGGAAGTGAGCCACATTTGCTCGTGGAAAAAAGAAAGAACTGCAGCAATATAGTGACGTAAGGTTTACCCTGCAGGTTCACCTCGGGTTACAACCGGATCTAATTCAGCATGCTCTTGTCAGTACAGCTTAGTTCAGCTAAACCAAGAAAATACAGTTCAATTCTGCATACAGCTAACTCCCACATAAAGCATCAAAACATTTTCAATCTAATTTTTTATTGCAGGCTTTTTTTTTTCCCCCCTTCATTTAAAGAGCTGTTGGGCCTGAATAACATTGGTTTATTTATCTGTCTGGTACCAAATGAAAGTAATTTTATGAATTTGATTGAAGGACCATTTCAAGGTGGATGGGAAAATCACACATTTAAAGATGTTCCTACACATCAGATGCTTATGAGGTCACCAAAGAGAACATTGTTGTTTGGGGCCTCTACTCATCCCCAGAGTACCTGTTCTCACTGGGAAAAGGTCCTGCCATGCAGTCTTAATCTAGAGCACATTTTGAAGTAGCTCTTTCAGCTAGTGAAGTGCTAAACTGCTTCTTTGTTTTCTTCTTAGTAGACTGAGAAAAAAATGGCATAAATTTCACAGCAGTGAGGTTTTTTTATATCTGAAATAACTTTACAGTTTGACTCTTACATCTGTGTAGTTGCAAGTTTAATCAGCCAGAATACCCTCCAACTCCTAGAACTGCAAATGTGCCTGGTGCAGTGGCAGACCCGAAGTCAAGTTTGTGTTGAACACATCAAGCAGCTCAAGAAGTGAAATAGTGTATCTTGACCCAGATCTAGACCAAAGTGGTTTTATACACCAAACCAAGTAGAGTTGATAATGCTTGCTGCCTTCATCTTCAAGTGCTGCTAGCTACTGGCAGTCAGAGCAAAAAATGGTTTAGAACACAAAGCTTTATGGTGCACTCACAATGCTGTAATCTTTTTCCTTAGAGAAGCGTTTTAGACAGAAATGTCTTGACTGAACTTTAGTGTTAACCAAACATTGGTGTGTTGGATCTGGTCCAGTACATTGTTCCTGACAGTGCTCAGGAACTGGCCAGCTGACAGTTATGGAATAATGTGACAAGAGGGGGATTTTCTTAATCCTTGGGGATTCCCCTTAAGGGGGATGTCTTAATCCCTGACACTTAATCATTGTTTGTGTCAGGAAGTATAAATGTTTGTCTTCTATTGCTTAAAAAAAGCAAGGTTCATTAAGGATTATATTCTTTCTTTTTAAAACAGGTGAGTTTCTAATGGGAACATGCAGGTATTCATTAACAATCTAATGAATATTGGTTTTAATAGTCCTTTCTGGTTTAAATTGTATTATGCTGCAGACAGGGTAAAAAGCTCCACAGGGTAAACTTATCTTTTAAGTTTGAAAAGGTAGAACAGAATTTTCCTTAATCTCTTTTAAATTTGCCTGTCAGTTTTAAACTCCCTGTTAAACTTGCCTTTCATATCTCCTAATTATTTTGTCTTCTGGCTTCAATGTACTCTTCCTCTTTCATTCTGAGAAAATAAATAAAAATGTTTAATTTCCCTTATTTTTAGTATTTGTAATTTTTTATACAGCTGTCTTGCCTTGCTCTCTCATTTGACTCTTTTCCAAACAGAAATCAGTCTTTCTTCATACCACTGATTTTCTGAGGCCCAGAGTGATTTATGTTTGTGGGGTCTGAACCCTTTCTATGGCTGCTCTTTTTGCAGTGCTGGCTGCCTGTAAGCATTGCTGATGCCAGATTTACAGCTCTTTTTCTTCTTTGTTGTTTGCTTAGGTGGAGAGAGTTTCCACCCCCCTTGAATTTCGAGCGATTTGCTTGACATTGCCAGTGTCATCAGAAGTGGTATGAGCCGAGTTCAAACAGGTGGTACCGTCGGGCTGCTGTCACAGGGGATGAGATCATACATTCATTCTGTCTCCGTGATGGATTTGTCTAACTCTCTCCAACTCGAGCTGACTTTGATCCCATATAATGAAAAGCCTTAAAATAGAAAGTGGAAGGGAACAGAGAGGAGCTTTAATTATTTACTGGCTGGGTCGAATCCATACCTTTTGTAAAGAGACTTCTTTTGTTGTTTTTTGGTCTATTCAGTTTTCATTAAGCCAAATTTAAATCTTTATGTTCAGCATTGGTTCAGATTCGGGGGCTGATTAAAGAGGCTTTTGAAGGAAGGTGCATTTTTCTTTCAACTCAAGTTGTTTTTTCCATTCACTGAATGGAATAAAAATGTTACTTGAATGGTTTTCACTATTTAGCTGCAGTAGTGCTAGGAGGTCAAAGGTGCTCAGAGGTTTAGTTGCTCTGAGCACCTAGAAACATGACACCCACCTTAAAACCACTGCAGACAAAGCAGATGAGAAGTGGGAGGGAGGAAGTAAATGTGCGAATTCTTAAATTGACAAAACAAATGTGTGGCATAGCTGAGACCTGGTCAGGTCTCTACCACTGCTAGCGTGGAGTTTAACAACAAGCCCTGCCAAATCCACCCCTAGGGTGATGTCTGAGCAGCATGGGCACAGTGTGGTGGTCTCCTGCCTGCTTTTCAGAGTGGTATTCCCAGTTACAAATGCCACCCTGAGCATTTTACTATTGTATGTGTCTTTGCCCTTTTCTGGAAACAGCAGAGATGTCATCTCCCTTGTTAAGCAGGAGGAGTTAATGCAGGGGCATGAGTACAGCTCCTTTGTGAGCATCTTACCCTGACAGGTTGTGCAGGAAGAGGCCAGGTGCCATCCCAAACCCATCTCCCTCTCTGGGGGATGGATGGTGCCTCCTGAGGGCATGAGGGCAGACAAGAAGCTTTAGGTACACCACTTCCTTGCATCATTACACTCGGAACAAGCAACAACCTTGCAGTTACCTCTGTAGTCTTAAGCAAAAAGCTTGCTTGATTTATTTTGGAAGCTACTGTCTTCATGGTGTGCATGTCTGTAAAATCTGCATGCTTGAGTTGAGACTCAAGGAACCCCAGTGCCTATCAATATCACTGCATCCACAGCTCCCTCACAAGAGCAGACAGTAATGTGAAAGATAGTGATGGTTCAGAGAAATGTCCTTGCTTTATCCTCACTGTCTCGGTGCCTGTGGATACGTTAGCAGACTACTGTACATAGGGGAAAACATGCCTTTAATAGTTCTGTCTCAGCTGCTGTTAATTTGATTTCCCTCAGGTAGTCAGCATTGTCACAAAGTCTTGGAGCAAGACTTTTTGTAGCAAGAAGTACAAATAATTTACACTGGAATGTCTGAGGCTCTTGGATAAAGCATGCGCTTCTCTGAACAAAGCAAAAAAAACCCCCATAATTTCTTTTATTTGGGGATAAATATGATTAATTCAGTGAGATGGAAGGAGGTGCTATAAAAAGGAACAGCTTTGTGGCATCTGACAGCAAGTAGGTTATGACCAGACTTGTACTTGGTCTCTGTGCCACACACTTTGTATATTTATGGCTGTTCATCCTGAAACTTAACAGGACAATGTCAAAATAATCTGCAATTATTACTGGCTTACTACAGATAAAATATTTTTCAGTATCTCAGTTTTCCCTTGGAAGTTGTTTAGTTTATATTTTCAGCTCCAGTCCAGCTTCTTCTTGCCATATAACTTAGGCAAGTTGGAATTAGGTACATTGTGTCAGTCCTGAGGTCAAACTGCATTTGTTTGCATTTATGAAAATCTGGGGTGCTGCCTTTGAAAAGAATGGGCTTCATTCTGCCCCAAACTGCCGTGTCCCATTCTTTTGCTGGAGTCATTCATTTAAGGGTGGAATTTTTCAACAGGACTCAGGACTGCTGCAGCACTCTAATACTAATATAGTATTGCATGGCTCATATAGCTTCGCAAAAACTAAAATTAAAGAATTTAGAGCAGAATTAGGTCATGAATGTGACCAAGTGCATTTGAAAACGCCATGCTAATTATTCACAACTTCAAAATTACTGAATGGATTTCTTCCAAATTTACTCTATTTCATAGATTGCATTGACATTTAAATATAATTCATTTTATCACTGTGCCATATCATAAAGTCCGGTTTCCCTGTAATATAGAAGGAAATAATACTTGGGGCATGGAGAAAAAAAGTGAATGCAGTCTCTCTGTTAATACTGCCCTTCTGGAACTCACTGATTATTTTTTTTAGTCTCATATTGCTATAAGAAGGGTTTTTTGTTTTGTTTCTGGTACAAGTTGTGTAAAGTTCCTGAGATTCTCCAGAAGATTTAAAATGAGTTCATGGCTGAATTTTCAAAGACCTAACCTTGCATTCTAGCCTTTCGTCACCTTTTTTATTATGGGAAGTGTCCACTTTTCCTGAAGGTGCTGATTCTTCTCATCATTCCTCCCTATTCTGATGAGTGTGCACCTTCTCAGAGAAAAAGTGCTTGAGAGACATTTCTTCCTTTGAAATGGTTTCTACTCTAGCTTGGATTTCCATAAATTAGTGCTAAGAGGAAAGTGTGGAGTAACTGAAATATTGCTATGAAGATTGCAGAAAGCACATTGTAATGTTTGAATGTCGGAAAATACATATTTTCCTTGGGGTACAAGTTTTCCCTGTGTTCAAATAAATGCTTTCATGAGAGCTGCTGATGTCTTCCATAGGTGGTATCCAGTTCTGCCAAATTCTCAGCCCTCAGAAATAAGTGTACAGGGTGGGATTATTGACTGCAGTTGTGTTCAGGTGGTTTTGGTTAGAAAAAAGCATTCTCTACAACAATCAGATTGTTAATTACCACATGATTAACTGACTTCATTACCATAAGCCACTTCTCCCCTTTCCTTTCTGCTTTTTGTTTTTTCTCTCTTGGCTCCCTGTTGTTTATATGTGGTGTGCGTGGCACTGATGTGACTCGGGGTGGGGCGCTTTCCCCCTTTGCTGGGGGGTGTTGCTGCCTGCGTTCCCTAAGGTAGGACTTGGGTGCTGTCCTTCCAAGGGAGCTTCCTGGGCCTTTCTCTGGGGCCGATCTGGACACCCATCCGTCTCCTAAAATGAGATCATGATGTTAATCCATGTCACAAAGCGAGATGATCGTGCCAAGGAGAGGCTTTATTCCCCTGTACCGTTCTGGAAGCGCAAGTGAAACCCCGGCAGGTACAGAGCCAAAGGGATTTGCTACGTTGGACACAAAAAGGTCCGTGCCATGCCGTCTCCCGAGCGTGGCGGTGCTTTCTGCCTCAGCAGCAGCACGACTTTATCTCTTCCCCAAGCCTGTGCTACCTGCAGGCCGCGCTCAAAGCTGCCGTGCCTTATCCCAGCTTTTCGCGCTGACATTTGGGATTTCTCCACAGGATGGGTACAGCAGAGGGAGCAGTAGGACAAGCTTCTCCCAGGCTGTCTCACCCTGCGTGCTCCCGCCCCAGTGCAGACCCTGGGGCTGATCAGCCCCCCTCTTGTGTCCGGGTACCCCCAGCAGCAGCGGGACCCCCGAGCCCGAGGGGTCCGTGCTGCCTGGGGGCCGGGACAGGGAGCGAAGGAGAGGGCTGTGTGGCAGGGACACCTCCCCCAGCCCTGCAGGGCACTGATGCATTTCAGAGAGCAAGTCAGGCGCTGCTGGCTTTTACATAACTGATCTGATGGGATTCGCGTTGTTGGCCTATATATTAATGCTCCCGCTCTCATTAGCAGTTTCTGAGACTTCCAGGCCGCCTTCTGTGTTCTTGCTGTGTATTTTTTTCTTTATGGAGAAAAGTATTTTCCTTTCTTTTCCAAGTTTTTCGTCTGGAGGGTGAAATAAAGTGAGTTTTATTTTAGAGCAGGAGGGTTTTTTGGTGGTATGTGGGATGAATGAAAGGGGATTGTTCCTACCTTTGGCTCAACTGAACAGAGAATCTGTTTCATAGATTATCCTCTTCCAGTTCTGAAAGCAATGCGTGTGTCACTCCAGCCAAAGTCATGTCTGCCTTCATGCACACTTCAGGCAATGGCTGAATTTCCACAAAAAGCTCGTGGTTGTCTGTCCAGGCAAATATAAAGACAGTGTTTGTGGCATTTTTGTAAAATAACTTAACTGGAAACCATTTTCAGTGCAGAATTTAGCACTGCAATGAAACCATGGTGCCAGAGTGAGACAGGATAACAGAGCCATTTCCATAACAAAAATATCAATATATAATAATTTCAGGAATAAGGACTTTGTTTTCAGGTGAACATTGTGACAAGACAAGTTTTGGTGTTGTGATTTTACTTTCACAAACATTTCACTTTTCCTCTTCAAGAACAGGCTGCAATGAGCTCTCTTAATTAGCACTATTCGATACCTTTTGTGTACTTGGTTAGAGCAGACATGAAGCCTTTAAAGCAGTAGAGGGTTCTTATTGAGAAGACAAAGAGCATCTCCTGCTGGAGCAAAGACTGTGTCATGAATCTTTCTAGCTGGCAAGTGGGCTGTTTGTTTATTTTATTTTCAGAGTTTGGCTTTTTTAAGGGAACACAATCATGCTATGTTTGTTTGTCTCACACTCCTGGCCACAGCCAGTAGTTTTGAAGTCACTAGACACCTTCTGCTAAATTAAACACCAAGGAAGAAATCTCAGCTATACTGATTCTCCTTGACTCTCCTGAAGTGGAATCCAAGATATCAACCCAAAAAAGAACAGGACATGCAACATTCCCCTCCTAAAAGTAGCTCCCATGTGTGCTGGCTGCTCAGTCTGAGCACACACAGCTCCGAATCAGCTGCACAACCTGCTTGCTGCTTTTTCCCCAGGTAGGGAGAAAATACAAAAGGGGGAGCGGAAGGGAGTGGGAATACTGGTAACTGAGGGCAGTATCTAGAAGAAGAAGAAGCATGAAGGCCTGGGGAAATTAAAAGGATAATTGTGAAGGTGGCAGTGCAGTTTGGCTTCATGAAGCTGGAAACTTGAGGTGGCACTCCTGTCCTGAGGGGCAGGAGTGGTCATGAGAGTTTAGAGGAAACGGGGATTACTGTTGCTGGAAGCAATAAATACCAGAGGATCATAAATGCTGAGGAAGACAATCTTCATTAGGTGCACTGCTCACCAAGCGACTTAAATGAACTATAGCTGTCACTTCAAACCTTGAATGTTCAGCGTTTTCAGGTAGAGGACCAATAACAGATGATACTAGAAAGTCTGAAAGCAGCCTTTTTATTTATCCAGGAGCACTGTCAGTTCCAGAAAGACTTTTCCAGACCTCAGCACTTTGTGGGCTTAGGTTTACCTGGTTTTTTTTTCTTTTTAGAAAAATATTTTTCAGTCTGGTAAAATTATCCATTTACCTACAAATCTTCATTTTTTCAAAGTTACTCTTCATTTCATTATATCTCAGATCTTAATTTTTTTTATCAATTTGGGCACCTAACAAAAAGAGTAGTCTTTTTCCTATATTTAGGGTAAAGCTAAATGGAAGCAGAATTGTTCTGGTTCTCCCATTAGGTATTTTTCAAGTGAGTTTGAAAATTGGTAAAAGCAAGGGCACAGAGTTTTTCATAAGTTGCTTAATTCTTCATAATTAATGTTTATACTTTGTTCTTGTGTACAAAAATAAAGCCAAAGTCTTTATATCATGGCTCCAGTACACGTGACATGCTTATATATGATGACAAATACTGGTTTAAACTATGAGTTTGTCCCAAAAACTCTTACCGAAAGTGTAATTATCAGACATAGCAAAAGGAAAGACATGTTGAAAAATAAATAATAGATTTTTTCCTTTATTCAGTAAAATGGAATGACTGAAAATATTACTTGTTCCTTCAATTTGTGACCATGGATGATCTCCCTTCTTTCCCTATGGCTTGAATCACAGAAACATAGAAATCAAGAACAGAAAAGCGAGCACAGAAAATCCTCTGTTGCTGCAAAACTGGTCACAGAGTATGTACTAAGTGCATTCCCCATTTACTTTATTAATGCTTACCAAGAATTCAAACAATTTGCATGTGTTTTGCAAATAGCAGAGCGAACCCATCTGAACATTTCCAGTGGCTGAGCTTCCTGCCATTACCCAGGGAGCCTCATGGAAATGGTCGGAGTCTTGTGCCCACAGCAGTCAGACTCTACACTGGGAGACCAGGCAGCATTTCACCCTGGGTGAGCCCGTGTCCATCCCCTGGGTTTCCTTCCAGGGCAGATGTATCCTGCTGTGTTGCAGGCTGTGTGGTGTGGGGGTAGCAAGGGAGTGGGTGCTTGGGGGCTGCCACCAAGAGCCCCATGTCCCCACCTGCTGCAATAGCTGTCCCCCATCTCTTTAAGGAAAAAAAGTGGTACGCAGGAGAGAAGCAGCACGTGGATCAACACTTGGAAAACCCCACCTATTGGACCATTTTGGAGAGGGCTGTTGGTGTAAGCACATAGCTGAGTATGCTTGGCTGGAGGTCGGCTGGGGTGGTGAGGGGTGTGCAGGTTGAGTAATACTGAATAAACGGTGCTGAATCCATTGTGCCGGGCAGGAACTGTGTGCCTGTCAGTGCAATTACAGTCCCTACACCAGAGCTCTTACTCTTGAACAGACCTGTGCTGAAATATTCTGCAGAGGTTAACAAGATCATTCCAAAGAGGAAGAAATACTCTTGAGTAAGAGCTAGAAGGATTGAGCCCGTAGGGTAGAAGATGTTGCTTGTCCCAGTAAGCCCAAATCTTAAGACTGCCAAGACCAATGAATTCAAGACACTGACAGACAAGGGGAGACAAAGAGCAAATTCTGTGCACATTAAAAGTAGCTAAACATGAAGGGACAGATCATGCCTCTTAGGCACTTGGCTAAATTGGGAATGGGTAGGAAGTCACATGACTCCAAACATGTTAGCTCTTTACACTTGTCACTGGTACCGAATTACTCTCCCCTCTCTGCCACTCCCTTCTCTGCTCCCATGCCAGCTCCAACTCGAGGTCCCACTCCTGCATAAGAACTTGCTATTAATATGTTTTCATATATCTCAAATCTCATGCCACAGAAGTCCCTGATCCCATAACACTTGATGATGGTTGTAAGCAGCAGACCCTGCTGAGAGCAGTATTCCCTCTCAGAGCAGTGGTAAATCTCACAGCTGTACACTTTGTGTTGCACATTAGACGCTGGTATTACTGCGCAGCTCTCCATCTGAGGAAACCGGACACCCCTCTTCTCCTTTGGCTTATGTGATACAGTTTTTGGACATCTGACCTCTGACTGTCTCATTCATGAGATTGGGATCATGCTGTCCATGTTGACATCCTAGGTTTCCCAGTAACTTCCAGCATCATTTTCCAAAGCTCCTCCCCTCCCCACACACTCTTAGGTTTTTAAATACCCTCTTAGGAGGCATGGGAAGCAGTGTCTTTTAGAGGATTCAAACCCAAATCTCTTTTCCCTCCGTATCTGCTAAGGGAAACACACAAGCTTAGATAAAAGCGTGGATGTGCTTCTGTGGATTTCCCCAGCCATTGTTTTCCCTAAGACTTAAGCACTCTCTAGAGGTAGATTGAAGTCCTATAAACAGCTCAGTCCTAATCCTTCCTGTTCATGACTTCACTTCTGAATCACCACATTTGTCCATCGCACCTTCTTCCACGGGGAGCTTCTTTCTTCCTTCCTCGTTGCCCTAATTAGAAAGGAGCCCTCAGCCACAAAGGCACAAAGACTTTCTTTGTTCTTTTGTCTGTCTGAGCATCTTAAGCACTGTGCTTTTTAAAACCTAATGTTAACAGTTGGTCTCTGCTTCTAGTGATTATCTGCCTTTCAAGGCTAACATCTTTACAAACAATTGGGAAAAAAAATTATTTGATGTACGTACTGCATTATATGAAGTTGCACCATTTGAACGGGAATTCTCTGGCTCTGATTTTCTGTGCTCTGAGGGATTTATAAGCCAGCAGTGTTAGAGGTGGCTCTGTCAGCAAGCAGTGCCAGCCAAGGCAGCTTTCCTGCAGTTCGCTGCAGCTTCTCAACCTGAAAAATAGACACATGCCCTGAACTGTTGTATAAGGAATCCTGAGAAAAAGCAGTGAAGTGACTTCTTCCCTGTCTGGCAGGAAGTCCATGGCATGTTTTTCTCTTGCTGGAGTTTTTAACAGGCTCTGGAAGGCAGGTATTGAACACACTGGGGTCTGGCTTTGCTAATAGTAACAAATGTTAGTGATTCAAAATAAATCTTTAAACTTATCAGGAGTTGTCAGCTGATTTGTTACTTAATGTTTCTGTGTTGCTGGCAACACTTCCAGGCCCACAAACCTGAGCTCAGTCCAGCTTAAGAAGAACTCTTGCCTTTCAGTCTGTGCAGACTGACCATGAAAATGACTGTGGAGTTACTGGTTTTTATCAAACCTTATATGCTATGTGTTTTCTCAAACACACGTATTTATAGATGCATTATCAAGCAGGCAGGAGATGTGGAGGCTTTCTTAACGTGCACCATGATACAGCCCTTCGGCTGTGCACCATGATACCCCCTTTTTTTACCCCCCCTTGAGACCTTTCCAAGTTTGACCAGTTTTCCTTCATTAGCCTGAAATAAATGCTTGATCACTTTCAGTCCAGCCTCTCAACTCCGGCATTCTGGAAAGTGTAATGCCCCGTGAAATCGGGCATTAGCAAGGCATTTTCAAGCCATGTTTTTAGCCAAGGGATTGTGGGCACAGCTTGGCCTTGCCCCGTCTGCCCCGACCTGTTCTCACTGCTTGCTTGGCTGCATCCCTACAACCCCGTCTTGGCAGCAGCTAAGACAAAGGCTGAAGACTCTAGAGTCATTTACCAGGTTATTCTGTTCGAATTGGTGTGACTGGCAATTGGTATTTTCCTGTTGCAACTGAAAGTGTTCAATAATTCATACGTTTTACATAAAGTGTTGTGGCTTGTTCCGTTCCCACCCATGTCTGAGATAAGGCAGATTTGATGGCAAGCAGTATTCAACTGAATATGCATTTGAGCATTAAAACCTGCTGCTTTTAAAGGCTGATCTTAAAGAGTCAGGGGTTTGTGTCAATACTAGGGACTCCAGCAATCTCTGGTAGGGATACTGACTTTCTGAGTTACATGGAAGGACTTTTTTTCCCACTTCAGTCACCTAGAATGCTACCATTAATCTGTAGTCTAGTTACTTCAGAGCCTAAACAACTTTGCAATGCATTGTTACTGTAAGGAGCCACGGACTGACTAAGAGTGGAAGTTTACAAGCTTTGTGTTCAAGATCTGGTAAAAACTTTTTTTTATTATATATATTTGGGGGGGGGGGGGGGGAATCTTTTTATTTTTGTTTTTTAAATACCCTTCCT
>VZTH01011481.1:114562-183506 GCA_013397815.1 Aleadryas rufinucha
CCCGTGCAGTCAGGAGTGCTGTAAGCTTCCACATACGAGTCTCTGCCGAGCCTTCGTCCAGCAGCGGGTGAATCCCGGCCCGTTGTGCCCGGGGTCCCCTGCGGAAGATGCTCCCCAGGGGTCCCGCTGTGGGCCGCGGGTCGGTCGGTGGCGCTGGGGCTCAGGGGCCTTGCCAGAGTGGGCACAAGAAGTGATTTCGGGTACCGGCCCCGATTTCCGAAGGCTCCGTGTGGCGCTGCTCGCCGGGCCGCTGGCCCCGGTGCCCGGCAGCGCGGCGGGCGGGAGGGCGGCTCCCTCAGACATGGGCGGGCAGCCGAAGCTGGAAGTCCGTGAAATCCTGCCAGCCAAGCCCTGTGTGTATGTGTGCGTGAGTGCGTGTGCGAGTGAGGAGAGGTGGGGATGGGGCAGATGGGGGTGGAGTGGCAGCTTGGGAGGATGGGAGGGAGGATGGGAGGGAGGGAGGTGGAGGGATAGAGGAGGAGAGGGGGCCGTGTGCCTGCGATTGGTAAAGCTCCACGAAGGCATCTGCCAGCACGACTTCAGAGGAATGTGAAACCAAATCATTTAGAAGTTAAAGATAGACGCAGAATACACAGCATCTTGAGCCAAGGTTTAAATTCATCCCTCTCTGCCTGGCTTCTTGCAAAGCTCTGCTTGTCAGCTTGCCTCTGTCTCTCTCCTCTAGCAGCTGTAACATTCCCTAAAAAAATAACATCATTCTGGAGACTTGGGAATTACTAAGGTGGCAAAAGAGATCATGGTGCATACAGTAGGGTAAGTAGGAAGCCTGCCTCTGCATGCATTTGGTAGGGTGGTTCCTCTGGGCTTTCCCGCTGCCTTCAGAGCACTCTGGCAGTTCCTCTAGGATGAGGTGGATACTTAAATAGTGCTTACCCCGGGCAGTTTAGTCTCCCGTTTTCACCATATGGAGCATTTGAACTTTATTCCTCAGTGAAGTGTTAACTCACAACGTTATTTTTCTTGGCATACCTAGGGAGTCTTGGGCTTTAATAATTTTGCCATTACAGTTTGGAGTGCTGTTTTCCTAACAGGTGATTCTTGTTATATACCTTTGGTGTTCATTAGTGAGACATGCTGTTTGAAATGGTGCTTATTATTACAAAGTTGAAAAGTGAGTTGTTTTCCATGTTAGAGAGGATGTAATCAATGTTTGCTTGCTTGTTTGGCCATGGTTTCACTTGCAGACTATTTCCTCATGGGTGAATTTGATCACAACACTGGGTTAATTAAGTTTAACCTTCTTGTTTGTTTGTTCCCAAATAATGTTTTTACTTGGAGTTTGATTTTTTTGTTTGGTTGGTTTTTTTGAAAAAAAAAATTTGACTCTCATTTTCTCTGAACAAAGTTCTTCTAGCAGTAATATAAAAATGTGTACATTCCCCTGGTAGTCCTCACTTAGTGAATTTGTGAGTAAAAAAAATGGAAATTCAGGCTATCATGTTCTTTCTAGAACTTATCAGGAGTAATTTCAGTATCTAGGAGATACATTGCTTCATTGATCAATGTCTTTTTCAGGCAGTTTCTGAAACATTTCTGGTGAAGTTGTGGTGTTCCTATACCCAAAAGGATTTTAAAATACAGAAACTCATTTGGAAGTTAGATGTAATATTTGTTATATAGCAAGAACTTGCAGTCTGCGAGTTTCATCTGAATCTGTGCTTTGAGTGTCGCCTAAATGCCAGCATCATTTTTACCATTTATTCTGGGCATGTGTGTTTTACTCTCGTAGTAGAGGAGCTCCTAACTTTGGATCTGGTGTCAGTTCACCCAAACATACTCAGAATTCCTGACGTGTTAGTAGTGCCCATAATAACCATAGGAAATAGGTGCTGTCTGCAGATAACTGAAACGCCTGACATTTTTGGTTATAGATATCAGTGCTGAAGAGATGCCTATAATGGCAGTCTATGTCATTCAAAATAGGTGAAAGTGGGTGAACTAAAATAGAAATAGTTCCTCTGTTTCAGGGAAAGATGATGTGTCTGATATGTTTTGGTATCTTTCTGGCATTTGATTGAGTTCATCCCCGTTGGTCAGCTTGCCTGAATTCTGCAAGACATTCGGGTGTGTTTGGGTGAGCAAATCTGCTGTGAAGTGTTTTCTGTGTGATTAAGTGTAGGGAGGGGATGGAGGAGAAAGAGATAGATAACCTTTAAGGTAAATCTGGAATAAAAAACAGATGCAGGGATGAGAAATGGCATTCAAGCCATTTCTTTTAGTTTGTAATAGCTGGGTATTCTTTTAAGTGGCTCAGACTAGCTCAGCACTTCAGTCCCATGCTAAATTTCCAGGCCAACAGCTGCTTACATGTAGGATTTTTTTTTTATTACATTAAGGAATTACTATAATATTTGGTTTGGTATTGAAGTGGAAGACCTTTGAGATAAAAAAGGTCAAGATGAGTAAAACTTGCAGTGAGGCTTGGTGAAGTTGCAGTTAATTTCTGGCTCTTGCACAGGGTCCTGTGCAGCTTCAGGCAAGTCATGTGAGCTCTCAAAGCCCCTGTAAACCAGAAGGGGTTGGAAGGGGGTGGAAATACCTTTATTATTTCTCTGTGTTGCATATGTAGGTAGCAGTTCCTCGGGCTAAGCATCGTATCTGATAAGGTTTAACACAATAGGCTTCTGTTTTCAGATGCACCCTGCCCATGGCTATGGCCCCCCCAAGGAGGGAGGGAGAATACACAGATTTAGAAGTAGGGGTTCACTGCACCTTTTATAAGCTTCCTAAACTGAAAGAGAAAAATAGACTGACATTCAAGAGGTGAGCAGAAAATAGAATTAATGTTCCATGGGAAATTCCTGAGTCAGTTCAAAATTTAATTGCATTTCCCTACCACAGTGTATTGCTTTTCAGAAGTTATAGTTCAGAGCATGATGTTCCCATTTCATTATCTGAGACCCTTCTGCCATAATTAAATGTCCAAGAGGCACTGGAGAGCTTTGTCACAAAGAAACATGCTTTGAATTCTGGGAAGTAAAGCTGCTTGAAGAACCTCTCTCCTGGAAGGGAATGAGCGTCTGACCCCGGAACAGGATGTTCCCAGGGTAAAGGACTACATTATGGTATTGGCTTGACTTTAAAAAGTATGTTCTGGTCTACCTAATCTGTCTGAAATAGTATTTTCCAATTGTCCTAGCAATAAATGGAAGACATTCAATGAATGGATATTTTCCCATAGGAAATGTAGCTGTATTTGATACAAATTCTAAATTATTATAATGTTGGCTTATTTACTGAAATGGAAAATCATTGGCTAGCTGTTAGGGTGAATTTTTCTTGGTTAGGGTGGTGAGTATGGTACTGCATGTAATCAAGTGATGATGGTGACACAGCAGCATGATACTGCTGAGGTTTTTGGGTGTGGTACCTGGAACCTCTCCCTCCTCTCCTTGCCCTCCTTCTCTCCTTGCCCCATTCTCCCTCACTACCCTTGTGCTCCTAAAGTGACTAGGATTTGTTGGGAAGTGGGGAGGGAGGAAGGAGAGAGAAGGAGACATCACTTTCTTAAATGCTTTTGTAACAAGGTATTGCTTGGGATGGTGACACCCTCTTCTTCTTGATCTTCAGGATTCATTCCTCACTGCAGCCTTTCCTTCCCTTCCTTGCATTTCCCAGGACCCCCAATAATCCCACACAGGGGGAAATGGAGAAGTGCTGCTGAGGCAGAGGGGACGGGAGGGTGAGAGGGAGCCTGTCCCCAGCCCTTGCCTCTTGCTGCTGCAGAGAGAGGAGAGATCATGAAGGTGCTGATCTTCAGGGGGATCAAGCAGGGCTCAGAACAGTGGTGAAGCTGGTGCCTCTTGGTTTCAGGTACTGTGTGAATGGCTGAGGTGCTACTCTGCTGCTGGTACAGTGTTCATCACTAGTGTGTGCCACACTTTCCTGCTCCATGGAGCTGACTGTTTAGTGTCTCCTAGGAAGCACTGCTTTGTCGTGGCTGTAGCATGTCTGCTTCTCAAGGAGGCTGGGCATGGTCCCTCCCTTTTTGTTACCATTAAGTTGAAAGTGACTGTGTCATGAGAGTTGAAAAACATCATGCTTTCTGAGGTGAAAATGGGTTTGCAGCATTTTTCCCTTTAATAAATCCTACACTTTTTTCTTTGCAAACCATGCTAAAAACAGTGGCAGGGATATGCTTATGGGTATTAAAAATCCCTCCTTGCTAGACTTTACAGTTACTGTACATGCTTCCCATTTTCTTTCTTTCTGTCATGATCTTTATTACCTTTGTAAAACTTTGCTTCTCGCCTCATCTTCAAGCTTTTTGCAGTGGTCATTTTGCCATAAATAAGAAAATGGACGTGTTGTCAGGAACTGGTTGGTAAGGAGTTTAAGGACTGTTTCTCCAAAGTTCCCTGACAATGTGCTGGTATTTTTCTGAGCTCAAAAGAAGCAGCTTACAGTGATACAATTTCCTTTGGGTCCTAATGATTCTGCTCCCAGTGATTTGTTTTGGCAGAGTATGACAGTCTGTATGGTGCCCCATGCTGTAGAAAGCCTCAATTCTCTAATTTTGTAATTCTGTAAAAAATCACAAACCCACCTAACTCCCAAACTAATGCAATTATTATGTCCTATGCAGCCATATTATCACCTCTGAGCCCAGGAGTGGAAACCCAGGGAAATTGCCAGTCCAAGTGATGTCGGCTCTCCTGCACTTACTATTCATTCCGGCTCCTGGTGTATCAGGGAATAAAGAACTTCCTGGCTAATTATTATGGTATGCAGTGACTTTACCTGGAAACACAACAATACTTCCCACTAATAGGATGCTTAAAAATGCATCTAATTGCAGCTGTGGTAGTTGAGAGAATGCCTAATACCTAACAGTCTTGAAAAAACCATCCTTCCTGGCACGGGGTGTTACAGGAAACTGAGTTTTACTGTCTCTTTCCTGTGTCTGAACCAATTACATGGCCTCTTGCTATAAAACTTGATTCGGGGATTATACTCTGAGTAATAAAGAGATAGGAAAGCAGTGGAAATAATGAATCTTTCTTTATTAATTCATTTGCTGGAGTGGTGATAGCTGTTTGCTGAACATAGCCTTCCCTGGGGCAGTGGAGGGAACAAGTCAGCTTCTGTGCCTGTGATCTTTGTCAAGCCATGGAGGGAGGGGGTTTGGTGTATCCCATTCTGAGAGCAGTGATGGTGATACTTGCCTGGTTCTATGAAGTGCTTCAGGATCAAGGGATGAAAAGTAGTACCTACATGCTGCATTGTTATTTTCTTTTACGTCTATGGTAAGGATAAGACTAGTCTGGTATGCAATACCTCCTTGTAAATTTGTAAGAAAATTTGCACTAAGTGGAACGTAAAAAAAAAAGGAAAAAAAAAGAGAGAGAAAAATGAAGCAGAGACAGAAAAGTCTGTCAGCAAGTAGACTTTCAAAGCAATTTAATGACAACTTGTGACAAATTCTTTTAAACACAGTGAAAGTAAGCAAAGGCAGAGCACAGAGGAGCATGCTTGGAGTGAAGTTGTCCTTGAGTACTCTTTACCAAGTAACAGCTGCAGATAGAATTAGTAATCTTGGGCTTTCCTGCTACATTTTAAAAATACCTCTTGCAACGGAAGTATGTGCTTTCTAGTAATTACTACCTTTCAGTGCATGTTCATTCTTATAAATTCAATGTGACATTGTCCTTAGAAGAAGATCAGGAACACTTTGATTCTTTCCAGATTTATAAAGCAATGATAGTCTGGCTATCACAAGTTTCTGTCCCCCTGGTGTTTTTTTAATGCACAACTCATTTATACTGGATTAAGTGACCTACTGTATCATTTGTGTGATACAGAAATACAATCCATTCTCTGCTTTTAGATCATTCTATTTTTTCCTATAAATTGACCAGAGAATGACTAACTTTACATCTAAAAAATTGTTAAATTACAAAGGCAACACAATGATTTAAATATTTTTTAACTTCTGAGTTGATAATTCTGAAATCTTGTCACTTTTTTAACATGGAATCCTAACCACCTTGTATGACTGAAAGTTTTCCCACCTAATTGAAAAATTAAAGTTTGTCTAGGAGAGCTGGCCAGTCCTTTATCTTGGTATTTGATGTATATTTTTAATTGCTATTACAATAGCAAATACTTGGCTTTTCTTTGAATATACACCAACAGTCTTGTTTCCAAACAGATCAAACAAATTTCCAGACAGATATAACAAAATGCAAAGTGTTTTATGATTTTATTTTTGTTCTTAAAATACTGATAAATTTCCATGTCTCATTAGGGAAAATAAATCACATCATCCTAATGCAGCTACAGATTGTATTATGCTGGTTGGTACAGGAATGCTGGGAGAACTTAACAAAGCTGAGAGTCAAGCTATGTTCTCTGCCAGGCTATTCTGTAAACAAGCCATGGTTTTTTCCTTAAAAAACCCACTTCTGATAATGCTATCTATCACGTTACTTCCCCTAAAACCTATTCTGTATCCTGGTTTCCCATCTTCCTCTGCCACCTTCCAGGCCTCTTCATCCAAAGCTCTGAGTTGTCTTCCCCCTGATTCCAGCCATGGAGTTGGATGACCCATCAAACACAGTCACAGCAAGTGGGACAGGCTGGCAGCACACTCAGAAGTGAATCCAAAAGTTCTTGCTCCATCTCCTCTGCTTGCCTAGAGAGTCTCAGTTAGGGAGGAAATTTCTGGGGGAGACACATTTTTGAATACAAGAGGTTGTGTGTAGCTTGCAAGGAGCCCCCTGAGCATGTCTCCCATAGACCCACATCCGTTCAAAACAGAAGTCATCAGCAAAGGTGCAGATCTTCAGCTGCCAGAGCAATCACTTGCACTTGTAAGCTCTAAAGCTCCCTGTAAACCATCCTTGGGGGATCAAGTGTGACTTCTGTTAATAAACTCAGGGGCTGTTCCATGATAGCTACACGAAGGTAAAAGTTGTATCTGCCTGCAGAATTTTTGTGTGTGAAACAATGGAGGAATGAAGGCTTCCCAGCAAAAGAATGGTTAAAGATTTCTTTTAGCACAGGTAAAACTATTTCTTTTCAATAACTTTAGCTTTGAAAATTGCTGAAAATGTGTAAATAATACATTCAGCCTGACTCTAATATCTGATATGTAAAGTTTCAGGTCAGCCATAAAATTTAACAGAGCAACTGAAAAAAGGTTTTATAGTAGGAAGTGGGGGTAAACAGAGGAAACTTGCTAAAATGATAATGGCAAAAAGCAATTATGTGACCCTAGGTGATAGCAAATATTATTTTAGAAATCATACAGTTAAATAAATAAAGGAGGTAGTGGATGGTTGAAAAGAATCCAAACAAATATAATTTCTTCATCTACGTTAAATCTGATAATGTATTCCTAAACAGAATTAAAAGTGTTAGAGTTTAAAGACTTTTGGAAAAATAACAGTTTCCAGGCTTATGTGAGCTCTTTGCAGGCCAGTACATTTTCATGGAAGGGGGAGTAGGTGGTGGCTGAGTATCATGTGCAGTTAGTCATAACTTGGTGGTAACTTGGAGTGAATGGGACTAATCTTTGCTGTTACACTTCTTAATATCCACTTTCATTGTAACAGTGTATTCTCTGTGAAAAAGGCATCAACTAAGAAGATGATAGACTGATAATTTTTCAGGCCACTCTGTTTCAGAAGGCGGAAATAAATTCCTTGTGCACAAAGCCTGAGCTTTGTAACTGAGCATGTAAAGTACTAAATAAGTCATCCATTTTGTTATGTCCAAGAGAAACCAAGCTTTGCCAGAAAGCAACCCCAGCCTAGCCAGGTCTGTCCATACCTATTTCACAGGTCATTACTCCTATCCTTTTTTCTGTTGCACACCACTTAGGTGAGTGCTTGGGCTTGTACTAGGCTTGACTACCTATACTGGCAGGCTCCATACAGAGCAAGGACATAAAATTGGGTATTTCAGCCTTGGAAGAAATAGTCCTACTTGTTTTTCCACCCTGCTCCTGGTGGATAGAGCAAATAAAAAGTGTGGAAGTTTATGCAAATACTGGCCCAGTCCTTGATATATTTCCAGTGTTTTGCACTTTGTGCTGATGAAAAACTATGCACAACTTGGTGCCTTTTGTGAGGCAGCATTGCAAGGGCACTCTTGGCTTCTTGGGTGCACAGAGGCTGCAGTGGTGGTGTGTAGTTCCAGGAGGTTTGCTGAGCTATGTCATCATAGCTTTTGACACCAGTACTGGATGGGGAACAGCCAGTGGCACAGCAGCTCTTCAGGAAAGGATGGAGGTTACTGTAGATCTTTGGTTGAACATGAATTGGCAATGTTGAGCTGTTGCACAATAGAAAGGTAAAAAAGGAAAGCACAATATTGGGCTGCAAATGGAACCACAGCCTGCAGGGAGCAATCCCTACACTGGTGAGCGCTTAGCTGGAGCTCTGTGTTCAGTTTGGAGCACTGCTCTTGAATAAAATGCTGACCACTTTGGATGTGGAGAAGAGGGCAGGAAAAGTGACGAGCAATCCATAGGACATACCCCAGGGGGAAATCCTGAAAGGGTTACGTTTTCTGTGCCCAAAGAAGAGCTGCGTTCTGAGGAGTGAGTAGGAGAAAGGCAGGTTTTCAAGCACAGATAGCATAGTACAGGCTGTTGCAAAGACTGGGCCAGTAATCTCTTCTCTGTGCCATGGACAAAGAGAAGTGGATCTAAAATGAAACAAGGAAGATGAGGTAAACCCTAGGGAAGTTTTATCCACAAAATACCTTGCCAGTGGATCTTATGGAGTCTCCATCACTGGAAGTGTTAGGAATGACTTTAATAAACATGAACAAAGTGTATCTGACTCTCATCTCCCAGTGGGAGGTGGATTACATATCTTTCCTATCATCCCTATGATTTGGTGATACTGGTGATAGTACTGCTCATGGAATTATTTTAATGACAGACATTCTTTCTAAATTCTGGTTGCAAAGATCTCTCTGCACGGTGGAATGCATTTTGCTGAGGTGCAGGAAACACTTAATCATCATATAATTTCCTCATTTTGAAATGTTCCTTAGATAAGGCATAAACAGCTGTCTTTGCATCTCAGCTTGAATATCATTGTCCTGAAATACTTGGGGACATCACTTTGTCAGCTGGCACTTGACAGTCCATCCTAAATCTGAAACATGTAATTGGATTCTTCGGATGAAATCCGAGTTTCCTTTGAAGTCAAGGGGTTTCATAGGGTAAAAATTTCACACTGAGGACAGAGTGATGTCCACTTGTATGTGCTTAGCTTTACTGTCCTAGGCAGGCCTGTTGTTCTCTGGACAAGGATACAAGGAGTGGGTTGTAAGAGCATGTAACCTTTGCTATGACAAACATTTGGCTGCAGAAGGGGGCCTTTGGAGTTCTTGTGTGGGTGAGTGAGAGCTTGCAATAGGCATTATATGAGGTGAATTAAATTTTTTTTCTTTTTTTCAGATAATGTGAACAAAACTAATTTACACCATCTGTTCTGAAATAGTAGAAAAGCAACATCCCTTTTTTTTTTTGTTTAACATTTCTTTTGTTAATACTTTAGGCACTCTGTATTCTCTTTAGTGTAATGTAATTTCTTCCCTTTTTCTCATTGAGGAGAGGGGTGTTCTCTCCCCGAATGTACTTTAATTGTCAGTGGCCTTTAGTTTGCATTTAGTGTTCAGGCAGCTATAGCTGCAAGTTGAATGTTTCTCCAGCTTCTGGATGATCCCTCCTGATGAAATGCATGCAGAGAAGTCTCCAAGTGCTATGAAGTGGAGTAGTTCATTGGAAATGCTCTGGCTTTGTTTACGCCAGTGGTCACAGATTTAGAGTAGGTGATAGTCAGAACGTCATCTTAAAAAAGACATCACATTGATGTAGAAGCTCAGTGTCAGTCTCAGAGCTGAGAGTTAAATTTTTGTGCCTCATAATGTGTTGTTGCATTTCACATCCAATGTGTTGTTGCATTTCACATCCAGATTTCTTTGCAGGCTTTTCTTAACTGTGCCACGATGTGCCATGTGTAGGAATTGCATGTGTATACCTTAGGCTAAAATAAGCCCACAAGAAAGCACAAACCCCAGACATTAGGACCACCAATACATCAGTTGTTAATAACCTTACAGTGTTATTATGCTAACACTAGAAATATAATTAAATTGGAATTATTTGAAATTGCCATTAGGGGGAAGAAGACAGAGGAAAACAGTTTCATCCTCACAACATCATGTTTTCATTGACCTACTTAGAGTAGGGTAGAAAATGTGTCCCTTCCCATTACAGCAGAATAGGTTTGTTCAGCAATTCTATAATGCAACTGCACAAGAGAAGACTGGATTTTCTAACCACTCCAGGAGGATTTGGAAAGGAGAGTAATGTTATTTCACACACTTATGACTAAGATGTGTAAGTTCCTGTCCAAGCTATAATGTTATTAGTTTAATCAATTTGGCAGAAAGTGCTTAGAGTTAAAAAAAAAAAAAAACGACTTGTATTCAAAGGTGAGAAGAAAAGGGCAGTGCTTGGGCTGCAGCTGTGCAGAGGGACCTTCTGTGGGCAATTACATTTCCTTTGTTTTCATCTTTCCTGTTTCAAAGCCTTTGGGACCGCTGGGCTGGAAGTGGAAGAGTCCTGAACGTGGGTGCGAGGTACATCTCTGCACATCCAGCACCCATGCCCAAGCCACAGCTGCAGCTAAAGCACCTCCAGAGAAAAATCCTGAGTGCCCTTCCTCCTCCACAGCTCTGCTGTGAGCAGGGAGTGAGATGCAGGTGTCTGGGTTACTCCAGCCACGGGGCATGGCAGTGCTCATGGGGTAGGCAGCATGTGGGGTTTGGGGTGCAGCCCTCCTCCTCTAGACTTGGGCATTATTGTGGTATTTAATGTTTGCTGTCTTATGCCTGAGTTAATAAACCATCTTTATCTGAAAATAAACACCTGCGGCTAGTCCTTTCTAGGCTGCTCAGGTCACATTCCTCCACAAGGTGTTGTTGGTAATTTAGTATTGTCAGAGGCATTAGTCACTGCCATAGCAGCTTAATAATGCACGGTAGGAGCCAGCTGGTAATTAACAAATTAGAGATATCATCTCCATTTTCCTCAAATATTTCAGATGTAGCAAAAATAATTAAAAGGAGAGCACTTTGGGTGTTTGAAGCTGTTACGTATATTTAAAACATCTCGCCATGTTAGGAAATTATTCCTGCTTTAAAGGTCAGCTAGGCCTCATCTTGCTGCTGTCCCAGGATTCAGTAATTCACACCAAAGAGTTGTGAAGTAGGGAAAGGGCCAGACTCCTGTCTTTTTCTTTAACGCTTTAATTCTGCATCATTTAGCAAATTCATACCAATGCCTGACTTCTGTGCCTGTTTTTAGGAGTGGCATGACTTAGTAGGTCTCAGCTGCTCTCTTTTGCACTTAAGTTCCTTTCATATTAGAAGTGTCTGGAATTGGAAGGTTATGTTTATGTGTGTGTGTGGTGGAAAGATGAAATTGGCTTGTAATTGAAGCTAAGGAGAGAAAAAGTTAACGCAAATTGTATGAAACTGCAACGCTGGGGCAGACACCACAGTATGAATGAAGGTGATGATGGGTTTCATTATGTAGTGTAAGTAAAATATGCTGGTATGCACAAGCTTGCTTTAACTCACTTGGCATCTCCACACTTTATCACCAGATGGTGACCAGCAGTTTCAAACCGAGATGCTCTGAATTACCTATGCGTGATGGTTGAGCGATAGTATACTTTGATACGTCTCCCATCCATGCTGCTTCAGCCCAGTACTGCTTGATCCTCCTGCAGCCTGGCTCCAGGACTCGGCTCTGAGTATCGCAAGCCTTTGACTCTGCTTTTTCTCCGGGGCAGGATCTGATCTGAGCACTCTGAGGCAGACGAAGCAGGGAACAGAGCAAGCGATCGGAGGAGCATCATTTCTACGGGTAGGGTGCGGTGTTATCTGTCTTCATGGGGAGTGCTTGGGTACTGGCAGTGGCTTTGAGAAACGTGATTTATGTTTGAAAACATTCTTCTCGGAGATAAAAAAAAATGCTTTTGAAAATGTGGCTGGGTGCCTTTTGATACACAGTGCAGAGTTTTTGTCAGACAGTAACAGTTTGTGTTCAAGCTTTGAACTCACGGTACAGTTGCGAGCAGCTGTACAATGTAGTGAAAAGCAGAGGAGAATCTGCCCTGTAATACCTTTGCTCTTTGCTCCTTAGCAAAGGAGCAAAGAGCAAAGGTATTTAGTCACCTCCACGTTGATGGAAGAGCACTGGGGATTTCAAAGCATGTTTTTCTGAAGCTTACGAAAGAAAAGGAATTCCATATGCAATTTCTGTTAAGATTTTTAGCCTCTTAGAGTCAGGCAAAGGCATTTTGAGTGCTTCCTAATACCTTTTGCTACTAAAGCACAGAGGGTAGAGGTAGAAAAAGGCTGGTAAGTTATTCACACAACACTGTTAACAGTGTAGACTTGTTCTGTGCACCCTGAATTCTCTTTTGTTGTTCTGGCTGGCTTTTGCTTGGGGTCTTTCTGGTAGCTTTGTACTGACTGTTGCCTCAGCAGAAAACTTTCCCTGTTTGTACTGTATAACAGTAGAGCATGGAAGTGCAGGCGACACTGAGTCACACAGCATGCAGACACGGCGAGAGAGTGATGCTGCTGACTGCACCCGGCCTGGGTGAGAGTTGACACCCGAGAGGGCAGGCAATGCACACAGGAATATGCCAGCCAGTGTGCTGGGAACCGGCCTCATGTGTCCCAGCCTGGTGCCAGCAGCACTGCAGGCACATTTTGCACATTTCCTGCTCCCTCCGCTGTCCACACCAAGCAGCCTGTTGAATGCACCACTTTTCTGGTTTTGTTGGTATTCCTGGATTTCCCCCAGTGCAGTGCAAGGGCAGGGTGTAGGGTGGTCCTACCTGGTTCTGTCCCAGGCTGTTAGGTGGCAGTTTGGCACACACACAGCTGGCAGGGCTCCTAGCATCCACAGCCCAGACATGGCTGGGCAGTCTCACCTGCATATCTCTCCCAGGGACAGAACAGCATTTCCTAGTGCAGGAGCTGTTCCTGCAAGCAGGGCCTTGCAGTTCATCCAGGGATTACAAGGCACATCAAATTTTACTACAGTTTTCATCCCCCTGAAGCCCTTCATATACACAAACAATTACACAGACTTCATAATGATTATGGCCTCTTAAACTGCTGTATAAATATCAGTACTACATTTTTTAAATTATTTTTTACTCCTTGTGTTAATTCAGTTCATGACCTTCACACTTCAGGTTTTAAAATGCCACTACATTCCATAGAAGACTAGGTTGCTGTTGAGGGGAATGAAAATAACTTAGTAGTAGCAAGGGGGAAAAAAGTTTTATTTCTTCAGTCTGATACAGTTCATGTAATTGTGGAAGGTAGGTGATGTCTTTAATACCCGTCACTCCTTTGTACTGATGCTTTCAAAATATTTGGACACAAGTCATGGAGCTTTCTGTTCACCTGGGAACGAAGAAAGACATTCAGTCTAAATGTCCTTAGTTGGTGCTTTTCTCACATTACGTTTTGGGTTAGTATTTCTGTGAAGAGGCTGTACAGAAATCCCAGAGCAATTTAAGCCTCTTAGATTCCTCCATTCTGTAGTTTATTTTGAGAAAATAATATCCATGTAGCTGTGTATTAATGGATTATTGTGATACTTGGATATTGCATTCAAAACACTGCATTTCAATATAATTGCTCAAAACCAAACTTTATATAGGTAAAATACATTATTTGCTGCATGCCTTATATTCTGAACAAATTTATAACTTTTAACTGTATAATTTTCTGGAAAAAAGGCCCCTTACTTTTGACACGTTTTGTTCTGTGTTCTTTTCCTCCAGTGGTTAAGTTAGAATTAGGCTCTCCTCTTCATATTTTATTTTTATTTGATATTTGGGAAGCAGTAAGCTAACCTATATCTTCTGTGTTCAGTCTGGATGAGTGAGTAATTCCACAAAGACTGCTGTTCACTGGCTGATCACTGCACTTGCAATTTACTTTTACTGTCAAAAATGCTGAAGCCCCACAGCTGAACAATTTGGTTCTGAATGCAGATGGCTAAGCTGAAAAACCTTTTTTTTTTCCTAGTTTTTGGCACTGATAAATGAGATTCAAGAGTCCCCACCAGGGTTGTATGGGCAGTAGTAGAAGTTCTGGAAAAGCTGGGAGGAATTTTGGTTGAATTTGGGGGTGATCTGCTATTAAGAGTTGTTCAGTGCTTTACTTACTCCACGCTTAAAATATTTCCTTTTATTTCTGACAGCAAAGCAAAATGTCATTCTCAGCCACTGCCTCTATGTCTTCCCTCACTAAAACAAAACAACAGGTGACTAGACCTTGAAGTGTCATATCTGACATATTTGGCAGTTGTTTTCTGCTTCTTGATGGTGCTGGGATATGAACTTGAGGTCATACCAGCTGCTCTGGACACCTCTCTGCTCACTGAAATAAAGACTGCCTGGTTTAGTCATTACTGTTTACTGAGGCTGCTTTTACATGTGCATTTGCTCTGTTTAGAGGATCCCAAACTCTGCATGTAAAGGTCTGTGTTGGCATCTTGCAGTGAGAGTTTCCCTGCCCATGGGAACCCAGGCTTGTGTATGTATGTTTTTGAAGCAAATGGTTGTGGTGATAAGTGCAGGCTTATCTGCTCAGCCTTTTCATCTGAGTGGAGCCTTCCACGATGAATTGACAGGATGAAAAATTCAGTCCATCCTGTTTAGAATTACACGTGTTTATTCAGTCCTTTGTTAAAGCTAGTGCTGTTACTCATGCACGATTTTTGCTTCCATGTAAGTTTTATTATACTTTGATCTCTGTAGCACCCAACAAACTTTTAAAAACGACTTACCCAGAAACCATTGCATCACTGCAATGATAGAACATGCATATGAATGACAAATGAGAATATTACCCAACTAGATATTCCTAGAAACAGGAGAGCACTTACATGCAATACAATACATTAATCATTTATAAGGAGTCAGTTATTAAAATGATTTTTTTTTTAAATACTCTGGTTATGAGGATGTGAAAAGCCTGTTCACTGAGGATATTTGTGGGCTTTTGAAACTTTCTTAAGTTTTCATCCTCACATTTTTGTCACAGATTTGAAAAGCAAAAGCTCAAATGTAGCCATTAGGGTGACTCCAGGTTAAGGTACCCCTAGACTATGAGTATATATGTATATGTGTGTATATACACATATGTAGATATATGTGTACAGATAAATTCAACAANTTGACAGGATGAAAAATTCAGTCCATCCTGTTTAGAATTACACGTGTTTATTCAGTCCTTTGTTAAAGCTAGTGCTGTTACTCATGCACGATTTTTGCTTCCATGTAAGTTTTATTATACTTTGATCTCTGTAGCACCCAACAAACTTTTAAAAACGACTTACCCAGAAACCATTGCTTCACTGCAATGATAGAACATGCATATGAATGACAAATGAGAATATTACCCAACTAGATATTCCTAGAAACAGGAGAGCACTTACATGCAATACAATACATTAATCATTTATAAGGAGTCAGTTATTAAAATGATTTTTTTTTTAAATACTCTGGTTATGAGGATGTGAAAAGCCTGTTCACTGAGGATATTTGTGGGCTTTTGAAACTTTCTTAAGTTTTCATCCTCACATTTTTGTCACAGATTTGAAAAGCAAAAGCTCAAATGTAGCCATTAGGGTGACTCCAGGTTAAGGTACCCCTAGACTATGAGTATATATGTATATGTGTGTATATACACATATGTAGATATATGTGTACAGATAAATTCAACAAGCTTTTGTCTTTAAGAGAAGTCCACAGTGTACTTGGTGGTGCTTCTTCATCTCTACAGAACTTCTCATGGTCAAAGACTGCCTGCTGAGACACTTTCACAGTCAGGATCTGTCGTCATTGTAAGCAGACCTCTCAAATGAACGGAAGTCTGATAAATCTAGCTCGGCTATCATTTCTTCACAGGGCTTTTTTCCAGGGTTGGCTTTAGACATACACGCTTATAAATAACAGGANTTCAAGAAATCTTGTTTTGCCTGCATGAAGGTGTAGTGTCCCCACTCCCCATTCAGACATAGGACACGTGTCTGCAGACAGCAACATGAGCTCCCTTCTGTCCCTTCCCCAGGCTGGTGGAATGTGCTCCCAAGGCAAGTCACGAGCTGCAGAGCTCATTTAGCATCACACTGTGCCCAGCGATGATGCACAGCATTTTAGCAACTGCTGAAGCTGAAGCCAGCTCAGAGCTGCCTTGTACCTGCCCAGCTCAGGGAGGAAGCGGAGAAATTGGGGTTTGTCAGTCATGGCCCATGGAGACATTCCTGGGATGGTACACATTTGTGGTGAAAGCGGTAGAGTGGGAGACCTTTCCAGCACAGGGTCTGGTCTGACTCTTTTGGAGCAGAAATATTATCATTAAGAATTCTGTCACCACTGGGCAGAGATGCAGAGCAGTCTTCCCTGGGCATCTCTGCCTCTGCTCCCCTGATCTGGAGGGGAAACAGGGCAAGGGAAAGGACTAGCTGCAGAATGCAATTGTTTTGAAGCAGCTTTCCATTCCTTTAGTAGAATGAAGGTACAGTCTGGGTCATTTAATTTCCCTTGTTGATGTAGGCAACAAAGAGATATGTGTTGGGGAATTATTTGCCATGTCTCATAACTTATCTTTTAAATAAAGAGCAGGACTTTCCAAATATTGCAGGAAGTGGCAAAAGCAGCAGGAGAGAACAGATTAAACACTTGTAAATTGTCTTCTTTTTTAAGTGATAAAGTTTGGGCAAAAGAAACTGCCATTCTTCTAGGAAGAAAAGTCTGTGCAACAAATAAGTTGGTTCCCACCTAAATCCCTTCTACTTGTCATGCTGAAAAATGCAGCAGTTGTGATTCCTGTAGCAGTATTTAAAATTACAAGCATATGTAAATGAGTTTGTCTAGTGAAACTTGGCTAAAACTATCACATCAGCGGGATGATACCGTGAGAGCTTTACAATTTAAACCAAATCTCTTTTGGCTTTGATGCCATCCTCAGCCCCACTGTGGTGAATACCCCAGATGGTTCACGCTCTCTGCTTTCCGATCATTCTGTAGTGATTCTTCCACTTCTTCCATTTTCATGACCCTTCTATAGGCCAAAGTGCTGTATGTATGTGCTGCTCACAGACTCTCTGATTGAGGAGTGATGAGAGAAAGGCATTCCCTCTTGTTTTCACCTGGCCAGCTGCAGTCTTGAATAAACTGGATGGTGTGGTTGTGGGGCAGGGAGGGGAGATGGTCTTCGACAGAGACCAAAATGAAGGTATTCCAAGATGGCTTTGTGGTTTGGCTTTCCTCATGGGATCAAACCCTGAAAGAGATCAGACTGAGTGTTAGGAAAGGAGTCCCCCACTCTTCTGACGGCTACTGCCCTCTGCCCTAATGGCTTTTTGGAAAGCACATCCATTCATTCATAAATGCATTCCTTTTTCAGTCATTAAATAACCCTGTTTATGCTCTAGAAATATTGGTGGCAGGAAATAGTGCATTACATACATAAACTTTCCATGGCTTTAAATGCAATGTTACCCTTTATGTCTTTTTTCAGAGATGTTGAGCATCTCTAACTCTGAAGGCCATGGAAAGTCTACATGGCAGGCACACATTACTTTCTTTACCAGGTACCTCTTTTTCTGTTTTCAATGCTGGACCTTAGTACTCACAATTCAACTGTTTACTGAAGGTGAATTCCTTATCTTCTGTCTCCTATTTATCAAATCTCGTACTTGTAATTTATCCTTGTTTTATGCTGTCGTATGCATGATCCAGAACAACAGTTCTTTTGACCCTATAAAAAATTGATTGGTAGAATGGCTCAAAAAATAATCTGTGCTGGAAATCTTATTAAAAGTGAAATTCAACTAGTTATTACAAAACTGACAGTCTGATTCATTCACCTGTCCAGGGCAGAATGGAAGGTCAACTAAGATTTGAACCCTTGGTAAGGAAGTGTCACTTCATATTAGTGTAACAGGCACTCCAAAGATAGGATCACACATTGCTGAAGGTAAGAGGTGCAAAAATCCACTTACAGACGTAAAAGCAACATCCTGTACAAGTGTGGTTATTGAGTAGAACATTGGTATTATAGTCTCTCAAATGACAGCTTTATCTGACTGTAATTCATCATGAAGTAGAGTTTCTGGTGTGTCAGGAGTTGTCTTGACCTGATGCAAGAACTTTACAGCTTAACTTTATGACCTCAGGAAATTACAAAGGTTATCGCAATCCTAAATGTAGTCTTTCCTGGCATGAAGGTACGAAAATTTTTCTAATACCCACTATTTATCACACAATGGAAACTTAAAAATTCTAAAACTTTGTCTTTTTGTCATAGCTTACACACACAATCGCATTGAAGTGTTTTAAGAACATATCACAAGCTACTTGTTTGTTGGTTTTTATTTTGAAGTTATCAGAAAATAAGTCAAAGTCTTGAATCTTCACCAGTTTTCACTTCACTAGAGTTATTCTGAGAACAGTAAGCAGTACATTCAGACGTTAGCTCCTAGGTGGGATCTTTTGTGTCCTACGTGTGTCACTGCAGAAACATTTTAGGTCTGTCCAGTGAATTAGGAAAGGAGACTTCAGTGCCAGGTGCTCTTTGTAGTCACACAGATAGATCTGAGGTACAGTCCTGACCACACTGTCATCACATGGCTCTGGAAACACTAATTTACTGCCTCAGAAGAAGGAACTATTTTGTTCCTTTTTCTCCAGAGGCTGGTTTGTGTGAAACCTGCTCCAGTTTTCCTTACAGCATGCTGATAGGATTGCCTGTTGCTTGTCCAGGGATCCTATTTCTTGCAGCTAATCTGAACGTGCATCTCAGGTTTCTTTTCAATCTGCTGAAATATGACTGTGATAATTTTATCTCGACAGCCTGTATGGCTCCACTCGTATTCAAGCGTCAGTCTGACTGGCTGTGGGTTTCAGGCACATGACCTTGGGAGAGGTACAGACTATTCATGTAGTGAAAGCCTTCTCTGTCAGGGCGATGTGCGTGTGCATGTGTCTGGTATAGCTTTGTAAGGACATGGGAGACACAACAAACTGTCCTTCAGTGTCTCTCACTGGCCAGACTGGCCACAGAACAGTTTACTGGGCTTGTCCAGGTTCACTGGCAGCTCTGCCTGCTCTCTGCTTCCCTCCTGGTTTTGTTTTACTGCCTGTTTTCAGCTCAGTGGAAGGTAGTTGATAGTGTAGTCTGTGATAAATAAAATATGTAAATTCCTGACTATGTAATAGATTGGTAGCACCACCAATTAGGAAAGTTGCCCAGCAGTTCCCATTATAGTACCTTATAGTTTTTCAGAGTATTTGTAAAACTTTTAATGTTTGAACTGAAATTTTTCTAGCCAGCTGTTTTCCTCAGCCTGAGTGTTTTTGGAATATTTCAGCAAAAGTGATTCAGTTAGACTGAGAACAAGGCAGGCATAAAAATAAGTTGGGTTTCTTCACATTTAAAGAAAACCTTGGGTTATTTTCTTTGGTGTGTTTTAGTGTTCTGGTACATTGGAGCAAGGATGTAAACTTCAGCAGAGCACATGACCTTTGCATGAGTAGTCCTTCTCTTATTTGTCCCTGTGGAAATCTGCCCGCATTTGGCCTATACAGTAGCCCTCAGGGGAAAACAAATCCAGAGCAGCTTATCCATGTTAAGAACCAGCTGCAAATGAAGATCCTTGATGGAACCAGTCTCTCTGCAGGTGCTGGAGAGCCTCCAAGCATGCTCGTGGCACCCAAGTTGTTCCTTGGTCCTTGAGCAGTTGTCAAGGTTTCTGCTGTATTTGTCTTCACGTGGCTTCGGGTACACAAATGTGCACTGAGAAGTCAAATACTGTACCCCTAAGTCTTGCACACACCGAGGGCAAAGCTGCAGCTTCACAGGCAGCCTGAACTTTGGCATCTCCCGTCTCTTAAACGCCAAGGCTGCTGAAGCAAACTACCACATACCATTCTTGTTACTGAATTCCTCGGGAATAATTCTGCATATAGTTTGTCACTGTCCTTGTTTTATGGAGTAAAGGTGACAGAACTTCCCGTTTCTTTGTAGTAATTACACTGCTTAGCATTCAAAGCAGCCTTCACTGGGCTTCCCCATCTTTCTCACGTGAGGTATACATAGCATCTATGCTTCTGGCAGAACTCCGGTAGGACAGGCAGGGAGCAGGAGAGGGACTCTTCTTGTTCTTGGACAGCACTGTCCCAAGGGAAAGAAAGTGGCTTACATTCTAAGTTCATTTCCATTTTGGTTTATGAAGCACTGCTTTTCAAAACTTCTGGGTTTTACCATACTTCCAGCCCTTAGCTAAACAGATGTCAGATGGAAGAAGACAAACAGGAGGAAAATAAATATGTGAACATTTTGAAACCTTTGTTATGGCGCATTGGCCAGTACTGAGTAGAAAATAATCCTGCTGTCATCAGTGTGTTTGACGTTAGGATTACACCTCTGTTCAGCTCTGCATTTTTTGTTTTTGCTGTTCTCTTTTAGCAGTCTCCTTTTTCTTCAGAAAGAGCCTTTTGATTCAATGTCTGTTTTGTTCAGTGTGGTCAAATGAATGTTACTTCCTACTTAGTAAATGCCCCATGCTTAATGTATTTTATTCACGTGACTAGATTTGCTTAAGATTAATGTGAATGTTTCATAGTGGGGTTAGCAAAGAGTTAATATTTTTTACCAAGCTGTATAATACTTCTGGGTACATTTCTCTATTGATCCTCCAATCCTCTTATGTCTGCCTAAATAAGTTCTTTATGATGGAAAATAACTTTGCAATTTATAATGCTGTGAGATCACTTTCCCCTCAAAAGATCATCTTTATATAGTCCTTCTTGCTTTCAGACTCACTGCTCCTGCTCCAGTTTCCTCTCTGGTAGTAATGGTTTAAGGATAAATAATAGGCAGAGTTTGCAGGAGATCGTGTTTTTTACAAACTCAGCTTGTAGCTGATGAAAACACAAACAAAATGCTGGCAAATGGGAGTCATAGCATCTTAAAGGGATGCATAAATCAACAGGTCCTCCCCCCAGCTACCTGTAATAACAAGGCTTTGATATTTTTTTCTGATCTCCTTCATAAGATTTTCTATGTTTGCTTGTCATGCATTTCACTTTACTGGACCCCCTGTTTCTTGACTGCTCGATGAGAAATGTCCTGGCCAAGGCATAAAGAGCATGGAGAGGGTAGGAGTGTACCAGTGACTCCACTCTACGAACAGTTTCTAAAGTTATAAAATAATTAATCAACTGGACAACTAAAAATACCATAGTTGAGTGGTTCATTAAAGACATGGCCTTTTGTTAATGTGAGGCAGATATTCCCACTACGGAGGAATACATGTTTGGAAACAAGTAAAAAGAAGACATCCTATATCCCAGCAATTTATTCCAGACAGAGGTTGCCTTCCTGACGTCTTCAGGGAAACTGTCAGTTTCACATACTTTAATTTGTGTCGTGACCCACAGGCCTTGGTATAGCAATGTATTAAGGGGTTCAGAAAGCTGTGCTGAACTCAGTCATTATTTCAGCTTAAATCCTACCTGAATAAATGGATTGCCAGCTGCTTAGACAAAAATATTTCAATTAAGACAGGAGAGTAACTGGTAAATTCCATGGATAAACATACTCCCCATATAATAATGCAGGAAAATTTTTAACTTCATGTTACAAAAAGGAAGGATGCTGTACAGCATGAGCTGATGTGCAGATACGAGCAACTGTGAGTTTATATTGCTGTTGCAAGTGGTTTCGTGTGTGCAGAAATAACTGCTGTGCAGGCCAGGCTGGGTGCCAGAGTCGTCTTCTCTGCTTGTGTGGTGCTGAGGTTGCCAGCACTTACCCTAAAACTGACGTAGCTGTTGGCATAAGCCGAGACTCGCAGTGTTCGCTTTGATGTCTGAAATACAATGCAGTGTATAGGCGACTTCTGTACCAAAGGAGCAGCAGAGATACAAATCTTCGTGTCTCTGATGAGAAGTAGCAGCTGGGTGTTTGCTGGAGGCCAGAGAGGGGACAGAGCAGAGCACTCTCAGAAGCAGGATTTTTCTGTTGGTGTCCTGCCACTTCGCAGGTGCTCTGACCAGAGCCTTACCACAGCATTTTGTTGGGGTGAGCCCGGTGGAGGGCCACAGAGTTGGTAAGGGGCCTGCAGCACATCCCATATGAAGACAGGCTGAGAAATTTGGGACTGTTCAGCCTGGAGAAGAGAAGGTTGTGTGGAGACCTCACAGCAACCTTCCAGTACCTGAAGGGGGTCTGCATGGAAGCTGGAGAGGGACTCTTCATCAGGAACTGTAGTGGCAGAACAAGGACTAATAGGTAAAAATTGAAAGAGGGGAAGTTTATGTTAGATACATGGAAGAAATATATAGATGGTGAAGCATTGGAACAGGTTGTCCAGAGGGGCTGTGGATCCCATCCCTAGAAGTGTTCAAGGCCAGACTGGATGGGGCTCTGAGCAACCTGGTCTAGCAGAAGGTGTCCCTGCCTTTGGCAGGGGGTTTGGAACTAGATGGTCTTTAATGTCCAATGCAAACCATTCTATGATTTTGTTTGCAAACAGAATTCAGGTTTCCGTGTACAAATGGGTTCAGAGAAAAAGGCTCGAAAGAAAGAAAAAAAGGTCCTAGATCCAAAAAGATTTAATATCTTGGCTGTGCAATTGGAAATAAAACCCTGTGACAGTTACTCTCCAATCATATTAATCAAGTGGCCTTTAAACAACAAAACCATTCAGATGATCAGCTGGGAAATGGAGTTAGGTTGTCAACTCAAGTAGACTCACTCTGCTGACACTAAACATAACTTTGGAAATGAAACTTTGCCTCTGGCTGCATGATAAAGGAACTACAACTCCCGCTCTCCGATAAAGTATGTAGTTCTCAGGATATGTGATACCATGAGATGTGCTGCTCATCCCAGGAATTTACACCTTGCGCAGCAGAACAGAAAAAACAATATAGGCACTGCATAAAGAAATGAGATACAGCTTATTCACAGAAAGTGCCATTGCTTATGTCATCAGTTAATAGGCAGCACAGCATATACCAAAACTACTTTGAAAAATACTGTGTTGTTTGAGGTTTTTCTTTCTAGCTAAAAGGTCCTTGCAGTCCTTCTACACTCAAGAACAGACGCTAGTATTTTTTACAGCATCTTTGTTTTCATACTCTCCCAGGATGTGTCCTACCTTATTTCTACCTCTTTTCATTTGATAACTTCTGTTTGGAGTTAAGGATACTCAAATGTAAAATACGGATTCTTAGAGAAACTACTAAAACTGAAGTTTACCTTTTATGATGCAAAGCAGCCTTTATGAGTTCTGTTTATGCTTTGCCTTGGCTTGCCAAAGAGTTTTGTTTGTATATATCCCAGAGCATAGCAATTTCTTGGACAGGGGTGATTTCTGTCTTTGTTTCTTGCTCCAAGGATATGGTCAGTGCTAGAGAAGAAGGCCAAAGTTTGCCCTAATTGGGTCAGATTCTGGCTTCTGAGAGTACCTTTGCATTCAGCTCATTAAAAAAAAAAAAAAAGGCAGCACAGAAACAGTGAGTATAAAGGATATAATCTCCATCAAAGTAGCTTTAGCTCTGAGCAGCCTGTCAGGATTCTCACTTATGGCTATGGAGGACATGTATTTAAGATTGCAAGGAAAGCTGCAATTTTTTCAGATAAATCAGCTGGTCTGATTACCATTATTATTAATACTTGTGAGGGAAAAGGCTGATTTGGAAACGAGCTGTTTTAAGCAGCATGTCATTTTTTCATCATTTTGGAAAGAGCTGTGGCATCCAGATTCATATATCTAGCTGAAGAGGTGGAGACCTCAACATATTAAATAACTCACTGACTTGAGACACTGTTCTAGTAAACACACCAGAGAGATTCCTCTGGCACCAGGACAAACTGGGATGGCACAGCACATGTCCATACCACTGTACTCAGTCTCTAGACTGTGTGGCCAGAAGCAAACAGCCTGCTGGAAATGTCTCTGGACTCTGCAAACTCCCAAACTCTGCCCAGGAGCCCTCTGGAGGAAGGAGGGCTGTTCAGGGCCAAAACCGTTCCAGGGACTCTGTGGTGCTGTAGCAGTGCAGGCAACAGCTCCCGCTCTCAGGAGCATGTCCTTGCCCAATTTCACTTACTAATATAGACATATTCTTGTCAGGGAGATGGGACCAAATAAAGAAGAAGCCATGGTTTGGTTGCTGTCACTCTCCATTGTGTTGCAAGACATGGTTATGAACCCTGTTAAATGCCGTAATAGGTTATTGAATAACTCTGGGCAACCTGCCCCCCTAACAGCTTCCGAGTTAAGCTGGAACAAATCTGCTCTGGGAAAAGCCAGAGCCCAGCTTGACTGCTTTTCTTCTGCTGGGCAGGATCTTGCTGTCAGCAGGGTTTTTCAAGATACATTATACATTTGCTTTCAAAAGCCATGAAAATATTTGTGGGGAAATCTTGACATTGGATACAAAAAAGTTTGTCTCCTGGGCCCAGCACTGTACTCGGTGTGCTGTAGTAAATCACTGAAGCCCTAATTTCTGGCGCTTTTTTTTCCCCCAAATTCCTCTATATCTGGCATTCTGTTTTCTCTGATTACAAAGTAGTATTTTTATTGGTACCTTTTATTGGTTTCTCCGTGCACATAACATGGTGATATTACAGTGGTTTAAGTAACATGTAGCTCTGTTGTCCCCACGTTGCCAGATATTACCGATGCATGTGTGCAAGTAGCTCAACAATCCAAATGGGAAAAATTTGGGTTTGGAAGGAGACTGAACTTCCAGGGCTTGTCAGCATCCGTTCCAATAGATCCAAATTGCATCAGGATGTGCTTGTATGTAGATGTGAGAGAAATCAGAGTCAGGAGGTGAACTGAAGGACCGGCACTGCACAGCTTTCACTCCTTTTCAGAGGATTTTCCTGAGTCGTGGCTGTGAAGGAAATATTTGTTGATATGCACAATACTAAGCAGACAATTCATTCCACGCAGACTGTTAAAATTAAGTGCCCAAAGTTTGTATCCATTTCTAACCGTAATGTGAAGATCTGTTTGCTGGTTGCCCAAATTGTTGTTTTCAAATACCGTAATAATGGGCATTGTGGGAAAGCTTAAATGTAGTAGAACTGTCTGTCCTGTTCCCACCTGTTTCACTGATGATCACAGGGATGGTGCACCTCTCATATGAAGACAGGCTGAGAGAGTTGGTGTTGTTCAGCCTGGAGAAGACTCCAGGGAGACCTTGGAGCAGCCTTCTGGTACCTAAAGGGGACCTGCAAGAGAGCTGGAGAGAGTGAGACTTTTTACAAGGCATGTAGGCATAGGACATGGGGGAATGGCTTTAAACCGCAAGAGTGTAGGTTTAGATTAGATATTAGGAAAAAAATCTTTACTGTAAGGGTGGTGAGACACTGGAACAGGTTTCCCAGAGAAGTTGTGGATGCCCCATCCCTGGCAGTGTTCATGTCCGGGTTGGAAGGGGCTGTGAGCAACCTGGTCTAGTGGAAGGTGTCCCTGCCCATGGCCGGGGGGGGTTGAACTACATGGTCTTTAAGGCCCTTTCCGACACAAACCATTTTATATTTCTATGTTACCCACAATATCCAAAGGCTTAAGGAAAAAAAATTCACTGTTGTGTAGGCCAGCTGAAACTCTGCACTCTGCAGTTTAATCATAACAATAAACATAGTGACATTTTTAGGGAGGTAGATTTATTTCTTTTCTTAGAAATAAATTCTGTGCTGAGTAAGCAGGCTACTTCTGTAGTTTCCTTGGCATAAATCAAAAATTTGATTTGACATATATATGAGATTCATGCTTCGGGGTAAAGTTTCTAGTTTAATTTGCAAATATTTTCATTTTCCTTGGGCACAAGAATCCTTCCGCTCATCCTCCTTCAGTCTGGTAATGTGGGAGCTTTGGTTTCCCGTTCCGTGTTCATAGTTTCATGCTTCTACAGTTAACACTCCCATAGAGTGATCAAATTAATTTTTGGATAATGGTGATTCTGCATGTAATTTACCATCGTTGGGTTTTTAAAGGCTCAGGCAAAGCAGAACGGTTCTATCCAGCTCAAGAGTTGATCCACAGCCTAATATGGATGTAAAATGTCTCTGGTCTCAGCCTCTCTGAGCATGTTCAGAGCCTGCCAGGATCTCACTTTGGACTGTTTGCATGATGAATTCATCCTAAGCAGTAAACAAAATGTCGTTAATGCTCTAAATAGACTGCCCTGTTTCCTGGGTTCTATGTGGTTCAGCTGTTATTTAACTTCAACAACACAATTTTTTTAAATCAGAAAATTAGTGTTTCAGCTCTTTGTTGCATCTGTGCAGGGACCTATAGCAGAACTGTGGCACAGTGAAGCATCTGTTTTGCTTAAAAACTAAACTTTGAAGATCATTTTAGCTCTTCTTTAATGTTGCTATTCTCCTAGCATTTACAAATTCCCTGCTTTTAAAATTTACCCTGAGAATAATGTTGTAAATGTAGTACTATTGTGCTGGAAAGAACTGAGCAGTTCCTGGGTAGGACATCAGTAGTCCGGGGCAAGCAGCTCTGAGTGGCCCTGTTTGAGCAGGGGGTGGGAGCAGATGACCTCCAGAGGTCCCTCCCAACAGCAGCCACTCTGTAGGTCTGTGACACTGTTCAGTTGCTGCCTCCACAAGATTGCTCCTGTTGCTGTGAGAGCAGCCACCTGAGTGTGGATGCTAACCACCTACTTAATTTTTCCATTGTTTATAGTTGTCAAGAAAGAAGGTTAAAACTCAAAATCTCTTTCTGGTGGCATTGTCTCCTAGGAAACCTTGGATCTGCATTCTCTGACCGTGGCGTGTGGCCATATGGGTCAGCTGGTAGTGGGGGATCTGGACATTGCACAACAGCCCACCTCAGTGGTTTGAAAAAGTAATATTATCTGTAGGAGAAGTCCTGTGGGTCCTAGGATGTGAACCAATGTGTTCCAATTTCTATAAAAATACAGTCCAAAAAGAAGAAAAAAGGCATTCCCTCTGGAATGTTATTTCTGGCCCTTGTTTGTTTGCGTTAAATGGAAGGTCTAGGGGGAAGAGACTTGTTTCTCCATTTTACCCAATGCCCTTGAATAGGAGGGATTCTCTTGCTAAATTTTGTCTCTGACAGCTGCAGCTGGTAATCAATTCACCAAGCCCCGCCACTTGTTCTCTAGTGTATTGAACCTGAGAGTCATCGAAGAATTAGACAAGTTGCTTTTTTTTTTTTGGAGGTCTGAATTACCTTCAGGGAATTGCTGGACCTTCCCAAATAGTAAGAAACTCTTCCATAATTTCATGTGGCTGATCTTTGACCACCGTTAATCATGTGCTCTAAGTGTTGTAGTTATTTTCCTTGTCAGGGAATTAGTGACCACCAAGCCCTGTTGGTGTCCTCAGCATTTCATTTGTAATGGATTTGGAGTCATTACCCAATCCACTTAATTGCTGTTAAGGCCAAATGCAAGGGGAAAGACACACCCAACCACTACCACTACTCAGAGGCTGAGTTCAGACTGGAAAAATCTATGTATATTGTTTTGATTGAGATGGAAATTGTGTTGTTTCTGCTGCTATCCCCAGCAGAGAATTATCCAAGTTACTGTTTAGAAGATGGGGACTGTAGGGGGGGTTTGTATGAAAATCATCTTTAGAAAAGAGTTAATCAGCTCTTGAAGACTAAATTATTTGGTACTGCATTTGGCTTCCAGGGTTTTTTGAAACTTAATGGATCTTAGATCTAAGTAAATCTTAAGACTATTTCTCCCATCATTTCATTATTTACTGGTGTACCTCTAGCCCCAGACCAGACACCCCTGAATATACAACATTGCTGGCCTATAAATACTTTGGAGAGGGACCTAGTTTAATGTGAAGACTGTAAGACACTCGTGAAAACTAGCAGGAAAAAAAACTATTTAAAAAAAAATTTAAATGTTTGTCTCTGTAGTCCTTAAAGATGGCAAAGTAGTTCTTCATTTTATCCAACCATTACTGAATTCTTCTGTAGCACTAGGGGTGCCCATAGTGTTGTAGGTATTTTTCTTTTGTTCTCACCAATGGTCTTGTAAACACATGGGTATGTGCTTTACTCTATTTGGGTAATTAACCCTGCTAGTAAAGAAGTGCTCAAATGCCCTTCCTAAATGTCATGTTTTGTCCTCAGTTTCCTTGAATTAGAAGATATTTATTTGGTACCCTCATTCACTAACCAATTGGAAATGAAAATACATTATTTTCTCATTTTTAACATCAACTTCCAGGGGTTTTTTCATAGGCTAGGATTTGGGGCTCTAGTACAGCCTTGTATATGCTTGAATGGTCTTACGGGTTAAATGGACCAGGTCAGTTGAATATTCAGTGTGCAAAGCTAAATTTACCAGTCCCTTAAGTAATATGACATCTTTGAAAAACACAGATAAGGTGTTTTTGTAATTCGGCCTTTTCTCTTGACAGCATACTTTTTAAAGGACAAAATAAATAGGCGATTAAGGGGAATCGTTTCTGACCGATGTTCAGCCTTGGAAAGCTTCTTACTGCCCTGCCTGTGAATCAGGAGGGTACCGGGGTTTATCTCCTTGGAGCACACGCACGCACCTCCGCCTCCTCATAAATCTGCTGCTCGGTAGGTCGGCTCCCTGGGAGCTGGATCCGTCCCCGTGGGGCTGTGGGATTGGCAGTGGTGGCCTGACTCTTCCTCTGTCGTGCTCTGGGGTTGATGTGCCACAGCTCTTACCTTGCCTTGACCCCCTCCTCCCTCCCGCCGTGCACGGAGGAGATCTCCTAGCTGAGATTTCAGAACACTTTGGTCCTGGCTGGATCCTGCTCGCTTGGCAGCACTAAGCCAGGGCAGACCCACAGCTGGCTCCAGCTCTCCTCACCACCCCGGGCTCTGCAGGCAGGCAGGCAGGCAGATGCTCCTCGAATCAATGCAGGCAATCGGGAGACCTCCCTGCAGTATTTCAGCACAAAGAATCCACGCTCAGCTGCACTGCCATGCTGGAAAAGCCTTTATACCACCATTTTGCATACAAATAAGATTTTACTGGTGGGGAAAGACATACCTGGTGTAAGCTAAGGGGCTGGTGCACAGGGCAGTGTCCAGCTCTGGGCACTAAAATGCCCCTGGCCTTTTTGGATGAGGAATGTGTTGGATCACCTGCCGACTCCCATGCTGGATGTGTGTGGAGAGCAGGGTGGGCATGGTGTGGAGGGAGGGGAGCCTTGCCTGAGTTAGATGCTGGGGCACTGTCAAAAATGTGTGCCTGAGATGGGGAACTGGATGTGTTTTCTGTGTCCACGAATATAACAAGCACAGCAAGAGTTATTTGTTGAGTTGAGAGGGGCCATATTTTCCATAGGTGGCCAATCCCCACACCAGTCATTTTTTGAACTTTCTGTACAAATTGCCAGGGACTGACAGAAAATAAATTGAGGCGGAGGATGAGTTGTAGCACAAACCGGTGAAACACTGTTTCAAGTAACTGTTTGAAGGCTTGTTTTAGCATCTTGAAAGGAAGCAGGAATTCACGTGTTTTATTTTTAGCTTGCAAGGGAAGAGTTATTTAATGTTCCTTTATATCTCATCTCTGAAAATGTTCTCACTGAGGCAGGATCTGAAGTCCTGGAGCTGGTTAACCCACGACTTGCCTGCCTGTGCAAATTTATTTTTACAAAGGGGAATTACTGAAATTGGTTTTCCCCTATAAAATTTTAAGTAGAACTGAGTCCAAACTCCAAAATCAGTAGAGTGTTAAAATACTTTCTGCTGTTGGCAGTGATTTGTGATTCACAGTATATTGTCGGGCTCATTTTGCTTTCAGGACCTCATAAGCATTTTCAGATTTTTATTGCGGAGTTGCTTTTGTTGTCATTTGCTTTGATTTTGGCTCCCATTAGATTATGGGAGTTCTAATTTTTCTAAAGGAATATTTTTATCTGAGATTTTAATAGTATTGCTGTGACTGGTCCTTAAATCTCTAAGCAGAGATGGGATGAGCTACTCACAGCTAGTGCTGAAAAAAACCTCTCTTGCATTTCCCTCTCCCTTCCTCCCAGGTCTCTGAACGTCAGTACCATGGCTCATGCTTTAGGTTCCTGAAAATCAATGAAATATTTATGATACTTGTTTTTCCAGCGGCTGGATAATGAATGGGGTTGCAAGATGTTGCTGGTCAATACTCGCCCCTCTTGTCCAGTACTCTTGGGTCAACTAACATGCATCTTAACCTCCTTGTGAGGCTGCTCTTATTTGCCTTGCTTTTCTTTCCTGTGAGGCAGCAGAACAGTGTCAGCAGCAATGAAATGAGAGCTATCATTTCCTCGAATGGGTAAGACAATCTGCAAAGCATGTATTAAAAATAAAACAGGAAGTCAGTGATTATCAATTTTTAGCAAACACGTTTCTGCTGATTTTCAGACTGATGCCTAACGGTAACAAAAGGAGAAGCTCTGCATCTGGGCAATGTAATTTGTAGTTATTTGTAGTATCTTTTCCCCTCATTAAGGCATGGATGGTTTTTATTTTAAGGCCCAAGACCTGTAGGAATAATAACAGAGGCCTAATGTTGTTGTTTTTAAACAGCGTGTGTTGAACAGCATGGCTGGGATAAATAGGTATCGGGTTAAAAAAAAAGGGAGCGTCCTTTTTTTGTGCATTTACAGTTTTCTGAAGTAAAAGGCAGCATATGGCACTCCTAGCAAAGAAGAAGTCCCTCCTTTCAGAGACTCTCCCCCAGCTGAAGGAGTTAGTGATTACTTCCCACCCTTATAAAGGAGTATTACTGGCATCCCTGTGCCTAGCGGCGTGCGTGTGGGTGACGGGAAATCAGGCTTCCCCCAGACCTGGCCACCTGCTTGCGGAGCAGCGATGGCAGTGGGAGGGGAATCCACCTGCCAGCAGGCTGAGAGTCTTGATTGATGTCTGTTCTCACCGCCGGAGAGGAGCCAATGCTCTGCTGCACCAGCGGCTTCTCCTTATTGCGTCTTTTCCTCTTGAGAAGACTCAGCAGTGTTCATTTGGACCCCGCTGCAGAGGAGAGGGAACAGCCTGCACACCTGCCAGGAAAGGGAATCCTGCACAACTGCTCCTGCTCAGAAGAGATTGGGAGCTGGGCCAAACATTTCATACGTGGGTGATTAAAATTAGACTCCTGCATCTATATGTACGTTCTCATCTTGAAAACGCTGCCTGGCTTACTTTTCTCTCCTGCCTTTTATGTATTCTCTAAATGGGAGAATGCTTCCACCTTTCCTGTAGCTTTGACAGTGGCCCTTGCACTCACTGAAAGTACATTTATCTTTTCTGCCTGTAATCATACCTGATCACAGGCACAGGAACACAGCTCTGTCTTTCCATTTTCCACTAATACTCCCTTGACAAGTATCTTCTTGAAAGGGAAAAAAAAGTGATAATCTTTCCTTTGGAAAAACAGCCAACTTTTGCAGTGGACTTGGCTTGTTGCCTGTCCTCCTGTGCTGCTTCAGCCTGAGCAAACTGTAACCTTCCTGCAACCCACACTGGCTGATCCAGAGAAGTCCAGATCTTGCTGGAAAGGCATCCTGAGGAGAAAGGGGAGAAGGTAGGCAGACTGGCACAGCATTCAGCTGTGATGTGCTTGTCTGCAGCCTGTTCTGTTCACAAGCACCAAAACCACCGAAGGATAAAGAAGCGATAGGGCAGCGAGTGCATGGCTGCATGACCTCCAATTATGAAGGACGGAGACATGCACATACTAAAGCTGTTGGTGCAGGAGGACTTTGTGCAAAATTCCAGCTTTCAGTGTCAGATGCATAAGATCACAGAGATGCTTATCACCATAAGACACTGATTTGTTCCTGAGAGTTCTGAAGCATTCCAAGACCCCAGTAGTTCCAGAAAGAAATCCTTATGTTTCAAAACACATTTGAGTATTTTTTATGCTTTCCCCTTAATGGCTCTTTGTAGGAAAATGAGGAGACTTCCTGGAATTAGCAACTCGTAGGAAAACCCTATTAATGCTGCTGTTTTATAAGCAGCCAGATGTCTGCATCCTCCTGCTTCACACTGTGTACCTGTTGCCGTCTAAGGGCTACCAGTGGGGAGAGAGCAGTGGGGACCCACATTGCCCTGGAGGCTGATTAGTTGGATCATGTCATGCTTCAAAGACAGAAGAATCCTTCCTTGGGTAAAGTCCTCTGGGCAAGGAAGCAGCAGAGCCTCCACTGTGCCATGAGTGCTTGGCTGGTGTGGACTTGCCCATCACCCTGATAGTTGCAGGGCTGGTCCTGGTCCTTGTACGTGGACATGCACTCCCATGCAGTTCAGCAGCCATCTCTGTACCATTCCTGGGGAAAAACCTGCTCACACAGAAATGCTGAAATATTTTCCTTGTTGGAGCACATCTTGGATGGTAAATCAAGGCTTGAATCCTCCCCACATGGTCCCAGCTGGGGCTTGGTGAGGGTGCGTGGGATCTCCCTGCTCTGGGTTTCCTTTCCTTTCCTCTGGAACAGCTACAAGCTGCTGGGTGCAGGCCAAGGCAGAAGCAGAGGAGGCAGCTGACGCACACCCCATTCTTGCCCTAACATGGAGCGAGGACAAGGCTGCAGGGCACACATAGATACAGAAGCTTTTTTTTAAGTATCAAACCTAAGAACAAAGCACCTTGTATAGCAAAGCAAAGTTTATAGCTTTTTCCAGCCTGGAAAAAGGCTTTCCAGAGCAGATAGTGCTGGCATTATCTCCTACCAAGTCTGCAGGCTCTACTTGAGATAGTTTATCTCAAGCTGTTTTTTCATTCCTGCAAATTTTAAATTGTCCTCCCAGACCCACAAAATTAAACAAAAGCAGTGAATTTAAAACAGAATATCCCAATAAAAAAGCCCAAGTGAAATTCATACATTTTTACAGAGCAGCTTCCAAAAGCCTGCCCATAATTGTAGCTTTAAGAAGACTTGCAGTTTATGCATAGCCTCTAAACATCTCCCTCCATCAGTAAGTTTTCTGGTGCCATGTGGAGTACAGGGGTATGGCACTGCTAACACTAGAGATGCACGTATTCATTGTGTACAAGCAAGAGGACGAGGGATGTATAAAATACTTACAGAATGATGTGACAGCTATTACTGTCATAAAAATGTTGGCAACTGAGCACAGGGGAGAAGCCAAAATATGTTCGCCAGAGAGTAGAAGCAGAGCAGGACTGAGCAGTTACATGTTGGCTCTGGGAACTGAACCATCCCCATGTGTGCAGCCCCTGTGCATGTTGTCTCCTGCCTGGGAAGGCTGTTGCAGCCTGTCCCCCCACAAACAAAGGTGCAAAAGCCCTTACATTAATGAGAGGGGAAGATGGAAATTATCTACAGAGGAAGGAAGTCTTTTGAGAATCACATTTCACTGTTTCAACTGCTTAAGGAAAAGCCTGTTTATAATAGTATCCTGTCAATAGGAGGTGTCTGTGTAGGTGTGTGTGTGTATATGCACGGAATGTATGTGTATGAGGAGAAAGAACGTTCACTGTGGTCTGTCAGCCTTAAGCACATGGCTTCTATTTTTCCTTAAACCCTGCAACCTCATTTAAAAAAAAAAAGACAAAAAAAAAAAAGACATTAAGAAACTCCCAAGGTAGAGTGCATGTGAGTGTGTGTGCGAGGGAGTATGAGTAACTTATCTTCACATTTAGCTGGAGCCTTGGTATTGTCAAAGCAGCTGAATCACTGCCTGAGAGCTGCCATCTTTGCCATGGTGATAATTTGTCAGCGTGCCAACACTGCTGCCTACTGTCTCTGAAGAGCTGACCTTGTAACAACATCAACAGTCTTTCTTTGGCTTTTGCTGACATACTCTAGGCTCTGGAAACTGTTTTCAAAACAAATATATAATGAAGTGTTGTGCTTGTAAAAGCAATTGTGTTTCTGTCCGTCAGATTATTTTAGGGTGTCTCGCCTGCCAAAGGGCAAAGCGAAGGAACAGACAGGGAGGACACAACTCCAGATAAAAAATGAGGAGGGGCTTTCCGTATACAGGAATGATGAGAATCAAAATTAACCATCACAAAATCAGAAGTTAATGGTAAAGTGGCAACTTACAACTCCTTGTGCTGTTCCATTATAAACTTTTGTTTCTCAAAGCAAGGACAAGTGAGCAGAGCTCTACAGACAACAGGAAGAACACGCAAGAGCCAAAAGCAAGGAAAGCTCTTGATTTAACGCTTGCTATATACTGTCTTTCTTCTTGCATGCAGGAAGAAATTGCCATCTAAAATACTGGTGGAGACTTGGCATCTAGACATTTGATACAGAGAAATGAGAGAGGCTTATCTTAGCAAGTGGGGTAAAAGCATTGTCAGTACCTGAAAATATCAATCAGCCCTAGGTTTACGCTGCTCTGTACCAGGTGACCTAACAAGTTTGGGCATTCCCCAGTAGTGGGGGATTATCTGACCACTTTGTATTCCCACTGTTCACTTGTGTGTGCAGGGCACAGCTGCAAAGGAAGCAGAACAAGCCAGACACACAACACACCCCACACTTGCTATGGCTTTGATTGTGGGGACCAGTGGTGGTGAAATGCTGTTATTGATTTCTTTTCTTCTTGCTGTCCTTACTAAACTAAATTAATATAGCACTCACTGGTGTCCTGAATGGCATTTCATGGAAAGATTTTGGGATATCAGAGACTGGGTAGCAGATGCATGACATGCTTTCCTTAAAAACTGCCATGCAACACACAAAACCCATACGTGTGGTTAGGTAACAGCAGTTTTAATTTTAGCTATGAGATTGGAAAATGCAGTTAGTTTAAACCTAGTACTCTGCAGGTTAAGACCAGAATGAAAGATGTAGCTAACCAAAGTTTGGAGGCAACCCAAACATGAGACACCCCAGTTTTCACTCCCCCTCAGAGTTCTATTTTCAGGTGTTGCCAGAAAGGAGAACACTATAATTTATACCAACATGTTTCCCCTGGAACCTTCTGAAAGTGCAATCCTTTGGATTTGTTGAAGTCAGGTGAATATTTTATATAGCTGAAGTTTCACTTCTGCATGTAGAAGTAAAAGTTGCTCCTGATTTTGCATAACAGAGGATAAAACTTGTATTGTTTGTCAACTTACTTACTTGAAAAACCTCCAATGTAAAGCACTCTGAAGTCAGCTTCTTCTGACACTTAGAGGAGCTTTGAGGTTTGTGGGATTTGGCTCACATGCATCAATGTATTGCTCTGTCTTTATGTGTGTGTGTATATATACATATATTTAATATGTTTATATATATATGTGTGTGTGTGTATATATATATATATATATATGGCAAGCAAAACTGCAGAAAATTGTATTTGAGAGAAACAGCAAGCAAATTTTATTTTACTATGCGTTGTTTTCCAGCTGGCTTGGTTTTGTGGTTTAGTGCTGGATTTTAACCTGCAAGTTTGTTTTGTCTGCATTTTCTTCTCACATTTCTTCCTGTGTAGCACTTGAATCAATAGGCCAAAGAAACAAACAAACAAACTGGAGAAGACTGAAAGCAGGATTTTCAATAATGTGGATATAACTTGCCATAGGAGTTGTTTTCAAACCTCTTGGCCCTTTTCAAAGCAGAGGGCTAGTCTGTTACTCTTGGACATTGGAATGATACAGCATCTCAGATTGCAAAGAGGGAGTGCTGGAAGTTGCTGGGCCTGTTGTGTGTTGTCTAGATGGGATGTGCAAGTTCAGCTTTGAAAGGAGCATTTGTGCCTGAAAAAAAAAGAGGTTTTGTTGCCTTAACCAAAGGCATAACTAGGAATGGAAATCTGAATGGTCTCCAAGCTATGGTGGACAGGCAGTGACTAAATCTTTTTAGACATGGCCACCCATACGCGTTTAGATTTGGGAAGGCTTAGGAGCTTGTTGGGTGGGCCGTGTATGAAATGTTTGCCTGAACCAAGCTTATAACAGAAATTTGGTGCAAATTAGTCTCCTGAGATACTCCTGAAAGCTCAGTTGTCTGTGCAATGGAAACATGAATTTTTTCTGATAGTGGGAAAATTCAGTCGTTTAGTGCCTGAAATTAGCTCACAAGACACATGGGTTATAATTCATTCAACTTTGTATTAAAAGCAGACACTAGGTTTTGGCGCACTATTTTCAAGCTACGTGTCAATCCCCTGTACAGCAGAAGCCTGCTTCTTACAGGTTTAGCTTCTTCTGGATGGATGGCAAGAAGGACTTTCAGAATGACTTTCCAGGAGACTGTGCACTCTTACTGGCAGTGCATGGTTTTAGCTAATGGATTTATTAGCTTATGCTATTTTTTTCCTTCTTGTGTGAGTGGGATCACACAGCAGAGACCCTCCCAGCATGCAGCCCTTAATAATAGGTAAGGAGGATTTTTTTATCAAAGGACAAATGAGAAATTGCTCCTTGTGAAAATGCTAATTTGAGACGATGTGAGGCAGACCTGCTAGGATTTCTACCAAACAGTGCCTGAAAAATGCAAATTGATTTTAAAAAATGAATATTGCTTGAGTGCTTGCTTCTGAAACCAAGGGAGCCATGCATTAGCTGCTCAGTGAGCAGAGTATCAAACTGCACCATAGAAGGAGAAGAGGAAAATACCATGGAAAACAGGCCTGGAGGCTTAGCCAGATTTTTTTCCTGGTTTTGTGCATAAAAAGGGCTTGTTACAGCCACATCCTTTAAGCCCTGTGGAGTCAAGATGCATTGCCAAGAAAGGCTTTTGCATCTCTGATTGCATGCTGCCTCCTCCACCAGCCTGTGTTTTTCTAAAAATAGTCCTGATTTTGTACCTTAGCTGATGGACCTTCTAGCAGCCACAATAGACGCAGCCGCCCTGGAAAACACTCAGTAATATGTAAAAGCATTGGATCCACTCTTTGAGGGAGGTTGTACAGAGCTTTTGAAGAGGCATGCTTTGTATTTTTGAGCTGTGCTAAAACATAGTAAGCTTATTCCAAGCCCTTTCTGCTTCCTTGGAACAAACAGGTCACTACTGAATACCAGGTATCTTATTCAGTGGAAGAACAAGAATTCCTTTTTTTCTTTAAAACAAACAAGACAAGAAGTCACTTGGCAGGGGGGAGAGAAAGGATTTGTTTTCCTGTCCATGGGGAGATTTGTCAGGCAGCACAGCCTGAAACGTCTGCTCGGGGTGCGTGACAGTCACTAACAGTCGAGGGAGTGTCCTGAGACAGGTGTCACATTCTCCATTTGATAAGAAGGGAGAAAAGCTGCCCTGCACTGGCTGCACAGCTTTTGTGAGCTCTGGGTCCGTGTTGCTGCACTGTCAGTGGCAGATCCCTTCTCCCGCACACACTGCTCAGCCCTCTTCGTGCCAGCATCCTCACAGCTGTATCAGCTCCTTTATCCACTTGGCTCCTGGGAAGCTTCTACTCCAGATCTGCTTCTGGAGCAGCAGTAATGTACAGCTGTGCATATTGTGGATAAGAGCTTGCAGGCAGCCCTGAGGTGTCATACATGTATTCATCAGGGTGCCAGAGGTAGGGAAAATATGCTGATGGTCATTCAAAACATTTTCCCAGCACAGAGATGACTGTGGCTTGGTGACTCCCTGAGCCAGAGGTGAGGTCTCCACATTTAACAGCATTAGAATATGATGACATGGTGGTGTGAATGTCCCCAGCCTTCATTCCCTGGGCGAGGCTTGACTGTCTCTGTTCTAAGTGGTGCTTTTCTTCTCCATTTTTTCTCCACAGCAAAATACAAAGGAACTGGTGGAGTTTGATATGTACCATGTAGTCATGCTGCACCCAGGACTGCCTAGGCCTGACTGAGCAAAGCTGGACCTTAAAATTCACTGTGGGTATATCTGTGTCTGTACGGTGTCTCCATCTATAGCCAGATGGCACCAGAGCAAACCATGCAAACATTGATATAGGAGGCAGCACTTCCATGTGGTGGATTGACCCTGGGTTGACTCCAGGTGCCCACCAAAGCTTCTCTATCACTTCCCTCCTCACCTGGGCAGGGAAAAGAAAATACTATGAAAAGCTCATGGGTCAAGATAAGGACAGAGGGAGATCGCTCAGCAGTTACTGTCACAGGACACAGACTCGACTTGGGGAAGGTAGTTACATTCATTATCCAGTCAAATGACAGGAGGATAATGAGAAATAAAACCAAATTTTAAAACACTTTCCCCATACCCTTCCCTTTTTCCCAGGCTTAACTTCACTTCCAGTTTTTCTGTACTTTGTGCCCCGCAGTAGCACAAGGGGGATGGGGAATGGCAGCTGCAGTCAATTCATCACACACTGTCTCTGCTGATTCTTCCTCCTCAAGGGGAGGACTCTCATACTCTTCTTCTGCTCCAGTGTGGAGTCCCTCCCATGGGAGACAGTTCCCCATGAACTTCTCCAACATTTATCCTTCCCACTGGCTGCAGTTCTTAATGAACTGCTCCAGCATGGGTTTCCCAGAGGGTTCACAAGTCCTGCCAGTAATCTGGCTCCTGTGTAGGCTTCTTTTTCCATGGGGCCACAGGTCCTGCCAGGAACGTGCTCCAGCATGGGCTTCCCATAGTATCACATCCTCCTTTGAGCATCCACCTGCCTCAGGTGGGGTCCTTCACAGGCTATAGGTGGATATCTGCTCCACCATGGACCTCAGTCGTCTTCAGGGGAATCTCTTCTCTGATACTGGAGCACCTCCTCCCGCTCTTTCTTCACCGATCTAGGAGTCTGCAGAGCTGTTTTTCTCACATATTCTCATTCCTTTCTCCCTCTGCAATCATTGTTTGTGCTACTACCATTGCTGATGGGCTCAGACTTGGCCAGCAGCAGGTCTGTCTTGGAGCTGGATGGCATAGACTCCATTGAACATAGGGGAAAAGCTTCTAGCATCTTCTCCCAGAAGCCAGCCCTGTAGCCTACCCTCTACCAAAACCTATCCACACAAACACAATACAGAGCATCATGGAGAGTTTTCCTCTGCCATTTCCAGGAATCAAGAAATAATTAACAGAAAAGCCTCAAGCAGTTTCTGTCACCCAGGAACATGTATTGGATCAGGAGTAAAAATCAAAAGGTGATTACAGTATCACTATAGCTGTAGTGCATCAAAGAAGGCAAGCAACATCGATGGCATCCTTGTGCAGGTGTTGGCCAGCTTATCCCTGACTGCTGTTTGACAGTACAGCACATCAGGCTTTTGGCTCCCAGAACCAGCTTCAGGGTATCTAACACCTAGCACTGGGAGAGGAGGTGGCAAAACACTGATCTGTGGTTTGCAGGCTCAGTCCCTCAAAAAGCACTCACGGAGTGACCTCCTTCCTGGGTGCGGTGTCAAGCCAACATAAGCTGTGCCTTGTATGCCAAGACAGGTTTGACACCAATGTGCTTGTGTGACAGTCTCAGATGCAGGTCAGGTTTGTGCTGCTAGAGTGACCTGTCAGTCACAGGTTGCTTCAGTGGCCATGGCGTCCCAGCATCAGCTCGAGTCTATTGAGAGTAAGTTGAGCACTTTGTATACATACAGCAGGAGGATCAAGTGGGCTTCAGGAAAAGAAAAAGCCAAGTGAAATGCTTTCCCTTCATCTTGTCCTGGGTCTTATCCCCTGCACAGAAATGTGTGACCTTCATTTAAAGACTTATTTTCTCTGATGTAAGTATCCTAATCTTCAACATTATGCCTAACTCAGTGTGTCTCAGTGTTGCCCTGATGGTACACGATTTCACAGTGTATCAACGGTTCATTTCTCACTCTCCATCCCACATTATAAGTGGTTTCCCCTAAAATGTTAATTGCCCAGTCTAATAAGCCTAGACATTTCTACTCTGACTTGCTTCACCTTTAGAAAACACTCTGGAAGTTAGCAGCCATTTGGTTCGGTTGTGCTGGACCAGAAACATCCACAGCAAAACTGGTACAATCACCATGTTTATACTGCTGTGAATAAGGAGCTGGGTCCACTTGCCTCTGGGTGTGCATTGGCACAGTAGGTCCTGCAGCCAAGTACCCTTTTTGATTTGGAGAAGAGTCATAGTTTTGTTTTCACTCTGTGGCCAGAGTTCAGTGTAATTTTAAGGCCTTTGTGGAAATAGCAAGACCATAATAACATGTGTGTGAACAGTATTTGAAACTCTGGGGGTTGGAGCAAGGGGAAATCTGGTCTATAAAAACATTGGCAAGTGCTATTTTGCCCTACATTTGAAGTGGTGAAGTGTTGTGTAGTTAGTGAAACATACAGCATTCACAAACAAAAAAAAAACTATTGAGAGTAAACAAAGATTTTCCCAGGGGCATTTGCAGCTGCTCAGTTTAGAAATTTAATCTGAAGGTCTCTGCTCGGTGAAATGGGCTTTCGATTCGTGTCTTACCATTTCATTTTTGAGGTGATTGGATTGGAAATTGTGGTAAGATACTGGAAATTACTTCAAAATCCTGTACCATTTAGAGGTCCTATACAACAAGAGGTCTACAAAAGCCTGTACTGTTTAGAAGGGCTATACAACAATGTCAGAGCTGTATTTATTGTTTTAGCAAATAAATTTTTCAAGCTGTCAAAATAAACAAGAAAGAGGTTTCTCACAGACACACACATTTTATTTGGCACACACCTGGCCGAATTCCTTGGGGGATCCTTGCCTTCCTCAGAAGATGGTGCCTTTCATGTCACTTGGACAAGGATTAAGCACTATTAGGCAGAGGGATGAAAACTGGTGCAGTTGCTTTAGTGAGACAGTGGGATGTTTAGATTTTTGGCTCACTTGATTTATTGCTCAATTATTAGACTGCCCTGACACTGATATGTGAGAGACAGGGAGAGCTATACATTTCTGCCTGATTTCTATTAACAGCCACTCGAATAACAGCCCGTGTTAACAGCTGCTTTATCCTTTTCATGTTCAGAGAAGAAATGTCTGAAAGCTTTTATACTGTCCAAGTGAGTTAGGGAGAGAAAGAAGGAGCCCTCATCTCCAGCTCAACCTTTATGTGCATTCCATTTATTTTTTCACAAAGAGCAGTGAAATCCAAGGCATTTTGTAATGCTCATTGCTATTTTCTTATCTCCTTATTTATGCAACAGTTTAGAGAGAGGCTAACAGGTATGTAAGTGATGAACTGTTAAGGGCTGCGTGTTCAGGACGTCTCGTGTATCACGTGACTGATGAGTGAAAATCAACTGATCAATCAGTTTCCCTCATGCCCTTCACAGCTAATCTTTATGTTGATCCTGGTGGAGGAAGAGATGTCTTTGGTTAAGAAGCAGTGGTATTTTACACTGTGCTGCACTGCAAGGAGACTGTGTGTGTGTTGTGTGAGATAATTTAACTGCCCTTCTGTGTGTTTGCATGGGGTGAGAAATGTGAAGTACTCAGGCTGCTTGCAGTTAACACTGCCGGTGTTGTTACAAGACACAAGGAATATAGGAACTGAAAATTCTGAGAAAATCTCCATTAAGACCTGAACTGACTCCAGGCTGGATTTACCAAGCAGCTCCAGAAACTACTGATAGGTTCATACGAGCATGAATTAATGATCCTTAATAATAGTTATGATTCACAGGCGAGGGATGTGTGCCTTGCAAGAAAGTTTCCTTTATAGCTGCTAACACCTTGCCACTCATATTTTCCCCATCATTTGGCTCTGCTGTGTTGCTTCTCTCGTGCTCTGATCCTGTCTTTCATCATGTCTTTACCTGTTACTCAGCCCACTTCTTCCCTCCTCCTCTCCAATGTCTTCTGGTGTCCCAGGCCACCCTCCTTCCCAGGAACTCCCCTTTCTCCCGACTGTCTCTGTCTGGTCTGGCTTGCTTGCTCTCCTCTCTGCTGTAACAAACACTGACCCAGGGCTCAAAGGAACAAGGTAATCCTTGTCTTCATATCAGGCTGGTGCTGAGCCTGTTGGGTATTGTCCAGACAGTGGTAGCAAGAATGGTCTGTCTTGGATATTTCTAAGCTTCTTGTCTGTGTGATCTTATTATCACAACAGGCTCATAAATGTCTGTGTCCCCAGAAAAATGCTCTGAGATAAGATGTGCTATTAATCCTGTTTTATAGACAGGGGACTGGAATCAGAACAAACAGTTAATTAAGCCAGAATCCTCCTGAATTACAAATTAGGAGCATAGTGCAATCTTTATGAATATGCTCTTTGTTTCAATTTGCCTGGACAGTTTTTTAAGTATGATTGCAAAAGAATATGGTTATGTGGGACATGGAGAAGGCTGAGGTACTCAGCTACTTCTTCTGGTTCAATTTTTACCATCAAGTACTCCCACCACACAGCCCAAGTTACAGAAGGTAAAGGCAAGGACTGGGACAATGAAGAACCACTCAGTGTAGGAGAAAATCAGGTTTTAGACCATCAAAGAAACCTGAAGGTGCAGAAGTCCATGTGAGCTGATGAGGTGCATCCATGAGTCCTGAGGGAACTGGCAAATGACGTGGCTAAGGCACTATCCATTGTATTTGAGAGGTTGTGAGAGTCTGGTGAATTTCCCACTGACTAGAAAAGGAGAAGCGTAACCCCCATTTTAAAAAGGTAAAACAGGTTGGATTTGATGGATGGACCACTCAGTGGATAAGGAATTGACTAGATGGTCACACTCAAAGAGTTGCAGTCAATGACTCGATGTCCAAGTGGAGAGCAGTGACTTGTGGCATTCAGGGGTTGGTACTGGGACCAGCACTGCTGAACATCTATGTTGGCGACATGGTGAGTGGGATCGAGTGCACCCTCATCAAGTTTGCAGATGACAGACTTCTGTGGTGCAGTCAATACACTGGAGGGACATGGACAGGCTTGAGGGTTGGGCCTGTGCAAACCTCATGAAGCTCAACAAGACCAAGTGCAAGGTCCTGCACCAGGGTCAGGGCAATCCCAAGTACAAATATGGGCTGGGTGGAGAATGGACTGAGAGCAGCCCAGAGGAGAAGGTCTTGGGGGTGCTGGTGGGTGAGAAGTGGACATGACGCAGCACTGTGCTCTTGCAGCCCAGAAGGCCAGTTGTGTCCTGTGCAACATCAAAAGCTGCATGTCCAGCAGGGCAAGGGAGGGGATTCTGCCCCTGTACTCCTCTCTCCTGAGACCCCACCCGGAGTGCTGTGTCCAGCTCAGGGGTCCCCAGCACAGGAGCAACATGGACCTGCTAGAGCGAGTTCAGAGGAGGCAGTAAAGATGATTAGAAAGTTGGAGCACCTCTGCAGTTAACACAAGCCAAGAGAGTTGAGACTGTTCAGCTTTGAGAAGGCTCCAGGGAGTCCTTATTGCAGCCTGTCTATACCTGAAGGCACTCTACAAGGAAGCTGGAGAGAGACTTTTTAGAAGGGCTGATACTGAAAGGACAAGGAGCAATGGCTTTAAACTGACATTAGGTTGGATGTAAGGAAATCTTTTATTATCAGAGTGTTGTGGCACTGGAACAGGTTGCCCAGAGAAGCTGTGGATGATCCATCCATGGAAGTGTTCAAGGCCAGGCTGAATGAGGCTTTAAGCATCCTGGTCTAGTGAAAGGTGTCCCTGCCCATGGCAGGGGGTTGGAACTACATGATCTTTAAGGTCCCTTCCAACCCATGAATCCATATTGGGAAATGTCCCATCCCTCACAGTGTATAAAAAAGGTCTTGTATTTCACATGCAAGTTTTGAACTCTCTGAGCAATGCTTGCTGCAGTGTCTGAGCAGATAAGCTGATTTCAATTATCTTTTGTTTGATTGCTTTCTGTTTGTTTTCAGCAGTGTCATTAGGAAAAAAAAAAAGAAAAGAAAAAAAACCACCAACATTTATTTAAAGGTACAAGTACTGGATTTAGTTGTAGCAAAAGTTAAGTGAAGTTAATCACTGCTGGGGAGAATGGAGGTTTAAACTGACCTTACAGGAGAATAAATCAGGAACTGAACAAAGATTTTGAGATGCCCTCAAGGGAAACAGAGGTTTCAGTACTGAGCTGCAAATAGTGCCAGGTGTGGGCTGACTACATAAAGGAGAGAGTCCTGATTGCCCTTCTCTCAGTTGGTTCATTCTCCTTCCTGCCAACTGTACTAAGCAAGAAAAATGGACCAAACAGAAGAACTCCTGGGTGAGCTTCCCATGTGGAAAATCACAGCTACATGGGCTTTTTCATGCGCTGTCTGTGAGCCATTTGCTCTCTGCAGACAAGGTGAGGTACCCAGGTGCCTGGCATATTCTCATAAACTGGTCCTTTGCATCTTTGTGGTGAGAATCAGGATGCTGGAAGCAAGTCCTAGGTACACCTCCCCACTCATTCCCCCAGGCTCAAGAGAATCTGAGCCCAGGATCCCCTGTTAGGCCAGCTCAAATAAAGAATGGCACCAGAACTGGAAAGTTCCCTTCACACTCAGCTACTAGTTTCAAGTATGTATTGCAAATACTTGAGTACAAGTGATTTCTAACATGAGTGTCCTTTTGCAATTTGTTTTCTAAAACCAATTTCCTGTTGTAAACCAAAAATAATATACCCAGTTATGAATGATGTTGCTTTTACCGTATTCCTTAAGACTTTACAGCTTGCCTCGCTTCCCCTACTGGAACAATTCTTAAAATATAATGTCCTCAGTGATACCAAAATACAAATTATAATTTGCTATAATTTCAAAGCCACATTTTATTTTGAAGTATTTTTGCAAAGTGTCTGGTATGTTTTACTATTAAAATAATTTCCATATGGAGACCAACCTCGTTGCTACTGAACTGGAAAGAAACAACTGAACTGGAGAGAAACAAAAGTTTTGGTGTCAGGTGGGGCAAGTTCAGGAGCAGAATTCAAAGGAAAAAGTAAAAACAAAAACGCACAGTTTTCCCTGAACATCAGTAGCTTTGATTTTTAAGTAACTGGTTGGATATGGTATTTTCAAGGTAAATGTAGACAAATCCTTTAAAAACTAATTACAGTTTCTCTGAAAAGTTTGTCATAGTCATAGTGAGAACACACTGAAGGCAAAGCAAACTGATGGACTAATGGTACCAGAGGACAGTCACGATAGACGCAGAGATGCATTGCTTAAGCTGTGGGGTAAATTTGTCCCTTCTCTTATAGTATAATGAGATAAATATATTGCTCTATGTGGTTTGCATTTTGGGCCTTGCTTCCCCCAGCCCAGAAAGCTTTCATTTTCAAGTGCAGGAGTCCATATCCATTTCATTATGCATTTTTTTACCACAGTTGAATGGCCTGTCATGCTCACGTTGGCTGTGGTTGCTCTATAATCTGCAGGCATTTCAGCAGTTTCTGTAGTGATTGCGGCCCTGGCTGCCCAGGCCAGATGCCCAGGACACACAGACACTTTATTTGCATTCTTGCTCCCAAGTGCTGACTGGCTTGGTACTAGTTAATTAAAATTGGTTTAATCATCTGCAGCTGTATTCAGCTTGACTTCTTCACATACAAATTTCTAGCTATTGTCCCCCAGCATTTATCTGTAGATACGTTAATAACATCTGTAAAGATAGATAAGGATAATGTCAAGATTATCTGTATTTACACAAGTGCTTCATTTGGAGGTCCACAGTGTAATGTAATGCACCAGGCATTCCCACGTGCTTGAATCCCAGGAGGGCAGTCACCTCTGTTTCCTGGGCCAGAGTGCACTTAACTCTTCAGGTCACAGAGGGTTTTCTCCTGCAGTGCTTGATGTGGAGAATCATCCCTGAGAATGGACACCTGTTAGCCACCCAAAAGGCTCCCTCTTTCTGCTTGCAGGTGAAAGTATAACAGGATTCTTGTGTATCATGAACATCCTCTCCCCCTTATACAAACATCCCGTGACTCAGGTTTCCTTTTGTCCAAAATTGCTGAAGAGGTGCTTTAGAAAGAAGAACAAATTGCATCGGGATGCAAACAACAGACATTGTTTTTAATATGTTCAAAGCTGGCTAAGGAGAAATGGATCCCACAAAGCTCAGGATAAGTGCAGGTTTTAGAGGGTTTTTTAGGGGCACTTTACAGCTTCCATCACAGGTGAGTAGTAGCTGAGAGAAATCCTTCCTGTCATACAAATGTGTTTTGTTGATTTACATCTGGAAGAAAGGCGTCATCAGGGTTCTTGCAGGAGCCTGGAGAGAAATGCCACTAAACCTTGTGCATCTGTGTGCCGGGAAAGCAGAAGTTAAGCTGCAGGCACAGCACTAGCCTGGAGACTAGAAACTCCTGTCTTCAGAAAGAGCTGGATGTGGAAGGGAATAGCTCTGCAAGTCCTCAAGCTCCCATCCACAGTCAGGGACTTCCAGTGTCTCTCAGGTGTGAGGAGGTGAGTACTGGGGTCCTGGCCTCTCATCCCACGTGCCTGGTACATATTAAATAGAAGATGATTTTTCAGAGCAGCAGCAGAAGGGGAGAAGTATAATCAAGTTTGGTGGTGCATTTACACTGGCATGCTTCTTCGTAGTAGAAGTGGAGTGGGAACTTTGAGGCTGCAGGTGAAGTGAGACGTGATTAGATACAGCTCATTGGCAGGCAATTGACAGTGAAAGAAGTAGTAGCACACAGTGCTAGGTTTTAGGACAGCTGTGGGTGAAACTTGTCATGGCACTGGAATATCTGGCTTCCCAACTGTCTCTGCTGATCTTTCATATGCAATCAAATCAAAACCTTCCCTATTTTATAATTTTGGTCCTCTTTCATCTTTTGTGCTATGGATGGCAGTCCTGTATATTCTTCTAGGGATATATAGAAGACTTAGGGATCATGCTTCGATGTAAATGCTGAGGTTTAGTGTGATCAGGGGATCAGATGAAACAGCAAGGGGGATTGGTCATTTACCTTTTTACTTTATCCATAACTTTAGCCAGAAATTAATTTTAATTTGTTTTGTTTTCAGGGAAAAGTATGGGCCTGAGTATTGCCATAATATGTGGCATTTTATAAATTGTCAAACATTGTTTCTAAAACTATTTTGGTAACACTCAGTTCTGTTGGGTTCACAGTTACAGATACCTTCTTGCTATGGTGATTGTCTGATACAAATACCAAATGTTGCTATTGAAAGAAAAACAGCTGTAGTTAAATTTAGGTAAAACTTAAGGAAATAAAATGTTGCCAAAACAAAGACGATAAACTGAGAATCCTTTCCAACTTTTCAGCTGGTACTAAAACTAGAGCTTAAATTAACAACAGTGACATTGCTAAAATACATTTGACCACATCCTTCAAAATACAATTAAGAAATTTCCTTGCTCAGTGAAAATTAGTTAAAACGACTGTTTCACTTAATATGGATGTGGTTTGGGTTGGTGCTGTATTTTTAAATGATCAGGAACCCAATCCTGAGAGTCACTTTTCCAATATGAACCTCCAGGCCTTTTCAGTGTGGTGTTTTAAGAGTTGTGTAGGTCTCCTCAGGAAGGCAGGGACTGTTTTGCCTCATTTTTAATCAACATCATTCCTTCGCTTTCCCACATTGGCCTCTCTAGAGCAAAAGGCTGCTTATCTACTCAAATGGAATGGGAGCCTCTTCTTGTGGAAAAGCACAGGGAGAAGATTTTCATTTGAATATAAGTAGGAAATGAATCCAGCCTGCCAGAGCTGGAACCCAAATGTATTAACTCTTTACAGACTCTTCTGCCAGAATGCCTTACGCCACAACTCTGTATGGAATGTTTTTAAGGGAAATCAGTTGGATAAATGTCAGGAGAAGCCAAACCAGACAGCTGGCTGCAGCAGTACTTGTGCTACCCACAGCCTTGACTATATCCAGCAACCCCAGATGGATTCCCCAGCAACCCAGCTCAGGGGTGATATGTCTCCTGGGTACTTCAGTTCCTACTCTCTCTCACTGTCTTGTCCCTCTGTTTTGAAACTGCTCTTGGCTGTGGTCAGCAGTCTTTCTGCACACTGTTAAGGGGACAGCTGCCCCCAGCTGGTCCCAGCCTTTCTAGGGACCCCTTTCCCTGCAGAGCCATGCACAGGGAAAAAGAGGTGGATGCAAGAAAGGGTCTTCCAGGTGAGCCCACCTGATATGGGTTGAAACCACTTGCCCGTTTGAGATTTGGGAATAGGGTTGTTAGAGTAATTGTGAAGTTTGTTTCAGGCTTCATGTCTGAAGATTGCAGCAAACTGGTTGCAGCTGAAGCTGGAACCCTGTTCAGCCATCTGAGTTGATGGCAGACATCCAACCTGACTAATTTTAGGCAGGATGCTCTTTCGTTTCCTGCTCAACATTTCACACTTCAATGAGTCAAAGTGAAAGTAGGTGTGGATATTATGAACGAGGTCCCAACTTGCACGTAGAGCTCTTTGGACATTGGCATGTGTATTGCATGGCCAGATGAAAGCAGCAAGATGTCCCATTGCAGTGCCCTCAGCTGGACACTGGAGAGTGTTTCATGTACTGCACAATGACAGAGTTCACTGAAACATGATGGTCAGTTTACTTCATTCTGTCTTGTTGCACCTTTCCTTCTGTTTCCCATATAACTGTACTTCAGCATACTCCCAGCAGGAAAGTCAGGCTTGCCTTGGTAAAAGTCATGTAAAAACCTGCACTGTGGTTTACCTACTGTTTATAATCACATTTTCCTTGAAGATTTCTCTAGAAAGGCTTTTACATTCATCACAGGTCTGTACCTTGTACTTACCTTCCATGCTAATATAGCAGATAGACACAGTTATACCTACACATTATTGTAATTGTTTATGGTGCCCTAATTAGTTCACACCATTTCTTTCTGTGTAGTAATAGATTTCCTGAATCTGTCCATTTTTGCTTTTGCTAAATTAAAAAGAAGACACATTAACATGATTTCAAAGAGATTTAGGGAGAGGAAAACCACTACATCCCAGTGCATGAATTAAAAAAAATGCTAATAGGCCCATAAATGAAAATCAAGAGTTGTTTTTATTTCAAATAGTTGCATCTCTGTCAATGCAAGATTTATTGGTTTCCAGTCCTCCAAGGCTTAGGAACGAGCTTAGTTGGACTCACTGAATTCAAAAGCAGAGTTTCTTCCACACAGCAGAGGAGGGGTGCAGGAGCCGGCTAAGTTTCAGCAGATCCTGTGAGCCTCACATGTGCTTTGGCTGCATGGGAGCAGTGAGTCTGATCAGAAATACTGGCTTTGTTAGATGTAGCACAGGGCCTTCAAAGAGCCAGTTTACATCTGATTTGCCTGCTGGAAGTCAACCAGGTGATGGAGATGTGTTCTTCAAAATGTGATGGATAAAATGGCAGAGGATTTAGGCTTGTACACACGGACTTACCTGTGCTTGGTTTGTCCATGATGCAGGTGGAGACTGCCTTGGGCCAGCACAAACAGCAAGGTGGTGGACCAGGTAAGACAAGGTTCAGTCTGTGTTTCTCTAAAGTCCGTGCATGAATGTGGGTTTGGATCCTCTCTAGAATTCTGGGGCTCTTCTCACTTACAGGGAAATGTTTGCTCAGTTAAGAGCAGTGAGGAGATGGAAGTATCTCAGACACGTTCCTGCTTCCTGCTTATCTCCCAAACTTATTTAGGCAAGTTGCTAAAAAGGACAGAAGATGGCTATTGGCAAAGCACTATAAGTAAAAACATTTGGGGTGAGATAATAAAGCAACATGTAAAATTGCAGTAAAATCCTACTTTTTGCCTCTTTTCAAAAATGTTGATGAGCCATGAAGTGTAATCAAATATTAAAGTAAGAGTTAAAAACACTTTTAGCCTAATGTACTTCCCTTAATCTCTTGTCTGTGTAACTTTTATTCTGTTACTACTCTCCTTCGCTTTTATATTAAAAAGCTGCGCAAACAGAAGTACAAAGTGCTGTTCAAGCTATAAAGCAAACAAAAGGAGATAAAAATATACTTATTTATAGAATTGCTTTATTTGAAGTCATTTTACAAACTGTGTAGTAATAGCATATTTGAAAGTTGAAGATGTGATTATTTTAAAAAAAAAGTTGATTGTATCTTTTAAGGACTGTTCATGTTAAATACTATGGTTCTTTTTTAAAAGTGAGAAGCCTTGTCAAACAAAATTCTATTCGGTTTTCTGTTGCTTGAGGGCAAAATAACTTTCATCGCTTTGAGGGAGGCATGCTGTTGCAGCCCTCAGTGCTCAACAGAATGCTCATGCTGCCTGGCAGCGCAGGAACTCGGCAGCCAGCTTGAGAGAACATGTATGAAAGCAGATAGATAGGAATTTGTTCTCGTTGCCATGGTGTTGAACACTATTTACTTCACCTATCAGCTGAGTCTGGTTCTTCCCCTGTCTTCTGGAAACCTGCAGACCTGACCTCTAGCCAGGTTCTACCTCAGAGAGGCAGTCAGGTCCCAGTAGCATATGGACGAGAAATGTATGGGTTTTTTCTGTTGTTTGAAATAAGGTTTCTGGCATTTGTTGCTGAGGAGGAAAGCCCCAGATGATGAAGTGTGCACTATCTGTTAAGGGGTGTTTCTGGTAGCCTAAATCCCTCCTAAGCACACAGTGAGCTGGCCACTGGAGCTTACAGCCCTGGGTTAGCAGCTGGAGCCCCACAGAGATGGGTTCTGCTTCTGTCCCCAGGCCCTAGGACAGGCAGGGGAGATCAGGGATGGTCCTGAGGTCTCAGTTAGCTGGTGGCCTCTTTGCTCCAGTCCCAGTCTACCTGCCAGACTGCAGAATTGCACTCAAATAGAGATGTTTAGCTGTTCTGAAATTTGTGGCAGCTTAATGTTTATCTCAGATGAGGGACCAGATGAGTGCTATACATCAGTTTCCCTCATAGTATGTGCCAAGCTGTAAATATAAAATGCCAGGTTGTGGTCATAAAAGCAGTCTGTCAGATATATATGGCACACTTCCCTTGATACCCTTAAACTAGGTAAAACAAAGCAGACCAGACATGCATATCCATTTTAGTTTTTCAACTACTAATGTCATGGTGCTATCTTCAGTGACTTTGGTTTTATCATGGTGCTATAACTGCCAGTGAACTACTGTACTTAAAAGGTTGTTAGCATATCCCTTGTAATTCTGAAAATAAAATATCCTTGTCTCCCTCTGGCTGAGTGGTTAAATCACACTACAGTGGCCCTACTTGATAATTTTCTCATGAAAGACTCAAATCCTAGGGTTAATTAAAGCATGGAATAAGTATCTAGGGAGGCATACATAAATGCTAACAGGATTCCTACCACATACCTACAGAGGCAAACATCACCATGTATAGTTTATGCTAAGCTGAGAAAAGGAAATCCTTAGATCTCTTAAAAGGCAGAATTTTTATATCTTCTGACAGATGTAGGCAAAAAAAAACCCTCAAATGATAACAAAACCACACAAAATTTGATAATGACAGTATGTAAATATATCCCTAATAATCATAGGGATTAAATGTTCTGGGAGACTGTATAAAGCTTTGTATTTTCAGGAATCTTAATACCCGTTCCTATCAGAGGAACCTGGATCTAGGATCAGAAAGCAAGGAAGACTGCTTTGTCTGACTGCAGCTGCTGAGGAAACTTTAGGAATCAAAATTATCTACTGATAACATAATCTGGTCAGTACTGCAGGGCAGAATATTAAGGAGAAGATCTGCATGATTCATAATGATAGGTGATGAGTAATATTGCTCAGCTCCTTTTCTAAAAGCCCTGGTTCTGAGAACATCCACTGTCACTCACCATCCACCCCTGGCACAAGCACCGACTCAGAGGGAAGGGTGGCACTTCCTGACTTCCACCCACCTCCTTGGCTGGCCTCCATTTTGCCCACAAGGTTTGTTTTTATGTACTGGGTTGACCTTCTTCAATTTGTGCTGGTTAGGTGAGGTAAAGGCAAAAAAATGGATGAAGTGACCTAGAGCTTTAGGCAGAAGCCCCCATTGCTATTCTCTCAGCAGGTATAACCACTCTGGCATAAGGGGATTCTGCAGAGGATCCCTCCAGCCCCTGGATCACCTGGGTTTTAGGTCTGCACTCCTGCAATTTATTTTGTTCATTTTAAAGGAGGTTAGGATTTGTTTACTTAGAGCACAGCCTTAGTAGATGTACTGATACCATCTGCTTTAAGCATCCAACTTGGATGCATTTCAGACAACAGCGTTAGGAGCAGCAATTCCCAGTAACTTCATTGTAGAGAGGCAGGTGTCTCTACATGGGCAATTCAGGTCATTCATGTTAGATGCTTAAAATAGAATATATGCAAATTCAGACTGTCTGCTGCCTTCACCTCATCCACTGCTTGTGTCTGTTTATGTCTTAAAGGTGATTTATCATTGAACTGCTGAAAGAGACCTTGCACTCTTTTAAAATTGTCTGCCCAGTGTAAAAAAAAGGGTGTCTGCATTAGGCTACATCTGCATGCCAATTACAGCATGTGTGCCCCCAGCACACACTTCACACCTAAGCTGCTTTGGGGGGGTGGGACGGAGGTGCTCATGGATGGGCAGTGGTGGGGGACGAGAGAGCGGGAGGTCTGGGCAGGACTGGCAGCAGCCCCACTGCTTTTGGGTGAGCGGCCCGAGGCCGGTGGCTGGGCTGATTTAGCCCTGATGGTTTATGAAGCAGTTCTGCCTTCGCAGAAATATGTTAAAATATAAATGAAGAAATGTGTTTCATATAAAACCGTCTCTGCAGGAGTGTAGAAGCAACTGTGGTGGTAGGGAACCTAATTGTCAGTTTATTTGTGGATGTTTTTTTAAATGCATCCTTCTGAGAACCATTAGAAAAAGGCCGTTTTATCAAACTGCTCCCTGGCCGCTTGTGTTTGCATGTTTGCTCTGTTGCTTTGGAAGTGCTCGAGCTGTCACTCTGCTCTAGAGTTGTAGTCCAGTCCTCAAATATTTTTCCCCCCAGTGTTACAGTGCTGCTTCATACAGCATCATTGGCTTGGTATTCAGTGCCATAGTCACCATTCCCTGGAAGGGCAGCAGGACAAGGCAAGGAACATGTCAAGCACCTGAGAGAGAGAGAAAATGCAAAGCCTGACTTGACAAAGTCTTGACACGGGTGGCAAATATTTAACAATGTTTTGTGGTGGCCGGTGAGTTCTGCTCAGGAAGGAGAAATACAGAAAAAATTCAGAATAGTGAGCAAAAATTCCAAGTGGCCCACCAGTAGTTAACAAGGGCATTGCACAGACCAGTCCTGTGTTAGAAAGAATGTGCTGCTTGTAGCAGCATGGGGAACACAGGTCAAACCCTCCAGGTTCTAGGCTATTCATAGGCACTCTTGGGGAAGAGGTAGGAATGATGGAAAATAGGCTGGAAATTATGTATATCCTCCTTGCTTGCTTGCTTTCTTCCTCTCTTTTTCTCTTCCCCTGCCCATGTATCTGGATTTTCTCAGTTGTCTGTAGGAGCCAGCTGAGAAGCTGGCAGGCTCCTTGCAGGCATCCATGGAGGTGTATGCAGGCAGGGTCGCTGTACTTGCTCTCTGCCAAGGTAGAGTTCCTCATCTGGCTTGGTGTGGCAGCATCCCTGGGTGGCACACCTGTCTTCCCAGCCACCCCGGGGGTCCATCACTGGTAGGCAAAAAGCAAGACTGAGCCCAGGCTTCAAAGGGTTTTTTTCATTCTGACCTATTTTGCTTTAAGTGCTTTATTTTGCATTCAGAGTTTAATCTCAACCAGAGGCACACACTGTGTGAGAAATCCCACTCATCAAATAATCAAAATAATTTTTTGGGACACTGTAGGTTCTTGCACCATAGGGCTTGAGTGTTTGTTTGGCTGCCAGTGGCATGCACTGCCAGTTACCAGATAGTTGGATCCTCAGGGAGGAGGGAATAGGGGGAAGGAGAAGCTGTAAAGACTTCAGTTGTCACAATCTTTTTTCAGCTATTACGAGATAAGGGCACAGTTTCATAACACAAACTCTGCCTGCCTCAGTGCGAGGTCTCTCCCGTGCCAAACCCGGGCTGCTCTCTCCTGTCTCTGCTCTCTGCCTTCCCAGCCATGCTGGAACTGGAACAAAATAGTTGCAGTGTCATGAAGCAACTCAGCTGCAGAGAGGACTCTGTGTTGTATTTCCACTGCTGTGGCCTGAGGCATTTTAATTTGAGGAGGGCATCCGGGTCAGCTTGAGCCCAGACGGGCTTGTTAGCACCGGTGCAGCCATGGCCATGCCCTCTGGCTGTCCCTGTCCTCCTGTGCAGTGGCTTGCATGGGGCTTGGAGGCTCTGGAAAGCCTGGATCCATGCTGTTGGGGCTTGCAGAACCCAGGTCCGTGAGGAGCACCTGGTGGTGACGTCCAATTGACTGCAAGATTTGCCTGGGTCCAGCATGGCAGGCTGTGAGCCAGAGCTGGCACAGCATTTTGACACTCCTCAGGAGCCAACTGGGTGCCCTTGCTCCGTGCCCAGCAGGTCTGCCGAGACACGGAGGCTGGCTCAGCCGGGATGTGTCTTGGATCGATGGGAGTAAATGTTCCTGGCTCCTTGTGAAAGCAATTAAATGAGGAAAGAAGACTGGGCGCTGGTCGCTGTAGAAGGGAAGGCCTAAAACTGTGATCATCTCTGGCTCAGAAATCTGACAGCAAACAGACCCAACCACAGTTTGTTTGCTTTTAGTATGTCACCATCTCCTGGGGTTGCAGCCCAACCTTCAGCCCTTTGGGCAGCATTGGGGAGGCCTTTTCTGCCTATTGACCCAAGCAGCTTCCTGGTGCCTGGGCAGGAGTGCTGTGAAGGAAGTCATGCTGTCTGTCATGCAAGTGGGGCAGCAAGATGTGGTTCCCTGTGCCATTTCCTGCTTGGCTTTGGAAGTGCCAGAGCAGTGCCATTACTCCATCCCTTGTGCTTGCACTGCCTTTTAAAAGGGAGAGTCAAGTCTTGGCAGCTGCTGCGGGCTGAGTTCATCCAGAGGGACTCAGCACTCACAGGAGCCAGGCTTTACCTTTATTTTGTATGGCTCGAGTATTGTGTGAGAGGATCAGTTATCCTATGGCAGTATGAACAGAGCACTCTAGAAGGTTCAGTAGCATTTCTGATGATAAAATATTTTGATGGGAAAATAGCCATTCATCTTAGAAGTGCACATGTGCTTGATGCCATCTGTGTCAGGCAGTCCCTGGCCAACAGGTGTTTAAAGAAAGGCAGAGTAACCTTCCTGTGTGTAGGTTTGACATTGACTCCTTCTCCTGTTGCATTTCCCAGGTAGTTATTAACTGACTCTGTTCCAGAACAGTAAGCATGTGATGATGCTTCAAGCCATGCCCGACCCTTTCCATACAAAAGTAACTGCCATCTGCAAGCTGGTTTCCACCTTTCTTAGCACATTCCAGGTGCCTACCTGTGTTTAAAAAAAACTGAAGAGTTCAGGGCTCTCTTCCATTACTGACAGGCACAATTTCTAAAACTATGTGGATTTTCCTGCAGGTCCCCTGAAGTTTCTTACAAATCCATGGGATGAAGGAGAACTGGGTTTGTGGGGAACACAGCAGGAAAGATAAAGACTGTGAAAGCATGAAATCATGAGTGACACGGGAGGCTGCTTTTGGCCTTGGGACATCAGAGCAGACATGAATTACTGAAATTATGGCTCGGTTAATCTATGTGTTGTCAGCCCTTGTATAAACAGTGAGCAGGTGCTGTACGACCGCACATCCTGTTGAGTGGGAAAGCCCTCTGGTCACCGAGTGAGGGAAACTTCTGCTGGGGCTCCAGCCTGCAGCTTCAGCTGCATGACCTGGATCATTTGTTAGTTCACACTAGAGATACTGCTCTTCAAAAGCCTGTGTTCATTTCTTTTATAACAGGTGATGTTGTTTAATAGTCCATTAGACTCCTCAATAGGTTTCCTTTTTTACTTTTTTACTCTATACAGAATTTGAGTGAAGCCACTGACAGTACTCAAGACAGACTGTAATATTAACAGATGTGCACGGACAGTTTGCTTGCCTTTCAGCTTTTGGGGCTTTTTCGCAATTGTTTGTGTGTACAGGACGTAACGCAGAGTTTGCAAACGACTGTGTAGCAACTGAAACTCAAATGCATTATTCAGCTTCAGGATGTTCTTTATGGCCTACCTGTTCCGATAGTCAGCATCAGGGGAAGAAAATTCACTGTTTATTAACAAGAGGATGGCATTGAGTAATTGTAGAAATTATTCTGTGGAGAATCCTCTTGCACCATGTGTTCTGACCCTGTATCCAGAGGGCCAGACAGAATTTTAAAAGTGAATCAATAAATAAATACCTATTTCAAGGCAAAGTAAGGTGACTCTTCCAGGAGCCTGCACGGCTGTTTTCCATCTTCAGAGGTCTCTTAGAACAGCTGCAGCTTTGAGCATCTTCAAAACTGGAGATCTGTGAACTCCAAAGCCAGCTTTTGCTGACAGATACAGCGAGATGCAGATGCCACAAACAGCTTTGGCAAGTCTTGTATGAAAATAGGGTAAAAATATTATGAATTAACTTGGATAGAGTTTGACTCTACTTATAAAGCAGTAAAAGAGAATGAATTAGTAATTAGGGGGTTATTTTTATTTTTATTTTTATTTTTATTTTTATTTTTATTTTTATTTTTATTTTTATTTTTATTTTTGACTCTCTAACAGAGTGAGTTGAGGTCTGTGTTAGCAGTAGCTGTTTTTTGTACATCTTCCATTGCATTCAGACAAATGGAGAACTAAATAGAAAAGTTGACTTTTTGATGATGTAGTTTCTGAGACTATATTCTTACTTCAGACACTCCTGGAGCAATAGTATCTTTCACATCTTGAACAGTATTTTAATCTTGAAAATGAGAAGCAATTTGGCCTACTCTAAATGCCTAGCACATTTTGGGAAAGGCAGGTTCCTGGGAAAACCTCATTAGGACCACTTCAGGAAAGCAAGGCCCAGTTCATATGGCAGGTATCAGGTTGCTGCCACTTCAGTCCCTGCTCCTGCATAAGCTTTCTGCAGGTGAAAGGCTTGGCTACATTGCATGTTCTATCCTTTTCTGTGCTGAAACTGCTGGAGGAAAAATATGGCCTTGCTTGGCAGGAAGAATTTTTTCTCAAAGATGCAGTTACAAGACTGAGACTGTAGAGGTGGTAATTCATGTATTCCAGTACACTTCCCAAGGCAGACTTTGAATGGTATTACTAAGATGTCTCAGTAGTGCAAGAATACATTTGAAGCTGTAAAGCATCAATATTTAACTCAAAAGGCTCTGCTATGGTTAGTCCTCGCACTTAATCTAGTAGGGCAGTATTAATAATGATTATTTAGCACTTTACGGAGAAATTCTTTTCTGTTCCACAGCCAAACAGTTTTGTAGAAGTTTTTTTCCAGACCACAATGCTGAAAATGCATCGTTTTTTTGTTTCTGAAGGTGTAAATCTGGTGTTTGTCACCTGTACTGGCTCTGTATCTGTACCTTTATTACCACTGCATTTCTGACTGCTGAGCATGATTTTGTGATTGCATTTCTTGTGGAGATAAGGACCTAAATTTTTAAACCACTGAATGGCAGAGGCAGAAAAATAGTGATTATCTGTTTAAGGGGTGTTGAATTCATACTATTGACTCATTTGTTTTCTTAAAAATAAACCCCAAGTTGTCCCCCAAAGCAAAACCTATAGTTTGTGTCTCTCTTTTTAGACTTTGCCATTACTTAGCTCTCACAGGTGACATGAGTCTTTCTGGGCTAGATTTGCTGCACAAGAAAACAACCCTGACTTTTTACCGGGTGGGTGGACAGGAAAAAAACCCAACTTTTTGTCAGTCTTTTGTGTTGCAGCAGCTGGATTCATTGCTGCTATAGCAACACACCACATGATGAGGTGTATTAGATTGCTCTGCGCAGAACACGAGGGGGAGAAGGAACACAGCTCCTTGCTGAAGGTAAAGGTTGCACTGGAGTTTCTGCTGGAGAGCTGGGGAAGGTCAAATGCTCCAGTTCCCAGCACATGTTGTGCACAGCAGAAGGTAGAGGCGTGTGGAGGTGTTAAACTGCAGAACCAGGTAAGGTACAGCTGCATTGATTAACCTGAGATCTTAACCCTCCTCCATGTGGCAGCTCAACTTCCCAGAGAGTTTTCTCTTAGCTTTTTCAAGTGTTTTGGTTTGGTTTTTTTTAAGTTGCTTTGCTAATGTGACAATGTGAAAACATTAACAACAGTTGGAACTGTGAGAGAGACTTTTCTACTGCAGAGAGACCAGTCTTACAGATTAGGAGATGATTGTCCTCAAATTAATGCAAAAAGTATATGTAGGGGTTTTTTTGTTGTTTCAGCTTCACTTGAAGATGTTGAACAAGTTTTGGTTTTGTTACTGTCTGCACAGTGGTTCAGAACATTTCTGTTGCATTCAGAATTCAGGGCATTATCTACTTAGCAATTTTTATTATCAGTACTTTTTAATGATCTGCTCCCTTTAGCATTTATTAACATTTCTTCCTCTCTCCCTCCAAGTCTGCTTCATCAGGGTGCTGGAGTCTTCTTGGAAATGAATTTTCATGTCATTTACTCCTTCAGGTTTTATGCTGCCTCCTTAAGTCTAGCAGTGTTGTTAATGCAGTTAAACAAACTTTAAAGACATGAAAGTGGAAACAGTGCCACAGGTAATTGTGGTTTTTACCCTGTTAACCATTCATCCACACAGGTAAAAAGAAATAATTAATGTCAGCCTTGAACTTTTTTGTTTATTCAGACCCATGTCAAACTCAAAAAACTATTTACTCCCCCATGTTCTTTATGCACCTTTTTTTTTTTTTTCTTTCACCCGTCANTCAGACCCATTTCAAACTCAAAAAACTTTTTTCCCCCCCATCTTCTTTTTGCCCCTTTTTTTTTTTTTTCTTTCACCCGTCACTAGGTTAAATGTGTCAGGTTTTCAAGTGGCATCCATTAGGTGGAGGGAGACAACAGTACTTTAGAAGGGGAAAAACTGAGGGACCAAAACAGCAGTAGAGAAGATGGAGAGCCTTCCTGAAATTCAAGTTAGGTAGTTAAGTACTTTTCCTGCTTCCCATGAAGGGTTTCCAACATTTTGAATACTTTCTATTATCTACAACTTAGAACATATTTTTTTCTTACCACTTACCATTACTTTAACGTAGGGCAACGTATCAAGGGTGTTGAAATGTGAAGTCTTCCTCCACTGCCCTAAGTAAAAGATTTCAAGCAACCTTTCTGTTTCTTCAGATACATTTATACCCCTGGTGGTCCAGTGTTCAAAGTATTCATTGCCACTGTCAGCAGACTGGAAGCATTCCTGTGGAAACCTGAGAGATGGTGCAAAGGCCAAGCCTTCCCCTCACTCACCCCTTTCAGTGGCAAGAAGGGACAGCCTGAGTTAGGGTATAACTGAACCAAATCTTGAGTGGTGGGCAGCCTTCCCACAGCACGGAGCAAGTGTGCTTTGTGCGGCGCTGTGGGGGCTGCGTGGTCACAGCCCAGGTTTGAGCGAGGCTCCCCTGGCTGTAATGAGGTGACCAGCAAAGTTGAAGAAGCAGCCACTCTGCCTGTCAGCTCACAGGAGAGAATTGGTGAAATAAACCATATAAATGTGCAGTCCATTAATGATCCCTGATCCCAGAATGAGACAGGTTTTACGAGAAGCTGAGTAGGGATTCTTGAAAATGAGGATTCAGAAAGGGTGGGAGTCTCTGATGGGGAAGACTAGCTGTACAAGGGAAAACTGAAGTGAAGTAGGACAGTGATTTAGCTCTTACTCCACCACTTCAAGCAGAGCAAGGGAGTCCAGGTCAAATTATTCAAGCAAACAATGGAGCTTAATCTCTCTAGCTTTAGGGACCTTGTTTGATTGGGTGAGTGAGGAACCTAATTCAAACACCCAGGAGCTCTTTCACTAATACAGCCCATCCATTGTGGCCCAAAGTGTAAGGCTCCAGGGATGCAAGTGATTCATAGCGCAGTATCACTAACACACTATCTAACTGACTGTCACAGAGATGCACTAGGAGTGAGTTTGTCCAGGGAATTAAAAAATTAAGGAATCTAGGTAAAAGGTAACAGAGCACCTTACTGAGTGCTACCTGTCTCCATTTGTGTTTAGAATCACAGATGTGATCATTTATCACAGGGAAGAGAGAAAAGGAAGTGAGAGTATCAGCTCAAGGCTTCATTATTAAGCAGAACAACTTTGGAAAGAGTGTCCTGTGCCGGGGCTTGCAGTCTTCTGAGTCTTGGATTATGATTTCTCAGTGCAGAGCTCCAGCAGCACACAGCAACCAAGAACCTCTACCTCTACCCAGGGCTTGATTTATAGGTCTTGTGCCCGCCCTGCAGCCGATGAGCACTTCAGGTGGAGGTAGTCCCAATTAATAATTGGACCCAGGTGGGTCCTGGTCTTGAATGAGAGTTTGGCAAGTGCATATCAACATCAGGGCGTAACTACAGTGTCCAGCTAATCATCTTTGCTAGACTAGCAAAAAGGTAAGAGATTATGGATATATGGGTATGGAAAATCACATTCTTGGTGAAACACAGTGAACAGAAGGAGTATGAGCACTGTCAGTAAAAGGTGTTCCTTCACCAAATAGCATTCCATTGCCTGGGTTTTTTCTATGACCATATTAGACTCTACAAATGTTCTTAAAGATTATAATCCTGGTCATGATTTGGTGAAGAATAGCGTGTTTTCAAATATCACATTTTATTTATTTATAGGATCTGTGAGTACATACGAAACTTCCCCCTTGGACTTTTGTTCCTCTTACTTTCTACTGTCTTATTAACCCACTGAATCTGTTTTAAAACCTTCAAAACAAATAATACGTGCTGCTAGCTGAAACCTCTGAAAGGTGCAGTAAAACAAACAATAATTCTTTAGTTTGTGGGTGCTTCTTGTACATGAACCAGCTGAGAAAGTCATGGAAGACTGCTAAAATGCACTACTGTGCCATGAGAATAAATTTACTGCACAGTTTTGCAATGCAGATTTTATTCAGCATTAAAACTGTAACTCATTAATAACGTCAACAAATTTGCAAGGGAGATCTCATCTGCCCCCTCCTACAGATTAAATCACACAATTTATTGATATGATAATCTTTTTACTAGATTTGGATTTGTGGAAAACAGCAGAAATACCCAACTGACTTGACAGGAAAGAAAAAAATTAATCCATTGAACTGACATGACTCTGTGTCAGCCTCTGAGAAGAAAGAAATCTGGAATCTTGGTTAGTAGGAATCAAAACAGACACAAAATTATAAGGCTACGTGATATGATGTGTATATGCCTTGTATGCAAATAGTAACGTAGGCAAAATTCCAATATGGAACAACTTGCCTCGACTAATTGATATAGGAATATGCGCACCAGTAGGAGTGGGCCAGTCCCTCACTCAGCCATCAGATGGCTGAGATATTTTTCTAGGGATAAATATGTACAAGGATGATTACAGTAGCAGATGCTAACTCTAGGAGCTTGGGCTCCGCATCCAAATGTTCATCTGGCTCAATCAAAATGAACAAAAGCATTTCCAAAGGGAGGGCTAACATCTCCAGGGCCGAATGGGCACTGGCAGCAGTCCAGAGTGTCTTCTTCACATGCAGGAACTGTGCTCTCAGGAATAGTTATTTCCAAAAGGTCCAGCCACTTAAAGCATTTGATGTGGAAAATTAAAGAAAACTGTTCTCTTTGGAAGAAAGCTTGCTATGATATCATCCTGGGAGAAGTTGATTCAGTTCTTCACAGAGCACAAGAGCTTGTGGCAAATGCTCATCTCGGATGTCTGTAGGGCTGGCTTTAACACCTGTTTCAGCTTTAAGTATGTGCTGAAACAGGTCAAATACATTCAACAACTTGTGGAAAAAGAGGCTCTGGTCCAGGACTGCTGTGGCCACTGAGCAAGGAAAAGAGGCTTGTATATTAATGCCTCAAGGACAGGTGTAAAGCTGCCATTTGGCCACATTTGTCTATGGTCAGACTTCCTATAATTCTTCCTCTGAGGAGCTTGCTTTTAATATTGCCAAGTCCCAAGTGCTCACAGATCACGAGTCTGTGCTACAGAGTAGTCATGAGATGCTAGAGCTCCCCTGCTTTCAGGCTTGTTGCACATTGTTTTCTGCAGCTGTGAACCGTGGAGGACTTCTTTGTTCTTTGGCAGAGCAAAAGAGTCTGTTCAGCCTCCTGTTTCCAGTAGTACAGACTCCCAAGAAAAAAATGGCAAATGATGTTTCAGTGACACCCTGAAAATTATCTTACCTTGATGGAGTGGTAGAAGTAAAGCCAGAAGAAAAGCTCTTTAAGGTGGGCATATAGTGCAGAGACCCTAAAACTTAGAGATGCATTTGGGAATATGTGCAAATGATTACTTTCAGTAAGGAATTCACTTCCTATGAAGGAAGAAAATCAGCTCCTTTAGCCAGAAGCTCAGGGCCTCTGGTGGCTCTTAGAGATGTTAGGTCTTTGAGTTGAAAGGGAGCACAGCTTCTTCCAACAGATTTGTCTCCCAATAAACCTGTGCTGAGATAGTCTGTGGCTCTGAACATCAAAGACTAAAGCTCCTATCCAGATACTGAGCTAAGGAAAAGCTCTTCTCTGTTATTCTACCATCTCCTCCATCAACTTCAGGCTATACTAATTAATTAATCTATGACAAGACACCTCCCTCCCTGCCTGCCTGTCCCATGTAGCCCAAGCCTCATATACTTGCTTTTGTGTGTGCATTTATTAAAGTAATTCATGTCTGTCATTAGACACAAAATTATTGGGCTGAATTACTTCGTTTTCCATGATTTCCAGAAAGAGAAATGACTGATGAAAAGATGAAATGTCATGAGCTCTTTTATTAAAGTTGAGTGACCTAAGAAGTGCTGTCAGATTGGGTCAAGGAGAGTAAAACAAGTGCCAGCTGCAAGTCTCCCCTTCCTTTTGCTGGGCATGTAGTCTGTTAATGGTGTCAAACTGTGTGCCGTTCTTCTGAGACGCTGAAGCAGCTCTGGTTGCTTCTGAGGCCAACCATCCCAGCCTCACCGAGAGCTGCCACCAAGCACTGGACTGAAAAGCAGCTGGATTTGCGGGGCTGAGAGGCACTGTGCCACCCACCCACCTACTAACTGTAATTAGGATTGTTCCTTCTCACACATTTATGTCACGAGGTGAGGACTAAAAGCCTGTTAGCTGTCTGTAGTTAGGGGTATTTTTGTGTGGAGTGCTTCTTAGAATGGAAAGAGGCAGATTAGACTTTCAAGCACCCTTTGACAACAGCACTGAAGCTGAGGGTGCGCTGAGGAATGCTAATACGGGAAAGCATCTTGACTGTTAATTCTGCTGAAGTTAGCAGAGCAAAGCAAAAAAAAGAGGTTGGGGTTTTTTTTCATTTTCATAACCCCTAGGCTTCATAAATGCATAACCCTTCTTTATTGTCAATTTGCTTGGAAAATCATTGCTGACATCTCACCTAAGGATTCATTGTCGTTCTAGTCAGGCTATCTTTCACTTACATTAAAGATTTCTTGGATTTTTACCAGTCTTAAATTATATTGAAAGTAGGCAGATGAACATTTAAATTAAAAGGTTAATTGAAACAGAAATATTGCACTGGCACAGTTAATTTGTTTCAGTTTAAATGTTTATTAGCTTAATTGAATATTTAAAGAACCAAGACAAAAAAAAGTTGTGCATCTATTTCCACAGACACAAAAGTAAATGTACTTGTATTCAGAAGGTAAATGCCCACTAATAACCCTTAAAAGCAATAGTCTGTAAGAGTGTATTTCCAAAACAAGGAATGTTATTCTGTAGCTAAACACCAATTATTTTATGATTTCCTATCAGTCACAGTTTCTTTTATGGTTCTTTAGCATTTATGAGCACACTGAAGTCCTCAAAGGTGTCAAGAGAAAGAGCTTACGTTGTACTAATGCTTGGGGCAGGAAACACTGGTGAGATCTTCTGCCTGGCAGGAGATAACCATATGATTCTCTGGTCTTCTGTGTGGACTTTTTGAGACTGATCATCAAGATCCTCATGAGGAAGAGTTGTTAGAGAAATCTGCCTGCTGTTCTATTCCCTAATTGGAGAGGAGTCAGGAACTGCAGGAAAGGGAAAATGTGATCCTTTCTGGATTTCCTGGAATAAATCATATTTCAGTTAGTTGGCTTTCCTCGGGTACCTAATTTAATAGCACGGTCAAACTGTATTCCCAGTCTAGGGAGCAAATTCAACAGCAATAGTAACACCAAAATTTAACTGATCGGACTTCATCTGTATGAACACCAATGTGGTTTTTAGACAGAGCAAGTGCTGCAATAATTTCCAAAATAAGGAGTAACACATGTAATTTGGAATATGTTTAAACATGAAAAAGTGCTTTAATTGGATTATTTTAAAGAAGTTTATGTTTGAAAACATCTAAGCTTAATAAAAATGATATTGTGTGATTTCCTACTCCAAGAAACATTATGGTCCTAAATAGCAACACAAATGGATTCTTTCCCACCCAGTATCTAATAGATGGACTATTTTAAATTCTTCTTCATCCCCTGTATTAGTTTCCTGAGAGGATTTCCATCATCAGGCTTTAGGGAATACACTTAAGCACTGAGCTCTTGAAACTATAGTAATTTTTAATCTTTAGCGAGTATCCAGTTAGACTTCATTGGCTTTATGGCATTCAAAATTCTCTTCACATCTTACTACGTAATTTTCTCCTTATAGCATCTGTCCCAGTTATACAGGTGGATGTACTGGGACAGTATTATCCCAAAACCACCAGTTTGTGACACTTGGGAAAGGGGCTTTCATCTCAATACACAATTTTGTGAGTTTATACATCTTAGCAGCACTGCAGGATGGAAGACAGTTGGTAGTCTTGGGCAGTGATGTGGATACAAAGGTCAGAATATGCCTCCTGTTTGCTATGGCTGGAAGTGTGGCCATAGCAATCTTCAAAGAATATTATCCCACCTACCCTGTAACTTAACTGCATTAGTCCTGAGCATCTTAAATGTGCTGCTTCCTGTGGCTTGAGAAACAAAGCCTAGTCCTTTGGCCTCTAAGCAAAAGAGTTACTGTTTGATTTTGATCATTTCCTGTCAGCCATCCGTTGTTTCCTGAGCAGTACACACAGCTCCCATGTCAGCAGCCATCCAGCAAGTACCCAAAAGCTTCTCTGGTGCACTGCTTCAGACTGATGTGTTGTTCATCAGTAGGCTGACCAAAGATACCTGTTCTTCTTGTTTTATTCCACAAGCCTACTGTGTTTGTTCCCTGTTAGAAATGTAACTGTTGACCTCTGAAAACTGTGTATGCAGAGGTACAATTCAGTGTCTTCAGTGGGCTTTGAAAATACTTCCAGTATCTTAATATGAAGGGCACTGATAGGAACCCCTTAGCTTCCAGGCTGTACGTTCCTTGTATTTCCCTTCTCCTCTGATATCCCCACTGCCTTCCCTTGTCTGCATTGTCACTCCCTTCTCGCCCATCTTATTTCTGAAGTGCCCTGAAGTGCTTTTGTACTGAAGACTTGGAAATCCCTTCCCTAACTGCCAAGATAATGTGTTACAGGGGAACAATGGTGGTCTCTGCACCTTGAACACTTAACAATGATCTTTGGAAAGGAAAAATCTGTGGGTGAATGACAGAAGGTAATGATGGGGGACTGTGAGCACAGAGACAGGGCACTGCCTGCTTGTGAAAGAAGAAACCTCTTCTTACAGCTGCACCATGTGTAAGGTTATGAAACCAGCTCCTGCCATGCCTTCTTTTGCATGTTTTTGCCACACCTCAATGCTGAGTTTCCTTTACAGAGTGAATTTATTACAGTGATGTATTAAATGCAGGAAAATTGAGTAATCCCGGACCATGATTAGAATCTGAAAAAGGAATAGGTTCTAAGCTAGCCATTAGCAGAGGCTTTTTTTCTCCGAGTCGGTAATATAAAAGTCTGTAAATCACATAAATAACCTAAAAGACTAAAAGCAGAATTAAATAATTACTCATTTTGGGTCAGGTTTTGGTTTTTAAGAGCCTAAGTGTAATTATTCTGGCACAAGGGACCTTCTAATGGTTTTAAAGCAAACAGAGCTTTAACAGGAAACTTTGTGCCATCAAACCATCAAGCACACCCAGCTGGGAGAAAGACTGAGGCAGATTCCTGTGTGCTGGAGTATCACCAGCTGAGGCTTAGCAGTGGGTCTGGGAGGTTACAGGCCTGGGGGATCTTCCTTGCAGGAGAGATTGTAACTCCACACATGTGGACTGTGTATGGCTAACAGTGAAGCATGTTCTTTGCAGGGCTTTTTTTCCAGCCTGCTCTCTGCTCACTCTCAGTTAAACGAGGGAGTCATCTCAGCACATTTAACTGAGCTGCATGGAGAGAGAGATGTGATTTTAAACTACTGAAATTGTAGGAGTCCTTTCTTTGTAAGGCAGAGAATGTATAAAGTAGGTGCAGAAATAGCTCTTGCAGTTCAGAAGTATATTTTGCATGAGAGAACATCCCAGGCCCTTAAGTTTTGGGTGAAGTTCAAAGAAATCCTTCCAGAAAACCAATTCAGAATGTAGCCAGGCCATTCTGTTCCCATTTTTCTTTTTAAAGTCTAGGAAATAAGAAGTTTTTTCAGCAGTCCACTAGTGCAATTAGTTCAGAAAATTTTCTGTGGTTTGGGGGTTGACTTGGCAATGTAGGGAGCAGCTACAGATCTGAAAAGGAGCAGAAAGTGCTTTTGCTCCCTTTTACTAAGTTCACATAACTATATTTTGAATTCTGATCAAGACCAGGATAATAAAAAGTTGTAGATAGCATAAGAACAACATTGCAATGATCTCACCAGTTTGTAAAAAAAACAGTATTGCATTTTCTGTTTAGCTGAAATGCCCTCCCCTTGTCCATAAACCTAAACTTAAAAGTGTAAATTGTAATTTCTGACAGAAATAAAATACTCTATGTGGTGTATTTTAAATTGAGTGCTACCACATGAGAGAATATGTCTTTGTAATGATGTTTCTGATCTTGAATTAACTGTTAAGCCAGGGCGTTTATATTGCGCAATTGTACCTGTTGGAAGGGGTAGTAAGAATTTGAAGCCCCATTCCGGTTTCTGAAACTGATCTTTTAGGGAAGTCATACCAGGGCTTTAAGTACCTTCTGCCTGGGAAAATGCTAATCCATCTTCCCTTCCACTGTGGCTGGTCAGATGCAAACAGAAAAGTCCCACTGGTGTGCTGGAGGCAGAACAGACCGTGACTGGTCTCTAAAAACACCTGCAGGCCAAGAAGAAGAGTTTAGTTGTTATGCCCCCATTTTAAAATAACTTCCCCCTCCTTTCTTTGATTTATTGCATAAAGAGACAATATTTTAAACCTTTCTCTTCTTGGAGTGTCCCATGCAACCTCTATGTCTTTTCATCCTCTTTTTTTCTGTATTCACTGTTTGCTAGTTACACTTTTCATGTCGAAATTCTGGACAGCTAAGGGATAGATTACTTTCATTGGAATCAGTGACTGAAATTATTACCTCAAGGTCATTAGCTTACTTTCCTATCTTTGTAAAAATAGCTTATTATTTTAAACACAAAGTTATTAGAGTGGATAAAGATGTGGAAAAAATTAGCTGATTAAATGGTGTACACAGTCTCCATCAGTGACTGTTTCACATCTGCCACTCCAGGATGAACCAGATCCTATGATTTGTAAAAAAATGCCACCTTTTTTTTGAGAACCTCACAGTGACTAAAGAGCAGAAGTGCTTGTTGATCCCCACATTGCCGTCATTCATCTCTTATGGTTGTTATTTCTGATGTTGCTGTTCTTTTGTCTTGGCTCCCCCTTGATTTTGAATCTGATCACATTACAATTTAACCTTGCAGCATTCTAATTTTAACACTGCAACACTACAAAATAAACAAACATACAGACAAGACTCTGTTTTCAAAGGATGATGTTTATTTTCATTGCCCAGCTTGATCTTTTGGGACAGAATGAGAACTCTTCTTCTGTGAAAGTGGACATCTAATGGACATCTTACAATATATCCAGAAATAGAAGTATCCTGAATCACAGGTTACTTTTGAAAACACAAGCTGTTATGGCTAAAATTAAACATAGGTAAAATCCTGGCAAAATTGACTTCATTGTCATTGAAGTAATTGAAAGCTGTTCCATTGATTTAAGTGGAACTGAGATTAAACTCTGTATTTAGAGAGAAGTTTTTTTCCACTTGCAGACATATGCATCCTTTCTATTCCCTTTTTTTTGCTCTAAATGTACCATGCTGGAGAAGAGCCACTCTAAAGTTCACGACCTGTAGGAAAGTTGGCATGCCAGCAGCGGAGAAGCATCAGTCAGTGCAGGCCAAGCACAGCCTCAAACGTCAGCCAGTGCCTTTCGTCCACAAACAAGAAGGTATTTCACTTGACAGGGCTGCAGCAAAAAACTCCAGGTAGATTTCAACGGGCTTCAGTGCCCACTGTTAAGGGGAGAGATTTCAGACATGTTTACTGGGGCTTTGAGTTCCGCACAAGACATTTTCCATAAGACGTTGTGCAGGCTGCATTTGTGAAAGGATATTGTTGTAGCAGCTTGTGTTGGATATCAGCTCAAGGGAGTAAGTCTACAGCAAGCTAAGAGATAGCAATACTCAGAGTAAATGGCTTCTGACTTTTAGAAGTGTTTGTTTCTATGGAGAGATGTTAATTTTGCCCTTTGTCTCTGTGGCAGAAATTAGAGGAGCAGTGTTACGTCTGTCTTGTCCCAGGTGTTGATGCTGAGGGAGATTACCTGGGGGCCTGCAAGGAATAGAGCAAGTACTGTTGCATTTTACAGTGGACGTCTTCAAGGGAGAAGCAGGGGTTGTATGAGGATGCCACGTTTTCAAAATAAAATTCACAGTGTTTGTTCCAGACAAGAGAAATATTTTGCTCCAGGACTCATGGTAAGTCTAGCTAGGAGCCATCAGATGCAAATCTCTCTAAGTGCCTGCTCTTTATCATTCAGGCAAAACTTTGTCTCAGCTTCTGAAGAAGCCTAAACCCTTTCTTTTCAAGAATTGACATTTACTTTCTCATACAATTACCTGCCTGGAATACAAGAGAATTGTTGGGGGGGGGGGGGGGGGG